>JAJJHY010003831.1:16785086-16843121 GCA_021224005.1 Drosophila setifemur | reverse complement strand
GCTGAGGGACATGAGGGAAACATGGGATGGTAAACACGAAACGCTTGGCTGGCTGGCTGCCAATGAACTGAACTGCACCACAGCCATTGGCGTTGGGATTTGGATTTTCTCTGGCTTGGCAATTGTTTTGTTTTTTGTTTTTTATTTTCGTTTGCGCTTGCATAAGCCCAACAGCCAAGACATTGACAACGAGTTACTATCCCTGCCCCCGTCCCCTTTCCGATGCCCCCGATTTACTACACTGAGAACAAGTATAAAAAACAAATGAAATGTTAAGTTAGTCAATGTAACATTTTGGAGTCCGAAATACAAATAATTTAATAGAAACTTGTCTACTAATTAAATATTTGTATTTGTACATTGAACCTGAACCTGTACCTGAACTAATTCAATAATTATACGGTTTATGTTGAGTTGTCAAATATTAATCTTGATTGAAATTTTTCTCTGTACTTATGCTCATTGCATTGACAACATTGCGTCTTTTTTAAAGAAAAAATCGAGAGAAATGCCAAAGAAAAAAAGACTTGCACGTGCTTTGGGGGACAAGCCCGTAAGTTTATGATGCGGAAAGTTATCTTTTCTTTCCCATCCCAAAATTTCCCTCGGAAGTGGCATGAGATCGGTTCCATTCGAGGGAGTAGCTACTCTAGGCGGCCCTAAAAACCATCCACAAACAAATTGATGCCCCCAAAACGGGCCTATTTCTCTTATAACTGTGAGTTATGATGACGGAGGAGGTGTGGGAGGAAAAGAAGGAGGGGAAGGAGTAGCAGACGGAACTGAAAGTGGGGCATCCGATGGGAGGAAAAACTATTATCTGGTATTGTGGGAAGCAAATGGCATCCAACCGCCTATTTACATAAGATCACTCATTCTGTAGGCAGAAGAACTTCTTTTTATTTCAGGTTGATAAAGGGAAAGTGGGAATGGGAATGGGATTTCGATTGTTGTTTTTTCGTATTCGGTTTTCGGTTTTTATGGCATTGTTGCCGAGGAGGGAGTCTGCGAGTTTTTTGCCGGCCGTGCCCTGAGCTGCGATTCGAGGATTCCGGATTCGGGAGATTGAGAGTGCAAAGCTGATGCGCAAAATCTCCACGAGGTGGTGGCTTTTCAGCAGGACTCGCTGGGGTGCATGGGGTGGGGTTTCCACCCATCGAAGGGGAAGGAGTGATTTTGGGCTGCCTGGATTTCGGATTTCACAATGCGACTGCAAGAATGGCACAGTTAGCGGTAAACACACGACCATGGTTACCCGAAAAAGGCAATGGGAAGTCGAGGAGGGTTAAGGGTTGCAGGACACGGTTCTCCCACCAATACCAGGTGGTGAGAGCGGAGAGTGCCCAACAGAGAGAGCGGGCGGGGACACTCCGAGCGCAAGATAGAGAGAGAGGAATCGAGAGAGAGGCCAAACAGGAGCTAAAAGGAGCAGCCGAATATTTTGTGTGTACCTACCGGAGACGAAGCGATTGCGATGGCAATGGAGATGGCAACTCCTATTCCTGGCACTCCTCTCGCCTTATCCGTAGCCGTGTCCGTAACGGTATCGGTATCCGCGTCCCTATCCTTATCCGGAATCCTTAGCGGCCCCAGCCCTTGGAAAACGGGAGATCATGGGGATTAAGGGGAACACCTTGCACTCCGGCACTTCACTCCACTGCACTGCACTGTTAGAGATTGCCTGGTTTTTGGCAGGCTATTGCACTGTACACACACTTCGCAATTGTAATTATAATTATAATACTCCGCACATAACGCACATATGTACGTACATATGAATGTGTGTGTGTATATTGGGTGTATGCTGCGGGTGTGTGATGTATATGTGCATATGCTGCTGCTGCGGCGGGTGGAAAAACCCTCGGTATAGTGGGAAATTAGCGATTTTCAGAGACTTCGAGCATCGCACGCGTTAGCTGGCTTAATTGGCGAACGGATTTAACACTTTTGCAGCGCTGATTTGCGGTGGTTAATTAATTTTTAATGATTTCGCCGGAGCCGTTTCTTTCACGTCGCCCATCCGATTTCGATATGCGGCAGGCGATAGCGATTGCTGGTAGGGCAGGGTTGTCAGGAGCTGCGCCAGTGCCCGATTAATTAAACTATCGATAAGTTCGCGCACTTCGCAACACTTTCGCAGGTTTTGTTTTGGTTTTGCAATCATCTGGTTTTAAATGGAAATAAGAGCTTAAGAATGCTGAATACGACAAGGATTGGACTTAGGATCAGTAGATCCTACACAGCAAAGGCCAAGAGGAGTGTGCTGGCCCAGGACAAGTCGAAGATCAAGGAATACACCCCAAAAGTCAGCGATAAACACGAACACCGGGTTTATGTATGGGGATTTCAGGAGACCGGAGCATTGGGACTGCAAACCAATGTGAAGAAGGCCAAGGAACGCTACACGGAGATGGTGCATCATCCCACCAGGTTGCAGTTCTCGAACAACAATCAGATTACAGACGTAACAGCCGGCTACGGATTCACAGCATTTGCTGCAAAAAGAGACGATGGAGAGACCCTGTTTGGGAGTGGTTTGAATACGGATTCCCAACTGGGGTTTCAGGTGAAAGGCAACCCCAACGATCCGGCTAACTTAGATGTAATTATCTACCCCACAGCCATTAAGCTGCCCAGAATACAGGGCGAAACGGACGAGGACCTGCAGGTGAAGAGCATGTCGGCGGGAAGAGCTCACCTGGTGGTGCTCACCCAGAATGGTACTGTGTTTACTCTGGGCAACAACTCCTACGGCCAGTGTGGGCGCTCCATCATCGAGGATGAGAGGTATACAGCGAGCGCCCTCATCCACAGGATTCCCCAGGAGGATATCTGCGGCAAAGAGGATGAATTGGTGCACGTG
Organism: Drosophila setifemur; assembly: GCA_021224005.1. Lineage (NCBI taxonomy): Eukaryota > Metazoa > Arthropoda > Insecta > Diptera > Drosophilidae > Drosophila > Drosophila setifemur. The sequence goes on along the minus strand of JAJJHY010003831.1, from coordinate 16,840,258 downwards.
GAGTGCGGCCAAGATCACACCATGTTCCTCTCCAAAGCCGGACGCATCTTCACCTGCGGCTGGGGTGCAGACGGCCAAACTGGCCAGGGAAACTACTACACGGCGGGTCAGATAACCCTAATAGGAGGAGATATAGCCAAAGAGAAGATAATGAGGGTCACCTGCTCCTCGGATTGCGTGCTTGCTCTCAACGAAGCAGGCGATGTTTTCGGTTGGGGCAACTCAGAGTACGGCCAGTTGGACGACTCCGACCAAGCGGAAACCCAAATCAACACTCCCCGTGCCCTGAACCTTACTAAGGGTATTGGCAAGATCAAGGATGTGGCTGCTGGCGGATCCTTTTGCATGGCTTTAACCGATCAGGGATTGGTTTACACTTGGGGCTTTGGCATCCTCGGCTTCGGACCCTTTGTTGAGCAGACTTCGAAGCCACAGCACTTACTTCCCCCTCTGTTTGGAAGAAACGACTTTAGCAATGCCACAACAGTGGTCTCCATTGGATGCGGGGTCTTTCACATGGGCGCTGTCAACTCGGATGGAGATCTCTTCATGTGGGGCAAGAATAGATTCGGGCACCTGGGATTGGGCCATAAGAAGGATCAGTTCTTTCCTTTCAAAGCAGCCATCAATGGTAAGGTCACCAAAGTTGCCTACGGAGTGGATCACACCATTGCCCTCTGCAAGCCATACCTTTAGATTAGGGCGCTGTTAAAATTGATGTTATGAATATGTTAAACTACCCACACGGATGCCCGAAGATATACTGTGTTTTGTATTTTAAGTGTTTTAAGCGATTAAAGAGAGGACAGAATATTATTATTATTTAGAGAATACTATTTTAAAAGCATCTTAATTGAAAATCTAATGCAAAATAAACGTAATCACTTCAAACCTTGATCCTTGATGTGTTTCCCTAATCAATAAAAAGCCACCTCTTAAAGATCACAAATTCGCGTTTAATACATTTAATTAGTTTAAAGAACATTTAGATTAATTTGTTTCTCTGTCTCCCGGCGCATGCTGATAGTTTTCGGTTTTTCTGGTTGATTTTTGGTTTTGGTATTGCATGTAAATAGCTTCGATCTGGATCCGTTTTATACATAATTTGTTAGAATAGTTAAAGAGCTTATATATAAAATAAGTACTTGGAATGCCGAATTTTGTTAGTGTGTGTTGTCCGCCGATCCGATCTTATCTGATTCCATTCTGCTCCTGCTCCAACTGCTTCATCCAGAGGCTATTGAATTGCTCGTATTTGTCACAATTTCTTCGATCGCTTTTGATTGCGTTCTAGGTACATTTTCGTTACGCTTCTTTACTAGGGTCTATGATTCGCTAAACTCGCTGTCCAATGATGATGTCTGCCCGGAGTGGGCGAGTGTCCTGCTAACCAAGGACCAGTAACCAGATCTAGACTTCTTTCGTTTCGCTATATGTATAAATCGATTCTAAGTAATAATTTGTTTAGGTTGTGTATTCATATGGGGTGTAGCTTAAAAGATCCTCCTTCGAAGCCGTTCAGGCCTGATGCTGCAGCTTGGCCTCTTCCGCTTCGAACGCCTCAACCTCGGCAATATTGGCCAGGTCGTACTCGATCACGCCCTTGCCCATGAATTGGGCGTACTTGGCCGACTCCGGTAGCGGGTCTGCAGACCGCTTTGAAACTGCAACCAAATAAGGATTGAAGTGTGAGTTAGTAAAGTCAAGTTTCCGTGCTCGAAGTTTGGACTTACCGCCAGAAATGAACTTCTCCATGAGGTAGACCTTCATGTCATAGCACTCGTTGGCAATGCGCTCGGAGATGAGCGAGAGATCTGTGATGCGGGGTGTCACCACACGCATCTGGCGCCGGACGCGCTCTGTGTCGATATTGTAGTACCCAGTGCTCATCTTCTTCATCAGATCCATGAAGCCGGTTGGGGGCAGGGTGGTATCCCTATCTAGGGGCATGATAAAGCACCTTCCAGTGGTGGTGTCGATGATGGCCGACTGGTTCTCCTTGAAGTCGTGCATGAATCTGCCGCGACGGCCGTCCTTGAAGTCGGGCACATCCACCCTGGCATAGCCGTCATCGTCGCTCTCTCCGTCCAGCTCGATGTCCTCGCGGAAGAAGGCGCTATCATCGGTCAGGGACGCGCTGCCGTCCGGGAAGTTCTGGACGGGACCAAACTGCGGCAGCAAGGCGCGCCAGTTGAGGGCGTAGGGCTCCTCGCTGTGTTGGTATACCCTGGGAAGCTCCATCGAGTCCTCGGGGTAGGGTATCTCGCAGAGTGCATGGTAGCGCATGCTGGCGTGCGAAGGGGCATACAGACGGTACAGGGTCCATCCACCAAGCACTCCCATCAGCATGACGACCAGGGCGATAAGAAATAGCAAGAAGGACTTCAGGCAATGGTGCTGCGGCCGGTTGAAGACCATGGACTCTGTGTCCGCCTCGGTGTCACTATAGGCGGTGGAGCCCTTTGGCTGTGGATGGAAAGTTCGGGAGTTATTCGAGCCTAGTTAAAAAGACCCTGCTAATATTGGACTCCCTTGTAAAATTTGTGACTTCTTTGAACTGAACATAAGCCTCTTTTAAATTTCATTCGAACCCGCTTAAGATTTAAAAATACAATTTAGAGATTGTTGTCCCCTGGGTAGTTTAAAGCCCATTGGTGCCCATTATTGTTGGAAATATTAAGTACTTGTATTGTGATGATTGCAAGTCAAGACCCCATGGAAAATTCCTCCGAAACATTGTGAGACTGTGATCCCAAGGGTCATTATACCCTTGCAGAGGGTAGATTTGACCAGAAGTTTGCAACGCAGTGAAGGAGACATCTACGACCCATAAAGTATATATATTCTTGATCAGCATCTCCAGCCGAGTTGATCTAGCCATGTCCGTCTGTCTGCTTCTACGCAAACTAGTCTCTCAGTTTTAAAGCTATCGGGATCTGTTGCAGGTGTGTATAAGTCGGAACGGCTGGAATCGGAGCACTACATCACGTAGCTGCCATAGGAACGATTGGAAAAAAAAGGTCGTAAATTCCACATTTTTAAAGATAATTGATTGATTTCTCATAAATCCATTTTAAATAACTATATTAATAATTGTGAAAATCTTATTTAAAGCTGACTTTGATATCCTATAGCTGCCATAGGAACGATGGAACGGTTTCAAGGCGACTGGTCTGCAATGGTATTCTAAGCTTCGGGCCTCGAAGCTATCCGTCCTTTCTTGTTATACCCTTGCAGAGGGTATTATAATTTTGACCAGAAGTTTGTAACGCAGTGATGGAGACGTCTCCGACCCTATAAAGTATATATATTCTTGATCAGCATCACCAGCCAAGTCGATATAGCCATGTCCGTCTGTCCGTCTGTCGCTTGCTATGTAAACTAGTCTCTCAGTTTTAAAGCTATCGGACTGAAACTTTGCACCAACCCTTCAATCTGTTGCAGGTAGTATATAAGTCGGAACTGCCGGAATCGGAACACTACATCACATAGCTGCCATAGGAACTCCCGAAATTCGAGTTTAATTCGTTCTGTTTTTGAACGGATTCTCAACATGCGCCCCGAATGTTGAGTGGTGATTCCTCGTATCTTAAATCTTGCTCTTATCTTTTAGCAAAATATCGATTGGTCGTCGGATCGTATCTCAAAACATTTGAACATTAGGGCACTCGTATAACGAGGTACCACTATACTATAATTGACAACAATTAGTGAAACAAATTGTACTTTAAATGGATTAGAGCAACAGAAATTATTAATTGAACATGTTACATACATGTTTTGATTTTATTGTGCATTACACATTGCCCTTACTTTTGTAATCAATTCTGACTACGTATGTAAATTAGTTAATCAAGGAAAAAGTTGCCTCATTAAGAAAAGTAGTTCTACCGCGCTTAAATGGCACCTAAATAGTTTATATTAATTTAAGCAGCGTTTCTCTGAGAGTTTCTTAAGTGAAATACAAATTTAAAACAAAAGTAGTTAATGCAGTTTCTCGCATGAAAGCTATCTTTTAGTTATCGCCATCGCTCAAGTATTTATTATTGCTCGCAACTGATAAGACACGACTTCTTGGGATAGTATTAACGGGGTCAAAGAGCAATTGCTGGACAACAAAGAGCGCTGCAGCACGGAGCTGAAATTGGAATTAGGTTTGTGCGTATCCAGCTTTCAGGGCCACGAGTCACATGCAACAGCAACAGGAAGCGGAGGGTGACCTCGAGGAGCAGCAAGTCCTTGGGGGGAAAGGCCAGAAGAAGTGAATGGGAACACGTCATAGGGGGTGGTCGAGATACACAAAGAACCCAAGCAGCGAAGAGAGCGTGGGAGCGAGGAGAGGAGTGGGGGTGAGAAAAGATTGCAAGGACAGAGGGAATTCCAGCGACGAAAAATCGATGGCCTGCAGGCCAAGCTGGTGAGGCTGGAGCTTCCGATTCCGAGCCTTATTCGTTTATGGTTTCGGATTCCGAGCACAGGATTTACGAAACTTGTGGCTCTCGAGCACCTCGAAGGACGCTGGTAATGTGAGGGGTGAGGGGATCGCCAAGCAAGGACACGACCCGCAAACGATTGCGCAAATAAATGGAAATGGAAGCCCTTCGAATGCGACTGCGAAAGCAAAACTCACTGCGATTAGGGAGCCATGGTGCATCAACGCTTCGTCGTTGAGGTTCATCGGCAGAGGCACCTTCTCCTGATCCTTGGGCTCGCCCCTCAATTTTCCCAGAATGGTCATGGTAGCTGTTTGCGATTTTTATTCCAAAGGGTCCCGACTCTGTTTGTTTTTCTGTTGAACGGAAAATTTAGTGCGCAATTGTTGACCAGTCGGATACTCAATCCATGGAATATTTGTAGATATAATGTCAAGGTGCTGCCAGACTTCCTTACCTGTCACAGTTGGGAAATTCAACATGCGGCAGAGTTGCCGGACTTGAGCTTGTTTTGAACCGGGATTTGTATTTAACTTTTTAAATTTGAACCTTTTAGCATTTTTGTACTTTAGCAATGCTTTTAGTTTGGAAGATTTCAATGATGTATTTAACTTAAAAACTCGCAGCCTTCTCTACTCATATGGTATTCAAATAGTTTTAAATGTGGGTGAAAAAATTATACTCTTTTTTGACGATTTTGTAAGTTTTTTTACGGTGGTTTTAGTTCTCATTTTTTATCCCAGTTTTCTGTAACTGATAAACATTTAAAAGTACAAGTATATTTATTTCGCCGATAACTATTCAAATACATTTTTTCTGGACAGCTCAACATACTTTTTAAACAGTTTCCGTGAAATAAGAAATGATATCCTCAAGCAGCAACGATCTTGGGATCGCAATACGCCTTTGGCAGAGGTTCTCTTGGTCGTCGGAGCATCAATCAGACTGATTGCCGGGGGAATATTTATGGGGTTACGATCTAGCCGAATCTAGAAGAGCCCTACTTATGACTATGCTGGTTGGAGAGGAAGGCGAGGTGACCCTTGGGGCACTTGTTGGCGTAGTGGCCCTTGTGCCCGCACTTGTAGCAGGTGATCTCCTCCAGCGGCGTGGGCACCTTGAGGAAGGGAGGCGCCCCGTGCTGACTGTGGTGACTGGAGGAGGCCTCGTCATTGCTGTCCGAGTGCCCAGAGTGTCCGGAGTGGCCCCCCGAATGCCCAGAGTGGCCAGAGTGGTCCATGGCGTTGATGTTGTTGCGGTTCTCTAGGCTGCCCGCGTACTGCTTGCACGAGTTGGCCTTGTGGCCCAGTTCGCCGCAGTAGTGGCACGTGGGCAGCTTCTTGTGCAGCTGGTCCTTGCTCAGCTCAGCCAGCGGGGGCAGCTCGAAGCGGGGGTGCATGTGCTTGCAGGCGGGTCCCTCCGGACAGAAGCCGGCCAAGTAGTTCATGCAGAGCACCCTCCTCAAGTGCTGGTGGCGGCAGTGCGGCCCATGACGGCAGAATCCCCTCTTATACCACGGGCAGTCCTTCACCTTGGACTGCGGATCGATGTGGAGGAAGGGGCACTCCTTGTTGTGGCAGGCGTTGAATCGCGAGTAGAAGTAGCACTCGGGCATCTTGGTCATGTCGTACTCGTGCAGGAACTCGCACTGGTCGCCCTTCTTGCACAGGCCCCTTAGCCAGTGCTTGCACACGATGGTCCTGTCCCCGCGGATGTGCCGGAAGGGGCAGGCGCTTCCCTTCTCGCACTCCTGCCCGTTCCGGGTAGCGCTGATGAAGTTGCACACTGCCGCAATTGACTTGTCCATGCCGTAGAACGGTAGCGGAATGGCGCCCACCTGCTCGATCAAGTCCCGCTCCGCCTTGAACTGCAGGCCGTTCACGTTCGCCAGTAGGATGTCCATCTCGGCGGGTTTCGAAAGCCTGGTAAGCTATGGAAATTCCTTGTTTCTTGCGCGTGTTGTTTTTTGTTTAACGCTGCTAGCGATGGCCCACAGCCGGCTAAATGCTATCGATATCCTATCGATTCGCGACATACGGTCTAGCTCTTTTCCATCCAGCACATTAAGGTAGCAATTACCTGTAAGGAGAGGGGAATCGTAAATAACAACGTTGAAGACAAAGAAATCTTAAAAATGGAAACAAAATCTATTTAAATAAGTTTTTATTTAGTATCCAATTTGGCTATCGATTTTTACCTCACCACCCACAACAATCGATAGTTTTTCGCTCTGATGGCGGTTACATTGAATGGGATTGAATTTGCATATCTCCCAATCAAAGTTGTAGATGTTGTTGTTTCTCGCATTAAAGTGGCCCATCTACCTATTGTTGGTTATATAAGAGTAAAAGTTAAATAAAATAATATTTCGCCTTGTTGGTAATAAACGATAATAAACCACCCCCGCCTTGTTTCGATAGACATATCGATCACTTTGTTTACAACTTCTTTTCGCAATGTTTACAACGTAAGCAGACCACGGAAGAGAGTTTATTGGGAGAGAGTAACTGGAAAATGAGGAGTTTGAGGAGCCGCTGACAGAACACCCACCCACACACCCACCACCCACTCGGAACCCAAATGCTGCCCACATACGAGCGCTTCAGCGATCCGAAGAGCGTTTTCTTCCGACTGCCCTTCGCCCGACTGGCTCTAGCCGCTCTGAGCCTGCCGTTAGGGGGATTCCTCTTCTGCGTGGCCTGGTCGCTGGCCTTCGACTTTGTGCGGAGCACCTACACCCACTGCGACGTGGCTAACTACCTGCCCTCCGTATCGGCTGCGATAGGCAACTATGAGCCCCAGCGTACTGTCTGGCGCTTGGCCATCTTTCTTCACCTGCCGCTCCGGCTGGCCGTGGCTAAGATGTACCTGGAGCATTACCGCGAGCACATCCGGAGGAGCAGGAGATTGCTGGGGATCCTGGCCTGCACCCTGAACGTTGTTGAGGACCTGGCGCTCTTCTGCCTCTCCTTCTGGACCTCGGCGGATTCCTACGAAACGCACCGCAACGCCTTTGTAGTGTTCATCGCCTGCTCCGAGTGCTATATGCTGATCTCGTACCTCCTAAACCGCAATGCTCGCAAGGCTGTATTGCTTCCCCATGAGGAGAAGTCCTTGAGGTACAAGCGAAACCTCTTCCTGGTTAATGTAGTGGCATTCGGGCTCGCTGGATACTGCTTCGTCCGGCATAATTCCCACTGCGAAGCTGGAGGTAAGTTGATTCTCTAATTCTATATGAGTGTGATTACTTTGCGTAGGAAACAGTTTAAGCTGAACTAGATAAAAAACACGGTATCACTGGCATTGTATCTTCAGAAGATTCAAATGCACATATATTTGTTGAATTCAAATCGTCGTTCCACTTCTTCTATATCGGGTTGATAGACAGACAGAAAGATTCTTAACCTGTCTCTCCTCTCCACTCTACAGTCTACACCTTCTTTGCGCTATTCGAGTACGTCGTGGTGCTGACCAACATGGGCTTCCACATGACCTCCTATTGGGACTTTTACGCCATGAACGTGGTGTGCGACTCCAAGCACGGCCTATACCTGTCGCAGTTCTAGATCTGGACCCCTGCCTGCTCCGCCATCGTCCAGGCACTTTTCCGAGGTGCGGCCCTCGAGTATTCTGTACATACGCGGTATTAGCTTAAGCTCAAAGTTTACTTAATTTTCCCAAAAAAGGAAACTAGTTCCGAGGAATTCCGAAGGAAAACGATTCAGTATCATAGGTTCTGATGCATACACACGCTTTTAGCTAGGAAGGCTTTAATACGGCACCATTGGTTCTATTTACAATTGGCTCTGGGTTCGAATATTATCAGTATGTCGGGCCAATTTGCATGATGATATAACGCAATATTTACACGCTTTAAGATATATTTTTTACAAATTGGCTTTGTGGTTCTAATATACTTTAAGATTCAAAGTGTTTGAAGGCTTTTATGAGAGTTTTGAGAAATTGTATTGTAATACTTGCCGTAATGAAGTTCGTTATTTATTTCCATGAATTTACAAGCAGATTTGCAATCTGTATTGGCTTAAAAGGTCTAGTGATTGTGCAAAAAAAATAAAACAAAATAAACCAGTTAAGTGAACAGTGAACATAGTAAGCGATGTCGTTATCTACAAAAAGGGTGTGAATCAATTCGTTAGCCCTGACCGAAGGAAAGGGCTTTCCCTGGATTAATTTCAAATACAATGAAGTACTTATCAGAGGAACCAACCATGTTGCTGCCCCACTCCCTGAAGGATATGGAATCAAAGCGACACCTTAGGATTCCCGTGGGTCCTTTACTGGCAATGGGGCTCTTTCAGGTTCCCATTGGCATGGCATACAACCTGGTGATGGCCCTCGTTACGGACTTCGAGGCCACCACTTACACCACCTGCCATGCCTTCAACCTTATTCCCAGCTCCTCCGCCGCGGCCAAGTCACAGCACTTAGTGTGGACTATCGCCTGCTGGTCGGAATTGCCCTTCCTGCTGGCCACGGCCTGGTTGCAGTTCCGATTTTACCGCCGTACTCTGCCCCGACCGGTGCGGTTCTTTGGTTACCTAATCACCTGTAGCATGTGCCTAGTTGGTTGCGGCATGGTCCTGTGGGCCACCTTCGCCGACGCCGATGGGGATTCAGTGCTGCACGTGGCCACTGCTCTGTTCTGCTTCGTTTCTTGTGCCGTCAACATCGCAGGCAGCTTTATGTGCACCGAGTACTATGCAAAGGATGGAGGGAGGCAGCAACGCGGCGAGTTCTCTCACAGGATTAAGAGTTGCCTGGTGTTTACCTACTTTGTGACGGTGCCGATTATGTGGGTGTGGTACTTTCTTCACCACAAGTTCTGCCTCCCAATGGGTAAGTGGTGGAAGGAGATTCTAATTTATATTTAATACTTCCAAATCGCGCCTTTACAGCCTACTCCCTGTTCGCTCTTGGGGAGTTCATCTCGAGTGAATGCTACGGCTTGTATCTGTGCACCGTTTTTTGGGACTTCTACCACGTTGTCATCTGCCACGACCAACGCCTGGGCTTCTTTCTCAGCGAAATTTAATATTAGGTTTCTCTATCATAATAAATCGAACAAGTCTCGTGAAAATCTTAGCTATTGTACTTTGGTGAATTGTCTAAAGCTACGTTTCATAAATTCGCACTAGATCCTCCAGGCTGATGGGGTAGTTGGTGACCGGACAGCTGCCGTGCTCCTTCATGTGGGTAACAATGCACTTCCAGCAGAAAACATATCCCGAAACGGAGCAGGCCGTGGGCGTTTGAATGGGAAGCAGGCAGACGGGACACTCCCCTCGCTTGGGCAAGGTCTGTCTGAGCTCCTCGGTCAGTTCCTTCATCGGCATCGCCTCTGGGTTGACGAGGGTTCCTCCCACCTTCCTTCGCTGATCGTTGGAGTACCACCACTGGACAAACTGCAGGAAGAAGGCCAGCACCTCGAGCATTTTTAGCACGAGGTAGGTCCACTTATCCTCCTGAGGAGGCTCGTTTGGATAGCGGAGGGTCAACCGGAGAACCCGAAAGATGGGGGAATGACTGGCGGCGTACTTGATCAGGTATAGGAATGTGTGCACCGCCTTGGCGGCGTGGAAAGCGTGAAAGGCGCTGAGCAGGCGTCCCTCCCAAGCGCTGGTGTCCTCGTGTCGAGTGCTCCTGATCTTCAGCTTGCGCTCCACATAGGGAAGCAGCGTTAAGAGAGAAGCGGAGGCGAACTGCTGTTTGCGGGTCAGCAATTCACCCGTCTCAGTGGCCGTACGTTGCAATCCGTAGAAACTCTCCCCGAAGGAGGAGGCTCGATTCCTTAAGTACAGGTACTGTAGCAGCCAGGTAAGTAGTGGAGATAGCTCCTCCCGCACGCGAAGGTTCGCCCACAGTTTAAAGTCCAGCCTGAGGCCAAAGTATTCAAAGATCTTGCTCAGCGCCGGGTAAATCAGGTTGTCCAGCGTCTCGGCCGCCGAAATCTCGAAGATCGAGGGCACATTCTGCAGGTTCTGGCGCACATTGGCGGCTTCAGCCATTCTTTCTTAGTTTGTTTTAATTCATTAATGTAGTTCGGTAAATAAAGAGTTAAATCAACAGTTGATTGGTGTTAGTGTTGGAGAGCACCGAGAGTAAGTTCTCTTATCATTGTGGGTGGTTATCGATAACCGGAGAGCGAATCAATCGAACGTTGAAAATCCGCTAGGAACAGTTGAATTATAATGTAAATAGAAAAATCACTAATCACTATCAGAGTTTTTATTTACTACATTTGTGTTTTGAACAAGATATTTAACCAATTAAATAATTCCACTAAAATCGGCCAAAACAGCTAGATAATCGACCGAGCAGCAAAGCTTCTTAAAGCAGTTTCACAACACTAGCTGAGAATCGTACAAAATCTTGTTTATTTTTTCGCCGCTCAAATGATTATTATTTAGCCGATTAGACGATGAAAACCCCTGGAGCCGGCAATCCCGACGAGCTGCACAAGCTGCACAGCAAGGTCAGCAAGAAGTCCACCAAGTCACGTTCCAAGTCCTCCGCCAAGTTGGAGTTCGTCGGCACAAAAAACTCTTCGGCCTCTACATCTGCGTCAGCAGCTGCAACCTCCATTGGATCCGGATCTGCCTCCTCTGCTCTGGGACTGGGCTCTGCTGTTGGCAGTCTCCCTGCCACGCCCACCCACCTCAACATGGTCACAACGCCTACGACGCCGACCTCTAGTTTTGGCAATTATAACCTGTTTGATGCCTCCTTCCAAGTGGCAGGAGGTGGTCATGGAGCAGCGGGAATTGCGGGGGGAGAGGCCTCCGGGCATTCCAGTCGACTGGTAAGACCTAAAGTCCAGGGTTTTCCGCATATATTTACTGATGTATATTCCATTTGGCAGGGACACCAAAAGAGCTATGCCGGCTTCGATCCGCGCAGCATCAAGATCTTCTGGGAGCAGCACGACAAAACGGACGTGGAGCTGTCGCAAGATGTGTGCGCTCGCCTGGCGGAGGATGCCTCCTACAAAGTCTGGGAGCTGATCAATGTAGGAGGAATTTAAGCAACTACAAGCCGTTGTTAATATATGTATTTCCCCCAGAATGTCAAGATCTACTCCCGGCACTCGGGCGGAGTAGTCACCTACGACCTGGTGAATGAGGTACTCAAGGATGCAGATGTGCCACCCATGCTGGGGGCAATGGACAGCGATTGGGACCGCATCGACTACGATGGAAGCTACTACTTTCACTCCGACAAAATCTTTGAGCTACGCGAGGAGTTTCAAAAGGAAATTACTCTGTGTATCCCCGGTGATGCGGATTTTCAAAGCTTCTGTCCGGTAGAGGACAAACACGTGGAGCAACTAAAGGAGGTGGTGCAGAATCTGGTTACAGGTAGGCTTAGATGGCATTCAATTAATCCACATAATAACTTATTGGAGTGTATTTATTCAGCTGCTCTTTTTGCGGACAGTAAGTCCCAGAGCGCGGCCCTTTCTCACGCCTTCCAGACTCCCCTGATGGGTTCCATCTATCGGGTCATTGTTAGCAAGATGATTCAGCTGATGGCCTTCAAGCAGCAAGACCAACTAAGTATGCGCTGCTGGCGTCTCCTTCGCGCTTGCAACTACAACCTGCATGCAAACCAAAGCTCCTGTCGGCCGGAGTACTTTAACCTGGCGGAGATTCTGGTGAGTCAGCTAATGGCTCCCTTCGAGACCATCAAGGCTCCGCCGGATGCTTGTGGGGGAGTGGAGGCAGAGCCTGCAGAGGTGAAGATTGAGGTTGTGGAGCCGGTCAAGCTAGAGCCCTCCCTTTTCCGCGTTCCTGCTAATCCAGTGGATAAGCGTCAGCCGAAGGACGTGCAGCTGGAGCCCCTGACACCCTTTCCCAGCGAAACCATTGAGGAGCACACCATTTACACCCTACTAGCAGAGGACGATGAGCCGACTCCCGATCCAGAGCCCCAGCACCTGTCCAGCTACTTTGCCAGTCCCGTGGGCAATGCTTGTGTAAATGAGCTGTGCGAGACCATCGGACAGTTGGCCTCCCAGAGCGGGTATCTCCATGCAGAGTGCCTTTTCCTGATCAAAAGACGACTGGCGAGGTTCTGTGAGGGTCGCGATATCTGCAGTGAGAGAGGTTAGTTGCTCATTGGATTCACTCCAGTTTCTGGTATGATTTAGGTTCATGATTCCATTTGATTCCCCTCCAGATTTCAAGTACATCAGCAGAGCAGTGAGGGGTCTGATAGCTCTGGGGGAGTATGCCTTCCGGGAGTTTATACCGTACATATACAAGCTGCAAGCGGATGAGATTCCTGACAGCTTGTGGCAGGATCTGGCGCCGGCTACCATTTTCCTGGGCGGTCGGGATGATATCTACCTCTACGAATGGCTCGAACACGGATGTGGATCCTCTTTGCAGCCATTTTTGGTTTATTATGCTCGTAGGTAACACGCGTGTTATACCATTATTAATTTTAATGTCGTGGTTTATTGCAGGCTCCTATGAGAAAATGGTGTCTCAGCGGTATGTGCGAGCAAGGCCGCCCGCCTACAGGATAGAGTCTGTACCCGGTGTACGTCGCTTAGAGTGGAGCACTCTGGCTGCGGCCATGTGTCATGGGGACGATCCCAGTAAGGCCCTCAAACCGAAGCCCACCCTACGGGAAGCCTTTCCCGAACTGCAGCAGCCCAATCTGCAGCACAACTGCGCGGGAAACATCCGCTTCAAGTTCGCCGGATGTCGTCCGGTGCTGCTCAAGCCGAAGGTTCTGACTGTTACCCCATCGATGGACTCGCCCTCGTCTGCGGCGAATGGTGGTGCGGGTGGCGCCAATTCCGACATCCTCATCGCAAAGCGAAAGCTTTTCAAACCGCTCACCAATGTAAGGAAGTGGTCGCCTGTCAGTGGCTTCCACTACCTGAGGATCTGAGTTGGAGTATTATTTCAAGACCTGGGTGTCCAGGAGGACAGCCTAGCTGGGGATCTCAATAAAACGAAACATTAACTGTCACCATTTGGCGTGTTTGGGGGGTAAGTACTTATTGAGTTTATTTTCGAATTAGGGAGAGACTTTGGGGAGATCCAAAGATAGGTTTCAATCATTATAAGGATTTCCTGGAAAATGATCATCAGCAAACATTTCCTTATACAAAGGTACGCAATAATTAACTTTTTTTTTTACTTTTATTTTCCATTTTTTAGTTTTATTATAAAAATCCAATGAATTCCTTTGGGAAAATCAAATATTAATTTTACTCGTACCATAAATAGTAAGCTAAAAGGCCTCCTCCTGGACTTGCTGACCATTACCAGGTCCAAGAACGGGTATTGGAACGCCCGCCGCCTTCATCTCGGCCATAATCCTCTTGTTAATAATATTTTTAATGTTGGCATTCACATTCGGAAGGAGTCCGCCCGTGCGAGCTGCGTGCTCTATCCGTTGGACGACGTCTATCTCGCGGCGTGAGGAAATCAGATTCGTGACCAGCGCCTTGTCCAAGTTCCCTACTCTCCCAATCCTCCCGCAGCGATGGATGTAGTCCGAGACGTGCAGGGGAAAGTCAAAGTTGACGACGTGCCTTGCTCTGGTGGTGTCCAGTCCTCTACTGCCCACGTCCGTGGTGGAGAGCACGTCGCAGTGACCGTTCTGGAACTGATCGAAGCGTCCGACGCGGATCTTCATCAGCATGTCCCCGTTTAGGTTTAGGCAGTTGACTCCGTTGTTGTTGAGGAAGATAGACACAAAGTCACTCGTTGCCGACTTGTTGCTGAATACGATCAGGGGTCGTCGCTTAGCCAGATCCTGTTTCACCAGGGAGAGGAGCGAAGCAGGTCGATCCGCCTTGGACATGCGCAGGAACTTTTGCGTCACATGCGGCATCAGGTGGTGCAAATTGGGACTCACCACCTCGCGGATGGTGTTCACGTCGATGACCTTGTGCAGGATCTCGCTAGTGTTAGTGGGCATGGTGGCGGAGGCCAGGACAAGCTGGGTGCCAGCTGGGTCCGACATATTCACCAAGTGGAACTGAACACGGGAATTTGTTTTAATTTATCGGGTTGCAACTTTATGAACTTACGGGAAACCTCTTCAAGAAGTAGGTCAGCTTGTCCGTAAAAGAGTCATCTAGGAGGGTGTCCGCCTCGTCCAGCACCAGGTGACGCACTTGCTCCATGCGGTAAATGCCTGTGGTGACCAGCTTGCTTAGGGCTCCGAGCGTGGCCACCAGAACGTCCACATCCTCGAACTGCGGGCTCATCATCAACTGCTTGGTGTTACCCCCCAGTAGGGATGATACCTTAAGATTCGTTCCATGAAGGAGTTTACCGGTGACTTGGGCGATTTGAGTGGCTAGTTCCCGACCGGGGGTAAGAATCAGAGCCCTGGGGGTGTTGAGCCTGCGTTCGGAAGACTCGCTTTGAAGCAGCTTGTCTAGGATGGGCAGTAGATATGTGAGCGTCTTGCCACATCCCGTTTCCGCAGCAATCAACGCGTGGTTATTCGCATGAACAATAGGCAGGCCCTTGACTTGGATTCCTGTGAGCTCTTTAATGCCCAGCTCTCCGCTTAGGTTCTCCAGCAGTGTGGAATGCAGCTTCATCCGTGCATTCTCCAGGAAGCCATCGATGCTCTGCATCTCCTGCTGCAGTTCCTCTACACTGACGCTGGCATTCAGTATGAAGTAATCTCCTTTGGACTTGTTGTGCAACCAGCCCTTGGAGGCCAGTTCAAGAGTTCCGAACTTGGCATCGGATCGTTCGTGTTGGGTTAGATTGAATGGAGTTCTCCGGCAGGATACTAGGGGAATTTGCTGCTGCTGTTTTTTGGGCTTCTCTCGCGTCTTTGTAGGTGTGGCCTTGATTTTTACCGCTGCAGCGGTGACGAATGATGCACTGCATCGGGATGAATTCCCCCGAAGCACGACGGACAAGTTAAGCATGCTGTGGACTCGGGTTATTTAATGTTTTGATTCATTTGCCGGCCTGGATCAGCTGTTCGACAGCTGTTGCCGTGCTGTGGCAACCCTGTTGAAAAGTGTGGGATAACGGGAAAAGTAGGTGGTTGCCTAAAAAATACTTTCAATATTGTAAATGGGTTATTACATCAGGAATAAATGATATTTTGCTAATTCCCCATACACAAAACTCGTTGATGAAGGAGGAGAGAACATTTTCTGACATGCATAGTGTTATTCTTGACAGAAACCCGCGGTTGTAGTCGATAACTGAACCTCACACCACGAAAATTTTACTTTACATAAGTGATGTACGTATATCGTAAAC
Source organism: Drosophila setifemur (assembly GCA_021224005.1). Classification (NCBI taxonomy): domain Eukaryota; kingdom Metazoa; phylum Arthropoda; class Insecta; order Diptera; family Drosophilidae; genus Drosophila; species Drosophila setifemur. The sequence goes on along the minus strand of JAJJHY010003831.1, from coordinate 16,824,552 downwards.
GTGTCACATACAAAACTCATGAAAGACTTACGTTTGAAATATTATTTTAAATTCGAAATACTAAAACCACCGAATTGATTATTTGGTTTCGCTTGCAGATAAACCGTTTTACTTTATTTATTTAATAGTTGATGATGTTTTTGGATTCCTTATTAAAAATACTATAGCAGATTTTACAATTTGTATTATGGCTTATGTTTGTGTACAATAATGACCATTCGTTAACTTTAATACACTGGGGTAACATGCGCTACAATCTACCGAAATATACAATACACAATAAACAAACAAGCCTGCAGATACAGATACATCCGGGGCTCTTGAATTGCTTATTAGTAGGTTACAATTGCTCCTTTGTGGAGTCTGTATGTGGTGCCGCAGATTCTGTTCAGCGTATCTTTCTCGTTAATCATATCCCCTTGCTTAAAGGACTCAGAGGCCCGACTGTCATATTCATGCGGAACCCCTCGTCTTTTAACTTTGGCTTGCGGAAAAGGAAACGAAAACGAAAAAGAGTGACGAGGGAGAAGGCAACGGGGGGTATGATTTAAATAAAAATCGCATTTATTTTGGCATGATAAATGTAGACGTATAAAATTAAACTAAACATGTACTAAATTAAAAGGTAATAATCACAAATACGCCGTAGCTTACACAAATCTGATTGCATCTCCCTTATCCGCACGTGCTCGTAATAATGTTTAGTAATTGCTTCATATCACCAGTGGGCCAACTTCTGCTCCTCTATATTTTGTTCTAGCTCCTGTCCTGTCCGGGAAATGGAGTATCCCCTAACCCGAACTGCACCTTTTTTATCACAAGGGAATGGTTTCCGTTTCCGCTCTTCGCACTTGCCCCAACTTCTATTGCACGTTCCTGGGTCATTATGGATGTGTGGAAAGGTGTTGGATTTTCTCAGGTCAAATTAAAACTGAGGGACGGAGTGAAGAACGTTGAGAGAAAGAGGCGTTCCGAAAGTTCTGCTTTGGATTCTGATCCGAAGGATCTCGTCTACAGTTTGTTGTGTTCTGCTGCTGTTGCTGTGTTTCAACCTAGTTAAGTTCAGACTCATTTCTGCTTGGTCACAAGAATTATTCCTCAATGTATGTAAGTGTGAGTGCGAGTATCTGTGGTGGCTCTACATGGGTATTCCTATTTAAATATAAACCTATGTAAATTCCGTTTGTCTGGCTACTCTATGCTGCTGTATATATATCCACGGGAATATATTTAGAATCGTCTTCTCCTAGATACCGATGCGAATGTATGTATATTGGTGTGGGTGTCTGTCGGTCTGTATAAACGTACAAAGCTTCCGGGGGAGAAGTTGAAGAATGCGGTAAAGCTGCGCCTAGCTACAATTCGATACTGCCCCTCCACACACCACTCCTCTGCGCCTCTGGCTACTCCTTTCTATGTACAGGTGATAGTGATATTGATAACCTAGCCTATGAACAAATCCGCTTAGCTTAGAACCGCTTAGCGAATCATATGCAGTTTCCAGCGCAGCACGAAGTAGGCGATGATCCGCAGGGCGAAGAAGATCCCAATAAGGGCCACGGCATCCACCCAAAAAAGGGCATTGTCCATGGACATCTCCTCGAGGAACTTCTTGGGCACACGGTAGTGGCAGTACATCTGGTTGCACTGCAGCTTGGCCCGGTCCATGCCATAGATGGCCACCATTGCACCTGGAGGATCAAATTCAAGAGGTTGCATAACTAGAATTAGAAGAGATCTGATATCCCAACTCACCCTCGAAACCGTAACGCACATAACTGACGTACGTAACCCATTGAAGGTAACCCGGTATGGTGTCAAAGTTCACAAAGAACCCGGAGAACAGTATCGTGGGTATCGTGGTCACGGGGCCGAGGAACACTCCCGTCTCGATATTCATCCCCGCCCCGATCAGCAGGCCCAGAGACTGCGCCACCAGCGAGTTCAGTACGCAGATGAGTACGAACATCGACACTCGCTCCAATTCCATGGGCTGCGAGGTCAGATAGTAAACTACCAGCACGTAAACGCTAGAAAAGACGATCTGTAATAGGGAGAGTTGAATTTAGTTATATTCCACTTCGGGAAGAAGAAAATATGGATTTCTACACAGTGAATAAATAAATCCATGAATCTTGCTTAACAGAATTTTTCTGGTTCACAAGCGCCATTTCAAGGGTGATAAAAGCGCCAAAAACATTTCTGAGCAAAGATAAAATAGTGTTTATTTATACAATTAATAATCAAACCGCAAGCCTTCCATAAACAAAATGGGTGGTTTTGTTCTTCGTAGAAATGTATATTCTAAGGCCATATTTAGTGGGACATCCATTTCTTGGAAAAGATTATGCTGTCTTTGTTTATGTAAATTATAATCAAACAGCAAGTACTTCACAAAATAAAATTCTTCAAAAGAACAATCAAAATTTGTGTGGAGAGAGAAATGTTTAATTTTCGAATTAGTAAACAATTTAAGTGCAGTCCCTTAACTCTACAACAAGAGATGCATGTTTAATTTATTATTGACACTCATCGAAAAGCTTTAATATAAGTTTTGACCCCTTTTGAGACTTTTTAGAATTATTATTTTTTACGAAAGGGCTATACTCTAATCTCCCTAATTGAAAGAATTATATAGTCTAATGAGACCTTATTTAGTGACATAAGGAATTCGTTTTCATGTAATATATTTGACTCTCACCTGAAAGGGCATGTCTGCTAAAGTTTTGGCAAAATAGAAGGCCTTCAAGGAGTACCAGTAGTTGAGATGCTCCCTCACGAACACGGACATTTCAGTGGGAACTGCGTACGAAATAGAGATTCCAGATTAGTAATTGTGAGAATTAATACCCGAGAGCAGCTCACATGTCAGGATGGTGGGCATCATGGCTGTGAAGGTGGTAAACAGGGACACGAAGAAGATGCAGCCGGCGTTGCTCATGATCTTGCTCGCCTCGTTGCCCACGTCGTAGTATATCATTCCGATGATGGCGCCCACGATAATGTGCGAGAAGAGGCGCATGTGGGTGAGCATCCTGTCGCGCAGGATGGTGCGGAAGGAGCGCTTGAGCAGGATCCAGAACTGCGTCCAGCCGCTGGTGGGGAATCCCGTCTTGCTGGGCAACGTGACCACGCTCTCGTGCGAGTCTAGCAAGGAGGTCATGCATCCCACAACGGCACTGGGTCCTCCGGAGCCAGAGCCAACCGCATTGTGGGTGTTGCCCTTGGAGGAGCTGAAGCTGCAGCTGTCGTCCAAAGCGGTGGTTGGCATGTTCACGACGCTGCAGTCCGAGTTCTGGGACTGCTGTGTCTCCAGCGTCTTCGGTGGTTTCAGCTCCGCAGGATCTACCAGGGCCAGTGCCAGTTCGGTTTCGGGTGGCCGATCCTCCAGAGGGGGCTTCTCGTCCTCCAGGATCAAAGTGGCCGTGTTTTTGGCTCCACTTCCACTGCCCTTGATGATGTCGTTGTGGGACTTCTTCTGGGCCAGAGTGAGGACATAGTCCTTGTGCGAGTACTTCTTGCAGGCTCCTGCCTTTACAGCATCAACCAGTTTTGGCACAGCATCGCCGTACTCCCCAGATGCAACCTCCAAGACGTAGTCAGCGGGATTGTGGTACGAGGGGCACTCGTATCCCAGAGATGACAGATACGGCACCAGACCCCTCACCCTGCCCTCGTACACACATTGGCCCTGGGCCAGCAAATACAGGTGATCGAACTTCTCGAAGAGTCGCGCCGAGGGCTGGTGGATGGTGCAGACTATGGTCCTTCCACCCCTGGCCAGCGATCTCAGCAGGGAGATGAGCTGAAAGCAGGTGGAGCTGTCCAGCCCGGAGGTGGGCTCGTCGAAGAACATCACGGGCGGATTGTTGACCAGCTCCAAGGCGATCGAAAGGCGCTTCCTCTGCCCGCCGGACAGGTTGCAGGTCAGCGTGTTCACCGACTCCTTCAGGCCGATAGTCTCCAGGATCTCCTCCACGACCACCACCTTGGCGTAGCTGATCATGTTCTTGCCCAGCTTGAGGTTGGCGGCCACCATCATGGCCTCGCGAACGGTCAGGTTGGCGATCAGGACGTCGTCCTGCATAATGTAGCAGGAGAGCTTGCGGAAGCGTCGCAGATTCCGCTCCTTGCTGTTGATCATCACGGATCCACTGAGTTGGGAGGTCCTGGGGAGGGGATTAGTACTCTATTAGTGGAAGTTATCAAAGGAACTGCATATACTCGGTATCGGATTGAATTGCTCTCAAACTATAGGATAGAGTGGTCTAATATTTTTAAAATTTTTCCCAAATGAAAGCCTATTTCCAAAACTAATTATCTTAAATCAAGAATATATTCCGGATGGGTATAGAATTGTGTATTAAATTGTTGTATTTATCAATCAATCTACTTTTTCGATTTTTGTGGCATTTTACTAAACATCACGGAATTTAGCTTTATTAACTAGAAATTTTACTTTTAAATTGTTTTCAAAGAATTTACGGAGCCTTAGTAAAGCAACAATTTAAATTCGTGGGATGTCAAAGAGTGCATACCAAATTTGTTTACAAGCGATTGTGCAGGTGATTGTGCAAATTTCGAGTATATACGTAAAGAGCGCAGTTCACTCACTTGTAGCCCGCCAGGATGTTCATCAGCGTGCTCTTCCCAGCTCCGGAGGGACCCATGATGGCGGTAATCTCGCCATTCCGGAACTTGCCGGAGACGCTCTTCAGGATCGTCTTGAACCCCCGCCGATGGCCGTCGGCGACCGAGTAGGAGATATCACAGAACTCGATGTCGACGGGGGGTCGTTGGGGCAGGTGGGAGAGGGCAATGGTGCCTTTCTTCTGCCCATTGGGACTGCTCCCCTCCGCGCTGCCCTTGTTGACCACCTTGGGGGCCAGTGATGTTGAGTGGTTGTTGAGACTGTTGCTGCCCGGTCCGCCATTGCAGAGGTTGTTTTGGGATCTGGAAAAGAATAGAAAATTATTTTTAGTACGCGTTTTGGGAGGAGATATATCTGGAGATAGAGCTATGGAGCCTACTTGAGCCAGCAAGTTGCTCCATCTTCGGTTGGAAGTCTTTGCAGGGCGCTGACGCAGCCTTTCTTGGTCAACCTGGTCTGCACACAGGACAGCGAGCGCTGGTGCCTGCCTGCCCGTTCTGCATCCTGGAGCATCTCTTTATAGGCCTCCGCATACGCGGACTTTCTCCGACTGCCACCCACATCCAGGTGCACCTGGGATGCGGCGGTCTCGAAGCTGGAGTTCTGTATCCCTCCGCTTTCCGCGCTCGCACAGCGGGTTAGGGTCAACTCCATGATAATGGGATTTTTTTACCCAACACGCTATCAGCGCCTTCTCATGATGCCGCCTCTAGATCTGACATGAAACCGTCAATCAATCAATCAATCAACCGCATCAGACCCCATTCATGCATGATTTCCATTGACCGACACGAGAGAACCCAATGACCACTTCCCAGCACTCAAACCCACCCACTACCTCCCACCACCCACAACCCACCATCAATCCACCGGAGGCCAGAGTTCCATCGCTTTTGTTTCATTCATGAAACGGCTGACATGTGTGGAATCCATACCTTGGCCCAAGTGCTGAGTGCGTTTTCATTAGTGGTCGACAGAACGATTCCGATTCCGATGGCGTTTTCGATTGATAAGCCGACGGGACTGCAGTGGGCCAATGCCAATTAACATTACAACTCTTCGGGTGCAAATTCGTTGAGCTAGTTGGGATGGCTGGTCAGGCCAATTGATTGATTGCGAAGCCATTCTCAGGGGATTAAAGGTCAGTGTATCTAGTTGTTTGGTTTGCGACAAGCTACTTATCTCTGCCTGCTGACAACTCGCGACTGACAATCGCAAACGGTACAGTGAAGGCTGTTGGGGTTGAACTGCTGACGTGGGACTTCGGCAAAAGGTTCTTAAATTTCGAATTTTAGTTTTGATTCTATAATTTTAACCCAACAGCTCGAGAATCTCTCCGGTAGCACGCTCTACAAGGTCCAGAGGGATCGTTTCGGATTTAATGGATACTTCTCCCCCTATATAGAGGCCAATTACTGTCTGGAATTCGCTGTTGTATGTCTCTAATTTCGTGCCGCAACTCGAGGCATTAAAAGTATACTTTGCAGCCAGGAGCGAGGGGCTTGAGAGGTGGTTAGGGGGCTAGCAAGCCAGTCAGCTGTTAGCTGCGAGCCCTGCTAAGTGAATTCAGATACAATACAAGGTATAGACACAGATACAGCGACTAGCACCAGTAAACAATCAGCGTCATCGCAGTTGTTTCTGATTCGCTTCGTTTCGATTTGCTTTGTTTTGTTTTGTTTTGTTTTGACTTTGCTTTGCTTTGCTTTGGCCTCCTTCAGATACGATAAATTTGACTCTGTGTGAGTATCCGCTGTATCTGTGAGTGCTGCGAATCGTTTCCCGCGAATATCCAAGTGCTCGTGCACCGAGAGCGAGTACATTCCAAGTGCGCATGCACTTAGAGTGCATGCTAACGAACCCAACGAGCCAAAGAGCCAACAAACTGAACGAAGACGGAGCACTTTGTCTTCGTTGCGAAATGCATTCTCCGTAAATGGCAAATAAAGACGGATACTTGGAGTGCAACCCCCTGGGTTGGAGCTCCTCCTCGGGTGTCTCCGCTCAATTGGATTCAAATGGAGTCAGTCACGCAATCCCTTCCCTCCCCAGATACTCCGATACTCTGCCGGAGCTTATCAATCTTAATGCGTGGTAATTGTTGCCAAGTTGCCAGAGTCATCGATTGCCGTGGCCCTACTTAATTGATTGATTGCCGGTCATAAAGCAGCTGCTGCCTGTGCTGCTGCCTTTTCAGCTCGTATCTTGTAGTTACTGGTATCTGATAGCCTTTAGCTTTAGACTTAGCATTAGCCGTAGCGCTCGCAGCTGCCCCGCTAAGCTGGTTCATAATTGGTGAACCTTGAGACTAGTTACATTGTGTGCTGTTCGCACTGATTAAGCTCAACCGGAAATATCAGCTGAATGGATGGATGGATGGCCTGGCCTGGACTGGCGTTAGATCATCCGCGCTCGGCGACAATTAAGCGATTTATAAATGCCAGCCGAGGAAAATGCGGGGCAGTTCATTGCGATTAATAAAAGTATTAATAAATGCAAAGTGTGGCAGGAATGCTTGCAGATGTTATCTGCAGGGGAAGCAACTATGATAGCTATTTTATGGTCGTCACAGCATTACGAGTATGTGTCAACCGAAGCCGGAACCAGTTATTGCTGATCAGCTTCTCACGAGTATTTTGTGATTTCAATTGTTTGGCGGCAATCGCATGACTTTAATCAGGAAAATGTATGACTCACTTAGCGGAATTGATACTAAAAAATATATACTATTATAAGTTGTTAGTCAAAACACACTTTCTCTGAGTGTAAATGTAATTGAATCTTGTATATTGTAATTACATTTACACGCAGTTATACATATCCGATATATTACAAAAAGCTAAGTAAAGTTACGTGACTTTTTCCGAAAGAAAGTTTGTTTTGAACTAATAGTTTCTAGTACAACTCGTTTTATAATATAAATATAAATGATGCATATGGTATATGGTTATTAAGCTGTCTCTTTTAATATGCATAGATAGTTGAACTGACCCCTTTAATCATGCAATTATTTTACTTTATATCTGAGAACCAACACGTGACTTTCGCAATTAGGCCATAAATATTTCATATATTTAGCAGATTGGTAATAATAAATGAGCAATAAACAGGAGCTTAATCAGGAGTCTCTGAATAAGCAGGCACCTTTTTCTCCCCGAAGGCCTTAGGAAATATTAGCTGTGAACAGATTTATGACCCATCCAGTGGGCCATTAGGAGACCTTTCCATAAATATCCCTTGCAATTCCAGCCCTGTGTCTGGGAACAATCAAGTGGCTTTAATGCCGGGCCTATTCAGACCATTAAGGAAACGCAGCAAGGCCAATCAAATATGGAAACGGATGTGGGGGCGTGGTGGGCGTGATGGCTCGTGGGAGAAGGTTCTGTCCAGGACTGCTGTTTTTGTTCGATTTTTGTTTTCATTTTTGTATTCTCTGCCCTCGAAGCGGGGGAGAAGGTCAAAAGGCCTCGAGGGCTGGATGCCTGGATGGCTGACTTTTACGCTTGCCGAGTTGCCTCAAGGATGCACAGGTTGTCATTTGATAGGACTTTGGCTTCAAGAGGGCGCCGCCGAGTCTGGCACTGCACTGAGAGGCGGAGGAGATTTCGAGTTTGCGGCAACTTCACGTTACATAACCGGCGTACATGTCGCGGTGTCTGCTCCGTTCACTTGCCAAAAAATGCACACGTAAAAAAAGCGGGGGACAACGGGGAGTATTCTTGTTTGCTGCGCCTCCCTCCGGCACCTGCCCTGTCCTGTACTGTCCTGTCCTGTCCTCTTCTGCTGCCTATTGTGGGAGCATTTTTCTAATATGCACATAAATATTTAAACACCGCACTGACGAACTGACAAACTGAGTGGCGCACACAGACGCGATGCGATTGCCGCAAGGACTAAAAGCCGAGCGGAGTCCAACTGCTTACTGCTGACTGCGGCACAACTTTGGACAGCTTGGCGGCTTGTTCGATTTTTCCAGGCACGCGGCGCCGCGAGGTCCTCGACTGTCCCTCCCCTCGCTTCCCCCTCCGGCCATTGCTACTCTGCTAGGAGAAACGAGTCCTTTCGTTGGGAAAGGAGTTACGAAATAGCTTTGGATTTATTTCTTATGGTATGCTTGGCTTAAAGACAGATTTATGTGTTTGTTTTGCACACACAATCTTATTTTTTATTGCTTAATGGAGATTTTCTGGGAAATTTGTATAAATTGCATTTGTAATGGTCAAAAATACTAAGCATTACGCCAACAAAGCCAAAGAACAACCTGATTTCCAACTATACATTTTTGCATTGAACGTTCTAGTCGAGCAACAAGCTCCCTTCTTGGAAATCTAAGACTGTCTAAGCTTTAACTGGCTTTGGGGTTCGATTTAAAATGCTTTTTTCACAAAGACGCACATAATAATGCTTATGCTTATGCTTAGGTTAAATCGGAGATTTTCTGGGAAATCTGGTAAAGTGTATTTTCAATGGTTACTAAGCAAACAATTTTATTAGCAAAAGCCAAAAAACAACCTAAATTCAAACTATGTATTTTTTTGCATTGAAAGTATTAGGCAAGAGCGTCAAACAACGAGCTTCCTTCTTTGGTATTTTAGTTTTTATTTTTTTTTAGTTATATTTTTACTCCAATTTATATTTTATGCATCGCCAAAGCTTTTGCTGGCTTTGGTGTTCAATCTGAAGATTGATTCTTATTTTTCTCATAAGGGCTTATTTATTCTTGCTTATAGGCCTACACAAATATTTTCTTGGAAATGGTTAAAAGGGCAACCTGGTTTCCAATTATATATTTTTGCATTGAAGGACTATTCAAGGGCTTCTTCTAGGAAATCTCAATTTTTGATTCGGTTGCCATTCATAACCTTTAGAAACCATTTTGACTGCTTCTCTTGGCATGGAAATTATTGTTTGATGCTTTTGAGATAGCAGTTCCCTGCGAGATACTAAAGAACGCAGTTTTGGTTATTTTGGTTTCGGAATTCGGAAAATAGACCAGCTATTTATTTGTTTTCAACTTTGATCTTTCTCGCTAACAAAGAGCCTCCTTCTAGGAATCCGCCTCGATAGAGCAGCCCCACTTCGGTGTGGTTTTCATAGCACCCAGGACCCCTTTTGTCTGGCTCCCTGCGCATTGTTTAGCATGGTCTTATTGCTTTTACGCCTTTTGCCTTTTGGCGGCGTTTCATTCACTGACTGTTACATGTTTTTTTCTTCCCACCGCCCCTAGACCAGTTTAGTCCTCTTTCCTACTATTTGCCCCGGCGAGCCCATGTGCGTTTGTTTGTGGCTTATTATTTATGGCAGTGGCGGAAGGGAAGAGGAGAGATAAGGAGGGGGACGGGCCAAAGGACACGTAGGATAGGTTGGCATTTAAGGTGCTCTTTATGGCCGCCTTCCTGTTCGTTTCCCACCGAAGCCTTGGACCTGGACCTGGCCTGGACCCACCTGATTGCTGTGATTCAGTGTCGAGCAGACGATATATAGTTTCTCTCCCGGAAGACACGCCCCCCTTTCAACACGAGTTTAATAAGAATCTGTGACCCGTATTGATTCGCTCGTGGGCAGCTGCATTTCTCATTAGTTTTTCCATTTGCATTTTAATTAAGTTGCTGCTCGAGGGAACAGGTCAAGGCTGCTGGGAGCACAGAGCTTCCAATCCTTTAAGCCTGGTTGTGATCTGGTCCAGTTTCCAGTTCTTCGGAATATGAGTTTGTGGAATACTTCCACAGAACTTTCTATCCTTTAAGCCTTGCGCTGAGTTCCCTGAGTTTTCAGTTCTCGGGAACATTAATATTAAAATTATTTCCACAACTGTGCGCATAATGCAAGGAATGGGAGGGAGCGGGCGTGCTTGGCACCATTTTCATGCCGACACGCGATTTGTGAGTCGGAGACGTAGAAAAGGAGCCATCGAGGAATCGATTTTCCAGCGCTTCCTTCGGCTCCTGCTAGGCTTCCTTTTCCGGCACACCTTGACGTGATGTGATGACATGGCAGGTGGCCTGTTCCAGCGGAAGGAAGATTCGATACTGTACGGACACAGATGCGTGCTAATTTTGACTCGGCACTCTTATTAATAGCTCTCCCTGCCTGGGCTCCCACTCATTACTTCCTGTCCACTTTTGATTTGTGGAGGTTGAGTGGGTTGGGTTGGGTTGGGTTGTCTAAAAATGGAATTGCCACCGCAGTAAGTGACTGATACTTCCACTTCCACCGCCCATTTATGTCCTTGACTGGCTTAAAACGGAAATTGTCAAGTGGCTAACGATTGCAATACCATGCAGTGGAAATGAAACGAACCCATTCCCTCTTCGCGTCCCCTTGAATCCAAAGGGACAGTTGACAGGGAAATCCGATCCTAATCCCAACTAATGCAATTATAGATAGCTTAAAGAGGAACTCACCCGTGGTTGCTCTGCTTCAGGTCGTTGGTCAGCTTTAGATGGCTGAGGAGCGGAACTGGCTCCAGTTCGGGATTAGCCACGATCGTGGACTTGGTGCCACTTGCGGTGTAGAGCACCGCGTGGGGTGCTGTAGAGGCGGCCGAATCCGCCACTTTGTTCGGACTCTTCACGGGTAGTATGACGGCGTGGGAGGCGGAGGTGGAGGTGGTGGAACACTTGTCCACCAATGGGACACTGGAGGCCTGAAGCTCATCCATGGCTTTGCGTGTTGTGGGGCTTCCTTTCAGTTCGTGCGATTGCAATTGGCATGCGGTTGCGTCAGCATTTGGCTCAATTGATTAATGCTTGGATCTGTGATTTGCCCTGTGTCTTAATTGTAGCTCTCGAGGGCGGGTTCCTGTTTAGTTGAATACACTAAGGGTTGGCATCTGCGTTGGAAGTACATGAATTACGTGGGCTCCGTCGTGCTCAGTTCGAAGTTTAGCTCTGCAATGATATGAAGGGAAATCGAACATAATTCGAATTTAGAAATATACTATTGATTCAACCTGCCACCCAAGCACCAAGCCCCCGCCCACCCGCTCCGAAACACTCTAAAGCACTCTAAAACACTCAGTCCACACGCTCTCGGGTATTACATCACGGCCCAGGAAGCTCTTAAGAAGACCTCCCTCCTTCCCCCCGATATGTATATGATATGTGTCCAAGCTTGTCGGTTGCTCAACAGCGGCAGCATGAATTGCTAATTACTGAACAATGTAATGTGTGTTCCAGTGTGTGTTGGGCAAGACACGACTTGACAACCGACAACCGTCAAGAACGGGCTCTGGGACATTCGACAGCCACTGCGAGAACGATAAACAGCTCAGTGATTCAATGCCAGGCGTGGCAATGGCACTGGCACTGGCACTGGCACTCATCGGGCTCTGAAACAGCAGTCTGGTGGTCCGGCAAAGAACCTCTGGCCAGTGCCAGTGCCAGTGCTGCTGCCCTTACTCAAGGGGGATCCACTGCATCGTGTGCCAAAAGCTGAGATCTGGGTTTGCCTGCACTGGGGTTTAATTGTGCAGGTGGCCGGCTGATAAGATTTCCACGTTCACCGTTTAACGATGAGAAGTCAGTCAAGTACACTGGAGGAAAAACCCCTGACTGGCCGCGATTACTGCAAATCTGAAATCCTCCAAATCCCACTAATTCGGGGAGTTTACAAATTAAATTTCCTTCTTACTCACTGAAAATTTCCTATTAGAATATGAAATCAACATTTCGCTATGCTTCCACTCAAATCCGGAATGCATAAGTTTTTTTTATAGTTTCTGAAGGGGTTCTTATCGAATCTTTAAAGTGGCCAAAAGTATTTACGATCTTCCAGCTCCCAATTCTTTTAATTCTTTGCTAAAATTAAAACCTCAAAAAATGATTTTTTGTTCAGTAAATGTAGGAAACCCTTATTTCACATACACATTTCATATGTAATCATAATTGTACACAGTTTTAAATAGTTTCTTATCGAATCTTTAGCGTGGCTCATTCACAATCATCCAGTTCTCTATAAGAATTTCATAGCCTTGGAAATGGAATTAAATGTAACAGGAACTAGTTTCAACACCCTCTGAATTTGAAGCGTAAACACTTCCAGAGGATGTTGCGAATTTATGGTTTGTTTGCCATGGATATACGTTTATGAAATGTGGTAGCCATAGTTTGCGTGCAGTGTACACGAGTATTTATTACAGATTTGTTTGCGGCTCGATTCGCGATTAGATCTGGGGCGATAGGCTTCCTGCCACCGGCTTCCTTTCGCTAATCATCCACAACCAGAAGATGTAAGGCGCGTAATCGCACAACTGAGGGTTACGGCCTGGCTACTACGAATCCGAATGCTCCTCACCTCCAGCTGTTGTCGGCCATCGACTTGTTATCGGGAACGGCACTCGACTCGCCTACGAAAGCCACGCACAGCTGCGGATTGTCTAATCTGGGAATCAATTCCTCGAACGACGTGGTGGGGAGTTCGAGAGGAACTCGCTCCCTTTACTCCACTCCACTCCGCATCCCTTGTGGGTGGATGACCCGAGGTGAGGTCCTACCCTAACCGTAATCAAAGTAGGTCAGTAAGCTCCCCGAATCTCTGACCTTTTCAAGAGCGCTAGTCTGGCCTGTTCTGGTGTGGGCTGATTTTTTCGGGTGGCGCGAGTGGAGAAGACTTCGACCTGGTGGGCTCACTGGTTTATATTTATTTGCCGACCGACACATCATCATCACATGTGCTATTAACAAACGGCGGGCATAAACATTAAAAGCCAAGAACAGAGCGCCGGAGAACATTGCAAATATACCTGTGGTGAAGAGAGAGCGCAGGCGCTCTCGCAGATACACGCAGAACACGCAGAACGGGAAAACATTAAAGATACACATGCGGGAGCAATTGACTGCAACTCCAGCTGCGGAGTTGCAGGGTGGGTTGGGCAAATGCGAGTGCAGAGTGCAGGAGCAGAACCTTCGAGGTTTCCACGGCGCAATTACTCCACTTCCACTTCGAATTCCACTCAAGGTTCGGGTTTGGTTTCAATTCGTGCTCACCTTTGGATTTGGTTTTGAATTCGAATTTGGATTCGGATGAGGGCTTTTTCCGAGAAGAGCGGCACAGCTGGGACAGCAAACGTGTTTTCGGCTTATTAGCATTATTTCTTTTCGGCCACTGCCAGATAGATTGTTCACTTTTGGCACCACTCGCCAGCAAGCGCCGAGATACAGATAGAGCACCGCAATGCTCAATGCTCAATGCTCTAGCTCTAGCTCTATGCTCGCTTGCGCTCTTCTTTGTTTTGTTTAAGGCAGCCAAACAAACAAACAAACAACAACGCCAGCTATTCAAATGCGCCACAGGGGCGGCGATTCTGCGGGAGAGAAATGCCAGAGAGCTTCGCGCACTTCACGGATACCAAGAATCGTCTCCTCTGGGACGAAACGTGTTTTTGGGTCTTTTAAATAGCGCGATCTATGCCGTTCTGCGATTCTAGTTCCTGCCCCTAAACTGCCAAAATATGCCAAATCTGGAGGGCCACAACAGTCGGGCAGCGCGAACGACGAAGAACTGAAACTGAATCTGAAACTGAAACTGCGGAGCTACGGCTACGGCTACTGAGCTACGGATTGCCAGACAGCAGCACTCGCTCTCGCTCTCGCTCTCTCTGCCTCTCGCCTGCTGCTGTGTATCTGTGAGATACTCGGATACTATTTGGGTTTCGTCAATGGGGAAGTCGCACGCTCTCTCGCTCTCAGGCCCGCCTTGTCCAACGTTCAATTCAACTGCTGGCACACAATTTACTTGGCACTCTGTTCGCGTATCTGTATCTGCGAGTGCTCCGTGTGCGCATGTGTTCAGTGTGTGCGTTGGCGTTCTGCTGCTGCAAACAGCTGACTGTAAACACACACAGCAGCACAACCAACAGCACACAACCCAGAAAAGCAAGAACAACACAAAGCGACTGCCCAGTGGGAAATTCAGTGCGAGTGCGATTTCAGTGCGCCTGCACTGGGCTTTGGATTGAAGCTCGATGGGGCGAAACTCCCTGGGGAGAACGTGGCTACACAACGGGAAATATAGTACATTTAGATATTTTTTAACTAAACACTATGGTGGGAAAGTTAAAATGAATTTGACCCGAGTTGAGAGGGCATACAGAAATTCTTATTGCAAGATCACACACAAATGAGCGAACCAAAATTCGTATAAAACCTAATAACAATATTATTTTGGATTGGGGATCACTGCAAAATCCCAGTAATATTTCAATATTTGATAGACAAGTAACTTTATTTGATCCGTTTGGATAATACAAAACTATTATTTGCTGTTTCTTAAAGTTGTGCATTTTTGTTACATTATGGTAGTAGTTTCTAGGAGGGAAGTCATCCTAATTTTGCTCAACATTATTTTTCATACATTTGGCTGATGAATTAATATTTATTTTCTAATGAACGTGTTCGAATTCTTTGTTGCTCTGTAGTGACGAGGTCTCCCACGAGATAAACGCGGCTCATTGACAGTGTTTCCAGCTCATTTGCATTAGCAGGCTGAATGATAGTGAACTTTGAACCGCACGATCGATCGCAGAACAAAGCGACGGAACAAAGTGGAACCAAACAAAAACAATTGCGATTTCTTCGCTCCACCAATAAGTGGGTGATCGGGAGGGGAACGAAGTCGGAGGGGAATCGCGATATCAGAGCCACATGAGTAATCCTCCGCTACCAGCGACTATTGTCTCCGGATATCTGAGTAGAGTGGACTTTTCGGAAAGCCTGCGATTCCTCGACCTCTCCGCGAAAATGCGCATTGGGGGACACGGACGTCTAATCGCAACGGCCTTAATTATAGTTTAAATCCATATCAGCGGCAGATTGTTTTGAATTGTTTATAATATTGGCTTCCCGCACCAGAGCAGCGCGCAAATCGGATTTGAAATGGGATGGATGCGCCAATGGACTCGATTTCGGGTTCAGTTTCGGTTTCCGTTCCGATGGGAATGCCCTATTTGAAAGAGAGTCATCAATCCTTATCAGTTCGATGGCTTTCGAAAGGTATTCGCTTTCGTTCGTTTCGAGGACCAATTGGAGTGCACTTGAGTTGAAAGTGAAAGTCTGCGAGTTACGGAATCGAAGTGCACTTGCACTTTTCTTGGATGCAATCAGCTGGGTGCAGTTTGGGTGCTCAATGGCAATCAAGCCAAGTTGGGTGCATTCTTAGTGCATTCCCAGTGTATTGGTGATGCGTTCAGGTGTTTTCCTCACATTAAGTCTGGAATTGCCGATTTCGCTGCGGCAATCTGTTCCCAAAACATTTGCTAACTGCCAACTGATTGGACGAGAACGTACTTTTACGTACTTGTTAATTGGCAGTCAACGAATGGACGTCATTTGGGCTTATTGCGTGCCAGATAGTGTGGATAGGGGGTGAGGAAAGAGTTGGTTGGCGATGACTAACATTTGAATGCATCCAGCCGTAACGGAAAAAGCTGCCCTCGGAAAAGCTTGTTAGGTGAATTTATATCTGAACCCAATGGGTGCTTTGTCGGATATTCGAAAAAGCTGATTTCGAAAAGTGGTGCCCATAGTGCGGGTAATTTAACATTTTCGCAATTCAAGGAAGATGATAGAAAAAATTCTAATAAATCGTTAATTTATGTAATAACGTTTGGAAAATAAATGTATATTTCCGATAATTACTACTCTACTATGTTTAGAAATATGGGAAAATCATGTAACATTTTCTTTTGAAAGGCAATTGCCAATAAGCTTGAGTACTGCAGTTCAATTGAGAAAGTCTAACTGAAAGTTTAAGTTTACCTGCCAACTGTATTTCTGATTAGCAAAAAAGAATCGTTTTCCGATTTCAGTTCCAATCAAATGGGACGTAAAGATCATTTTAAATATAAATCAATCTTTTTCTGATGTTTGTTTTATTTGGTTCTCGAATTTGGTTAGTTCAGCTTTACAGTTAGTAGATTTTATGGTACAGATAGCAGCTAGACGTAGATTAAAAGTCAGATTCACACGGACTGGTGCACTTTGAACAGGCTCCCCTTCCTCTGGGAATATTTTACTGGCCGGACTCCGGCTCTCCGGTCTCGAAGCGCCAGCGGATCTGAAGCATTCTTCAGGAAGCCTGGCGGATCTTGATGCTGTCGCGATCCCGCTCCTGCTCATCGCTGTCGCAGTCGCCGCTCTCCGCCGTGTCCTCGTCAGGGTCTGTGGCGGAGCTATCCCGGGCGAATAGGTGTCTCAGGCAGCTCCGCTTCACGTATAAAAAAGCGCACAGGGCGCAGAGCAGGAATATGACGCCCACGGAGGAGCCGATGATCAGAGCCCGCACCTTCCGCTGGGAGGGCACGTCGATGAGGAGCTCGTGACTGGGCACCGCGTGCTGGGAGCTGGCGCCCACGGCCAGCACTTGAACCTTGAAGGTGGTGTCCTCCTTCAGATGCCTCAGCTGGTAGAAGTTGTCGAAGGTCTCCGCGTGTCCAATTAGGAAGTGCTCCGGCTCCTTCCACCACCTAACCGCGTACAGCCGGAGGCCCTCGAGTCCCTGTGTGGGGTGCTCCCAGTGCAGGAGCCAGCCCTGCTGGTTATTTACCGCTGTCAGGTTGCCAGGAGCACCCAATCCTCCAGCGCCGGCAGTTCCAGAGCTGGGCAACTGACCCAGCTCATTCTGCAGTTGCTGGGCATCGAAGTCGTCCGCTCGAATGGGTGAGGCTGTAATGGAGATCTATTTTAATGTAGTCCTTTCTGGATCACGAACTTATTGATAATTACGCAGCGTCTGGAAGCGGAGCTGCTTGCTGAACATTCCGTCTCCGTACTTGTCCTGGCTTAGCACCATGAATTCGTACTCCTTTCCCGGAACCAGGTTCTGCACCGTGGCCTCCCTTATGTTCTTGTCCAGCACTCGAATGGTCCGCCATTCGGGGGTTTCTAATAGGCGATACCACACCGTGTACTCCAGATTGGGGCGGAGGTAGCCTGGGGGAGAGGCATAAGGGGTTATTAGAGGAATTATTTGACGACCTGTCAGTACTAGTTATACTAACTAACTAGTAGACTAATGTATTTAAATAAATGTAAGTAAAAGGGAGAAATAGGCAGTGCACTTGAAAATTTTATTTTAATTTGGTCTTAAAGTTTCTCCGTTTCCTTTGATTAAAGATACTTATCCATTTCAACTCTGCTTCAAATTGAGCTGTGTGATGCAGACCTGCTCCCGCTTTCAACCCATTACTCCCATATGGCCCCACTTTGTCGCATTTCTCACCTGGCTGCCAGCGAATGGTAATGCAGGTCTCCGTGCTGTTGGCCGTGAGGTTGTAGGGCGGCCTGGGGGCAACGTTCTCAATCATGAGCTCGGCCTCCGCCGTGATGGTGGCCGCCTCGTTGGTGGCGGAGCACTCGTACATCCCACGGTCCCACTCCACCAGGCCCGAGATGGTCAGGTTTCCGCCACTCAGGCTGAATCTGTCCGCGGGCAGAGGCTGTCCGTCTTTCTGCAAATTAGTCGGATGGGCGAGAGGCAGAGAGCGAGTGTCAGGTGTGGAGTTGAAATCAGAGCCACATGCATAATTAAAAATGCAATCATGTGAAACTGCTCTCTCCCTGCGAAGAGCCCCACACTACACCCACATGGCACATCCCACATCGCATTTTCCATCTGGCATCTGGCATTTGCCATTTGGCATTTTGGATGACGGAAAACGACAATGGCACTCCCTCTTCGAACTCACCCGACTCCAGACAATGGAGGGCCGATTGTTTCCGTCCCGGTCGATGGCTTCGCACGGCAGTTCGGCCGCCTCGCCCAGCTTCTGGATGTAGATGGCCTTGGGCGTGACGCTGAAGATGGGCGGTCGGAGCACAATGACGCTGATTACCGGACTGGGTCCGTCCGTGCCCAGATCGTTGTACGGCGTGCAGGTGTAGCTCCCAGCGTGGTTCTCGTCCACCTTGGCGAAGAACAGGCTGCCGTTCATTTTGTAGAAGACCCCGGGCACATTATACGAGTCGAACAGAAGGCCGTCCTTCTCCCAGCGCAGGTTCTTCAGCGGCGGATTCGCCCGGAAGTGGCAGTCGAGCACGGCGGGCTGGCCATACGGCAAGTAAACCTCCGGCGGGGCGTAAATCACCTTGGCCTTATCTGAATGAAATTATAAATTAAACGAGTAAGGAAATCGTGCATCGGGGCCCGAAGCTTGGAGTTCCATTGCAGAACAATTGCTCTCAAACCGCTTAATCGTTTTTATTAATACTATAGGGTAAACTGGTCCGATTCTGACTTTAAGTGGCTTTAAGGATCGGTCAAGACATTCTTTAAATACATTTAAAAATACTGTGCAGCCTGATGGCTTAAAAACGAAGAGAATCGAAGGAAGGACTTGGCTAGATAGATTCGTAGTTAAAGTCGGATAGCAGTCTCGCATAAAAACAATGCTTTAAAAAATGAACCCATTAGTTCCTTCCACTCACATTGTATGTTGAGAAAGGCCTTGGCCGTCTGCAGTTCGCCCTCGCTGTTGCGCACCTTGCACTCGTATTCGCCCAGGTCGCTCATCATGGTCGGATCGATGCTCAAGCTCCCATCAGGGCCTATGTAGGACCGGCGGACCAGATCCTGCACCTCCTGCAACAACACCCCATCCTTGTACCAGGAGGCCTGCGAGTTGTCCGGGTACTTCATCACGCAGTGGAAGAAGGCAGTCTGACCCTCCTGGATGGTCTGATTGACCGGCGGGATGCGGATGAGGGACCCCCCCTGCACCGCCAGGTGGTACCGGGTGCCATTGTTGCGGACCGAGGGCGAGCGGTTGGGGAAGATCACCTGGCAGTGGTACCAGCCCTGGTCCGATTCCCTAATGGCAGTCAGATTCACGGAGGCCCTTCCGAACTCCGGATGGTTCTCAACCAAGTGCAGTCGACCATTGAAGAGCTCATTGGTGGAGGAGTCCTGCTCATACCAGGTGAAGATTTTCTTGTTCTGTTCAAAGGATGGATTTTAATTAAGTTTTATGCACTCACGGAAAAGTGACGCTTATAGTTATAAGCCAAATAAAAGGATTGCTTTAAGGTTTTTCAACCTTTAAACCACATTGAATGAAAATCTATTCTTTCTGTTTATGGGATGAACCTGAAAGTAATTAATACATTTCCTACGTTTTCCATTGACATCACAAAGCACGCACAAAACACAAAATTCGAATGCATTTTCCAGACTAATCCCCTGGTATTTCTTGGCCATTCCTTGAGTACTTATTAGTATTTGCTGAAATTTTATCTGCTGCGGCGAAGCATGAAATTATTTCAGACAAAGAAATATTTGTTAAATATTTTTCAATATGTGTGTGTAGGCGAATAGTTGTTGCAATATTGCAGCCTTCCCTAACAATAGAAATGGCAACTCTTGAGCTCGAAATGCGAATTTTGTGTGCCATCTCAGCTGCGATTGCAGTTGTAAATCAAAAGCAATGCAGCCTCTGTGCGGAACACACTAACATCCACAGACATATTGTTTATGCCCAGACCCGTAGGTGGCCCCTTCCTTGTGGGCCCCCGCCCTCCGCCCATGCCTTACCCCTATGCGGCATTATAATTTTCGCAAACTCCCGCTGAGCTCCCAGGCAGCCCGTTTGGGTTGGCACCCACTCTCCCTGACCGTGATGTGACGTGTCGCAGCGGTGGCCAACGGCTTTGAAAGAGCCCCATCCAAGCCCCAATCCCCAGGCCCCAACCCCTGACCCCAGAAGCAGCCCCAAACCGAAAACCCCGCAATAATAACAATAACCGAGGAGGGGTGAGGGTGGGGAGTCCATGCCGCTACTTTGTTGACAAATTTAAATGGGCTCACGTGGCGCGGCGCACTTGAAGTGCTTAATACCACAGCCGACCTTCGGAGAAGGATTCGGATGGGTTCGGAACACTCTTTTCTAGGCAACACCCTACTGGAATTGCACTAGTTGATGCAATCTTTTAAATCACTTCAAAGCCAAATTTGATAATTCATTTTTAGGTCGCCAAAGAGGGAAAAAGTGTATGGTTTGAGAGGTGGCTTTAAAGTTAATGTTGAAAGTTTAATACTTAATTTAAGTCCTGATTAACCTGACCGGTTTAGTGATTCGGTGTGGGCTTTTAATGTATGTTGTATTTTGTTAATCTGGCTTACAAATTATTAAAGTAAGAGGATTTGTATTACATCATTCCAGAAAAATCATTATTATCTTAATCTCAATTTTATGCTTTTCAAATTCTTTAAATTACAAAACCATGGTTTGAAATTAGCATTATGCTTCAAATTCTACGCGTTGGAATTGGGATATATGGAGGAGTAGAATTTATAGGAAAACAAATATATATTATTTAAATACGAATTAATTAAAATTTATTGGTTTTGGCCCCTTGCACTTTAATAAAAGCATTAGATTCTTGGTCATGGGTGGATAATAATTCAATCCGATGGCTTTGTTTCTGTTTTTTTGCGGCTATTCGGCTGGGTGGCATATTAAAATATTTTTGTTTTAATTAATGCTGAATATATTTGTCAATATTTGTTAAAAATATGGCCAGGAAATTACGCCCATCTGCATGGTCAAAGCAAAAAAGCGCGAGGCGAGCAAAAAAGCGAAATAATAATAATTGCCTGCGAGTAAACAGAATGTGTTTGCGTTGCATCATTTGGCGATTGGCGATGGCGATGGCGATGGCGATGGCGATGGCTGGGAGGCGTAAAAACGCGTTAAGCTTAAATTATTTAAATGCAATTGAATCGGCTGCGGTCGGCGGGCTGCTCCTCTAATTGCTGTGCCACCAAACAAACACTAAACAAATACCCATACCCCATACCCCATCCCCCTACCCCTTACTCTTACCCGCCACACATTTTTATGCTCGCCTTGACTTTCGGCTGTGCACCATATTTGTTGTATCTGCGGATTGCTGGGTGGCTGGTGAGGATGGTTTTCTGGTTGCGGACTGTCAATAAACCGCATGCTAGGGATTCGGTTCAGTTTTGCCGGTTATTGATAGCCAACGACCGCAAAAGTACCAGCCCCGAGCTGCGAATGGGATACGATTAATTCAGCTGGTGCTGGAGCTGAGCTGAGTTGGTGCGGGTGCTGGTGCTGGTGCTGGATAGTTGATCTATTGACATTAGGTTGGTGCCTTAATTGAGATCGGGAAACAGTCATCAAGATGCACCGCCTGGCATCAATGTCACCCACGACGACAGCCATGCCATGCCAGACTGTGAGAAGCGGCCTGGCCTCGGATTATGATGCACTGGCTGTCCGCTACTCAAGATACTCAAGCCGGGCATCCCATGCCGAGGCAAACTGCGATTATGTAGCTACCACACCAAACTACACCCAGCTGGGGCAGACACACATTTATCAGCATTATCTAACAAATTACAAACGTAACTTGATTTATCCGGTAATTTTTGTTTGCGCGAAAAATTGCAAACAGCCTCGCGATGGCCGTGAAAGTCGTCTCTCTGTACATCTAGTATAGCATTTATTTGCAGGCAGACATAAAAAAAGAGTGTGGAATCTGGAATCCCATAAATCAGAGCGATTATGCATATTGCTCTGGACTTTAATCCCGCGTACGAATTTGTTTAATTATCGCCCACGAATGTCTTTTTCTCTGCCGGAGCAGGAGCCGGAGCAGGAGCCGGAGCAGGAGCCAGAACGTAATTAAGCGTAAGCGATTGCGAGTGGGAAACTATTTCAAGCGCAATTAATGTGAATCTATCAAAATGACATCATGACCCGCTGACCGAGTGGGCAAAAAACGGAAAAAAACTAAAAGACTGAAAAAAGTCAGAAACAATGGGAAAAAGCCAGGGGGAAAAAGAATAGGAACTGAAAAACACTGGAGCAGAGCAAATTAGCAAAAGCAAGCAGCTGAATGGTTAAATAAAAAACATAAGCGGGGCAGTCCAGCCCAGCCCCTCGATTTGGGATGGAAATGCGATGAATGAGCGGGCTAGAGGGGGTAGAGCGGGTTCCTGGAGGGGTTAAGCGGGGTCACGCGGGGGTTAAGCGCGATTGATGACCAGCGTGTGCGATGAATAGTAATTCACTCGATTTAAATACAAACGCGCGCATATTTCAGTCTGCGAGGATTGCAATGAATTTGCAATTGAATTAAATTGCATTACTCACAGTTGTCAACAAAATGCCAGCCATTCAATTCGATTGAATCCAATTGAAATTGATTTCAACTGTTTCTCTGTGACAGTCAGCCACCCCTCACCACGCCCCCTTATGCATTCCTGCCCCCCTTAACTGTCTTTGATGTCACACTTCAGAGTGACACTCTGCGCTCTTCGCGTTTTGTTTTTGGCGTGATGTTGGTAATTTAAAGTGTTTGTGATACTGAAATCAGTTCAGAGCGTCAAATTTAATTTAAATGCCGACCGAGCCCGGGGCGGAAGGATCTGGGGAAGAAGGCCGAGGGCGGGGGCGCAGTGGGTGGTATGTGGAATGCAGACCGGGCCAGGCCAGGATGCATCCTCGATCGACTGCATGTGGTTGCGCTTTAATTAGTAGCCAAGGGTGGAGCCACACCACCTCAGATGCCCAACCACCCAACCACCTAACCGCCCTTCGCCCCACGGGTGGGCCAACCCCACTCCCCGCTGGCTTCGCGATTGCATTTTCTACAATGAAGCTGTAGTGGGGGCCCGCACTGGAAAAAAATATAACACCACAAAAACGTGGTATTTAATTTCTCTTTGAGGCTTTTTTTTATCATCAAGTAGAATTTGCCAATATTTGTTTTGAATGTAATTCGAAAAAAAATTATTGCGGCTTCTTTTTTTATGGCTTAGCAAATCTACGCTTTTTTTAAATCAGTAGGCAGGAATCTGTCAATATTTATATATTTAGAAAGCGTGAATTAACCACAACAAAATTGTAAATCTTTGTAGTTAAAACAAATTAAATTGTATTGCAGGCTACTGTGTAACATTAAAAATACAATCCATGCTAATTGGTAAAGAAGCTGACAAGTGAAAAATGGTAAGCGAAAATTTGTAATAGTTTTAGTATGTAACTTGTTTAAATTTGAATAATTGAATATTCAATCAACTTCTATCTAATTCAAAACCGACAAAATGATAATGATTGATATATTTGAAAGCTTGAGTTACCCGAATCTTTTTATTTTAAATAAATTACATTTTATTCCAGTATACTGTGTGATATTAAAAAAAACAATATATGTTAAATCTGAATTTAAATACGAACTAATTGATAAAGAAGCTGAGCGAATATAAGTGAAAAATGGTAAGCGAATATTTTGTAAATAATTTAAATTTGTAGCTTCTTTAAACTTGTATAATTGCAAATTACATTTTCCACTTCACTCTAATCCCAAACTGATTTTCGTTATTTTATATAATTTTTTTAAAAAACCTTTTTTTGGAAAACTCTTTTTAAAGCATTTGTTCTGATCGTAATATTGCCTGATTTCATATAATTTGTTATGGGTGACTGCAAAAGTCACTGTTTTGGTTTCCGCGATTCTCCCAGTGCCATCGGAAAGTCCGACCCTTTTAATGAATGTGAGATGTGAATGTGAGAGTCGCGTTCCACGCTGCGCTGCAACGCGTCCAGCAGACGCAATTAAGGCTAACCAAGAATTTCGAACTGGACCTGGCCTCCCACGCCGTTGGTCAGTCAGTCAGCCAGTCAGGCAGTCAGCCAGTCAGTCAGGCAGCCAGTCCGTCCGTCTGCGGAGTCCGGTTCCGGAGCCCCGACCACCTACGTGTCTGATAAATTAATAATTTCGACAATTTCATTTAAGAACTGCGTGCGCGTCGGCGTGAGCCATAAATAAGTGAGTGGGCCTCGAGTGGCGGGGGAAAAGTATCCAGAAACGGAGCAGGAGGACCCTGCTGAACCGGACTTACATCCTTGCTCCAGTGCACCAGGTACGGGATGGGGGAGTCGAACGGGAAGTCGATGTAGCAGTTGAAGACCACGTGTGAGCCCACTTTGGCCTCCAGGTTGGTCTGCCGCCGGTGATCGCGGGCGGAGCTGGCACAGGATATGCTCATTAAGAGCGCCACAAGAGCGGCCCCTAGCCGGAATGTTCTGCTGCGATTCACTGGCATTGCTATCTGTATTTGTTGCTTTTTCTGGGATTCTGGGATTTGCGGATGCACTCGGTCACTCGCGCACGGTGTCTTGCATAATGTTTCCGCGTTGGCAGTGCGCAAAATCAAATTAAAACCTGAGCCGAAATCAGGTCAATTGACCCTAAGCGTCTAGTTTCTTTGCGTGGAATTCCAAGGCACACGAAACCCGATTCGCTGTGTACTATATTCACATATGTGCGCAGTGCCAGTGTTCAGGTGATCTATATGGCGAATCTGCGCGTATTTTCGAGGGCTGCGATCTGCACACGGCGGCTGGAGAAGCGCTACTAAAAGCCGAGAACGGAATGATGACTGAGATCAGCCTGCAGAACGCGTGACAGCTTTGAGTGAGAGCTTTGAACATAGAACACAGAACACAGAGAAACACAGAATTCAGAGTCTAGAATCCGACCATCCCCGATCCGATCCGATCCGATCCGACCACTTTTCTATGCTGCTCTATGCTATAGAGCTCGCTTTTCTTTTTGTTCTCTCGGCTGTCAAAAGTCCGTCCCCTTCCATTTGACTGCATTTGACATTTGACACACGCCCACGCCAGCTGCTGGCATGTATCGGCTATAGCGTCTCCTTTGTCTGGGCAGCAGCTCCCCCACAATTCGCTTTCGCAGACGTTTATCCACTTAAATAATTAGGCGATCGCCAAAGTGTTGAAGAGGGCATTTGGTGGCCCCAAGATTGAACTATCCCAGCGCAACGCACTGAGAGATTAAACAATTTGCCCCATAGATTGCCATTAAATTCAATTGGTATCTGGAAAGTATTACCCTCGCACATCCATGAGATAATTTGAGGAATGAATTTGGTGAATTTCATTGCGTTAATTGCCCAACGGCGGCGTCATCGCTTTGGGCGCTGGGACGTATGAGTGATATTTTCGTGCAAGTAAAGGCCCGGCTTCCGGTTTATCTTGGTGCAAAGATAGACAACAGTTTTAGTTTTTATTTGATCAATTTCAAGTTTTTTATTTTTATTCGTTTTTTGTTTTGTTTTTTTTTTTTGGTTTTTTCTTGCTTTGTTTTGTAAGTTTTATTTGTTTAAAAATTTTGTTCATTTTGCTAATTTCTCTTTATAATTGTGTGTCTGTGTTAATTACAATATATTTCGTTCTAAACTGATTTATTCTTGTACGATTTATATATGCTGAATTGGAATTGCAGTGGGGAAAGTCTTTAAGTGGAAAGTGAAAGATGAAATGTGAGGGCGGCTAGAGGGGAGGGTGAGGCGAAAGTTGGTTGGTGAGTGGGAATGTTGTCGAAATGGTCTCACAGTGGAAGGAGGTGCAAAAGAATATAGATTTCCCTTCTTAAATCTCTTATATTGTTTTCTTCGATAGTTCCTATTTGTGTTTCATTTCATTTCATTTGAGTCGAGTCGATTCGAAAAGTTGAAGTTGACTGGCGCACCTTGTCCAAAAATCAAAGTGGCAGACTAAAGCGTTAGATTTACTTAACTTAGCTGTAATGTATTCGTCTTACTTAATGTACATGCCGTGTAATCCAGTATCTATATCCATATATATTCATGTATACATACCGCATGCACAGATACTTGTATAAATAATCATATATGTATCTATTTGCCTTAAAGTCCTGCGCCTATCGCTCGTCGCTCAATTAAAATTCAATTTGTGCTGTCACTCCGCAATTACTCGTGCGCGCTTTTCTCACATCGCTTTTCTTTGCTGCGCTCGTTTGCCGTTAATGCTCTCAGTTAATTAATTAATTTATTTCATTCTAGTTAAACGTTTAATATGTGTTCTCAGTGTGGGCGTGTCGGAGTGTCAGCGTGTGGGTATCCTATGCCATACAAAAATCAACTTATTTACTGAAATAACCTCAACATTTACAAAATACTTGCAACACAACTCCATTTTCGATTTTCGATTTTCCCTCCCCTGGATTTGTTCTGGATTGTTATCCTAGCTTCAACTTAAATACGATTTTTTCTGGGACTCTACAAAACGCAGCTATCAGTATATATGCCACAAGCGCACGGATGTAAATCCTGCCGTAATCTTCTCTGATCGGAGCAGGATTTATCGAGCCGCGCTTGCCTGAAGATCTGACAGACGGTCAGTGGGCTCATAGTCAGGTTGGAAATCGGAAATCAGAAGTCAGAAATTAGAATTAGAAATCCGAAGGGGAACTCAGTTCGGTTCGCGATCAAGAAATGCTTGAGATCATTAGTTGGTTGAATCGTAGTTGATTTCTTCATTTGCATCGCGCTCGAACCTCCCTAGAATAGTTTTGTCGTTATCGTTATCATTATCGTAATCGTTACATCGTTATTATTATCGTTATAGTATTATGTTGTATATACTCTGTAATTTACATACGTTATACACACTCTCGCGGTCGTCACGCATCTCTCGCTCTGGCAGTGTTTTGGCGTCAAGTTGTGTCAAACCATCATTCCGTACAATTTGATCGTTAGACATGTATATCGTTATCGCCTATCGTTTTTATCGTTTATCAATTATCGTTAACAAGTACTTAAAGAACAGAAACGCCTCGAATCCATCGTTCGAGTTGGGTTCAACTAAACTGAATCCGGGAGCTGTCTTCTACACAACTGGCCAATAGCATATCGTTCTGGAACCCAGGAATCTGTAGGGATCGGAATCCTTTCTGCTCTATATCCCCAGCTTATTTATTGACGTAGTCTTGGGTTGTGAGACAAACCGGAAAGTATAGTTTCTTATCGCTTCGTTTTGGTTTTTTTTCGCTTCGCTTTTTTGGGTTTTTTGTTTTGTTTTTGGGTTATAATAAATATTTGTTCAAGTTAATTATCGTGTGTAGGTCAACAGTAAACATATATGCAGCAGTTATATTTCATTTAATGTTCGTTAAACTGTTTATTTTCATTTCGCTTCCGCTTTTGTTTTGCTTTGTAGGTTTCTTGTCGTTAAATAATTTAATTATGAAACAATTTCTCTATATGTGGTTTTAATTACGTTTTAGCGCATTTATTTCTCGTCTCCTCTGCTATCCTCTTCTTTCGTTTCATTTCATTTCATTTCTTTTAATTTAATTTCATTTCATATCTGCTCTAGTTGTTAACAACTAAATGCTTAACAGCTAGCATATTCCATATTATTTTAGTTTAGTGGTAATGTAACATAATTTACGCTTACGCTTGTGGATTGTTAATTAATGTTTAATGTTTAATGCTCAATGTTTAACATATCTCGATCTGTGTTACGTTAAATATCATCAATATCTAATACACTCGTAAATAATAGTTAATTGTAATTGTAGCTGTATTTGTTGCCTCAAATATCAATTTTACGTTTATCGATTTTGTAATAATATGTTGCTATAATTGCTATAGTTGTTAAATATTATACTTAAACTTCTGCTCATCTTTAGAAGGTGTAGAGAGAATCTACCCCAAAATATTTACACAGCTCTTCGCCCTTCTAAATCTACTAATTGTTTCCGACTTCTATGTGTTTGTTATATTTTTGTTTGTTTTGTATTTTCTGAGTGTGGGTTTGCAGGGGGCCAAACTTTTAAAGTTCATCTCTGAAGGGGGCCTGATCCAATGCCTCTATATATACTATATATATCAGCATATATCGTGTCTGATTGCCATGGTTGCTGTTGCTTTTGCTTTTGCTGTTTCTGTTCCTGCTGCTCCAACTTTGAGTATCTACGAGTGTCTATCTACGCATCTGACGGCTGCTTTGTCTGTGGCTTTTGTATCTGGCAACTGAAGCGCAGCGGAGGGGAATGTGGAGAGGGCCTCAATTATATGCTTCATTGGTTCTTCGCTCAGCAAACACTCTCCATCTGCTGCACCGCCTGTCGCTTGCGGTAGGCATAAAACTCCTCCCGCATCGCCTGCAGTCTCACCTCCACGTTGTCGTACCTCGGCTGGTGGAGATTCACAGATCTTGGCTTGCGACTCGCACTGTAGGGGGCATGACTGTGCAGCAGGCTTCCACTCAAAGGACCCAGCGTGTGGTGGTGGAACGGGTGCGACTGTGTGTCTATGTGCAGGTTGAGATCTTCGCGCATCAAGCTGGAGGCGCTCGGGGTGGGCGTGGCCGGGTCGAACTCATAGTGCCCATCCACACTGCCCACGTCGACGGGACACGACTTGGGCAGGTTGCTGTCGGTCGCGGCGTTCAGTCTTGAGATCATCTCCAGCCAGTGGGCCATCGTGTAGGGTGGAGTGCTGACCCTCGGATAGGAGTAGGACCCATGCGGAACCTGACCCTGGGCCTGCTGTCCTGCTCCAAAGTATCCCGGATGCTTTGGCGGGGATGGAGGCGCTCTGTAAGGAGGCAGAAGTCGCCATTCGCTGGTGCTGCCAGGATGGTTCGAAGTGTTTTTCGACCCGAAGCCACTCGAGCTGGAGCGGGATTCGGGAGAGGCCTCCAGTCCCGGGTGCATGGTCATACCATTGCGCAGGGAGAGATTAAGATCGGGCAGGGGAGAGAGCATCTCGTGCTGCTGCTGGCGGGAGCTGAAGAGTCGCGAATGGTGGCGGGGATACCAGCGGGTCCTTGGACGATAGCTGTGATACGGAAGCTGGGCCTGCGCCTGGTAGTAGCTCCTCCAGGAGGGAGGGGAGGGCAACTGGAGAGGCACAAAGTGCTCCTCCAGATGCTGCTGCTGCTGCTGGCGACGAGTCTCCTCCTGAATGGTTCTCAACGAAGGCAGTTCCTGGGAGTAGTATCTGTATCTGCTGCTCAGGTTTTGGGAGGATCTCTCCGCTGAGTTTGGGGGATACACGGTGCTCAGATCGCTAAAATGTGTTGGATACGTTCCACTCCCACTGCTGCTCAAGAGCAGTTGGTGTGGCTGATGCTGCAGTTGGTGCTGCTGGGGAGAGCTGGAGAATATCCTGGAGATCCTGGAGGGAGTGTAATGCTGCTGGTTGAGACTCCCACTAATAGTGTTGATGTGCAAGGGCCTGCTCCTGTCCGCGTTTCCATACAAATTACTATTACTGATGTACGGACGCATCACATTCTGGTAGCGGGCCCCGCTCACAGCCTCATCGAAGTAGGCTGGCTGATTTAGGGGCTGCTTCGCCACTCCTCCAATCTTGAGCAATCCCTGCAGGAAACCCCTGGCCGAATCCGCCGCCGATTGGAGACTCAACTGGCTGGAGGAGGCTACCAGGGGACGTCGCCAGGAGGCCCGGGCTGTGATGAAGTTTTTGCGGGAGAGGAAGCCCCCGTCGTCGCTCGAGGACTTCTGGGACACGTTGCTGTTCCTGCGCTCGAAAAGACCTCCGTCCACCACGTCCACATTGTGTGCAGCTTCCGTGTCCAGGGTGTGCGAGTATCCCAGCTTGGAGCCATCCACATCCAGCACGAAGCGCCCGTCGAGGCTCCGTTGGATGCGGCTTACAGACCGCCTGCGCCCCTCCTCCCCGTCCCCCTCATCGAGATTCGGCGAGCTGTAGATGGAGTGGCAGTTGGTGCAGCGATCCGGAGGCCAGATCCAGTGGAGAATGGCAATGAGAATGGCGGTTAGACTTGATATTCGGGTTTGTTTGTACCTGCGAAGGATGGGTTAATGGATTATTAGTGGACGGTAAAAGCAAATATAAGGGAATATAACATAGGGAACAAATTAATTAAAGAACGAAATTAAGGAAAACAAATAGCTGGTTTCAAAAACGCAATAATCTATAATTGAAGCTTTGGAACTCAAAAAATAACATTTACCCCTTTAATCCCTCTTGGCTTAAAGAAAAAGTTCTTCGGGTCAAAATGCTAATTTAAAGAACAAACATTTGGTAAAGTGGATTAAGCAAATCCGTTAACTCCCATAATAATGAAGGAAGAAATGCAAAATACAAAATGCAAAATGAAACAACTGAGAAAATGTTTTAACTGAAGCCAAAGAAAAACTGAAGGGAAATGAAGAAAACTTTGCTAAAGTTCGAGAGAAAAGTTTGCTTACGATTTTGATTATGACAGGATGGACCTGGAACTATAAAAACGCTTTCATAATCACGGTAATGTTCAGTATTGCTATGGAGCGAGAGCAGATCGGTGTGGAAGGTGCATGGCGGATCGTGGCCAATCAGAGTGAGATGGGCAGACAGATAGATGAGATACAGATACGGTTTGGAGGGGAAATTTTGAATACAGATACAGATTAGCGATGGGCTCCGGCTGCGGCTATATACTTACTTTTTTAAAGGCACTTGACCAGAGGAAATTGAGCCCGTACTGCGATTGTGCAAATGATGATTATTGGCGGCAATGTTACGAGCGTCCGTTATCCTGCAAGCTACCATGTTGAACTCTGCAAACGTATAATTTCTACAATTAATTTGGCGTGCAGCGTGAGCCGTCCAATCCGGTAAATAAAATACCCGTACACCGTACGTATAGCTACCAAGCACACACACTCTATATACGACATGTTCACGGATATATGTTTACGTATATGCATATCTACGGTGCTCTCTACATTTGGGCATATAGGTATATAAATGCGATTACTCTCTTTCGAAACTCCACTTAAATCGGGGACAAACTGGCATAACGCGGAGGCGGGAGTGGGGGTCGCTTGCACGGAGAGAAATGGTTGGGGTTTAAAACTAACAAGCAACTTTAAAGTACTACATCCACGCAATGGTTGCATGTCGGAATTAATGATTCCTCCTAAGGACCCTTTCTCTCTGTGCACTGGGACGCGTTTGATTATGCCAATTTGCATGCCAGCATCGTCACACTACGTTCTCCTGCTGATACTGTTGTTGCTGTTGGTAACTAATAAGTTTAGATTGTTTTGATTTCGGCAGTTACTAGGCTATTACTAAAGTTGCAGGCGACACAGGATGGTTAGCATTAAACAGTCACCAGTTAGCAGTTAATAGTTGCCATTTAGCAGTTAGCATTTAACATTTACCATTCACCATTTACCAGTTACCAGTTAGCAGTTAAATGACTACGACTAAACTATGTTGTTGGTTAGTTTCGGTATCGGTTGATTACGGTTGCAATTACATGGGGAACAAGGAGGCGCCAATTAGTGAGGCAGGCTAATTTCGCAGTCACAGTTCAGAGTTCGCAGTTTCGAGTTCGGAGAGGTCGGATAATTGAACGACGACTACGGGGACATGGAACATGGAATACACAATGCCAACTAAATCGAAACTTAATGCTCCCTCCGGCCAGCTGGGATTGACGTTGATGTCGATGACAAACTAATTCGTGACTCCGGAGGGTAACTGACCCGTACACCCACACCCACACCCACCTACATACATATGTAGGTAGGTATATATATAGTGACTGCCCCGGTATATGTTTGTGGGTATATACGCACACACTCCCCAGAACATATATACAGCTGTGTGCTCTTCGCAGTATTTTATTTAGGATCTGGCTTCGAATGGTTGGAAAAACAATGACACGTGAAATGGCTTTTAAATGGTCAAGTTACGAATTGTGCCAACGGAAAAGAGAGATACGGATACGGATACGAATGCGAATACGAATACGGAGAGAACGGAATGGAACGGAATTGAACGGAACTGAAGCTTAATGCAAATCGAAAACCAAATATTGCTGATTATGGGGGATTATGCAAACCAAAAACCAAGGAAGCGTTAACAAAAAGTCGAGCGGCAAAACTTTGCACAGCTCGAGAGCAGAAAAGCAGAAAAACAGAAAAGAACAAGTGATTCACACAAAAACGAAAAGTGTTGAGAATTGTTGGTTGTTTTGTTTGGTTTGGTTTTGTTTTGTTTTGGCTTGTTTTGCTTGCTGTGTGTTTTTGGGTGTTCGTGTTCGACCTTGGTGTGGGGTAATTATGAATCTGTGAGTCTTGAGTGGGTGCTTGAGATATTCGAGAAAGTGCGACTGCGGCGGGCAGTATCCGTATCTGCTGGATCTGGCCGAGAAACAGAATCACTGACAACAAAACCGACAGATTGCGGGTTGTTAGTGGAATGTGGATGCGTAATCGATGATGCACAGACGAGTGGAACGATGTTGGTTGGTGGTGTCAGTGTTCTTGGTTGTTGGGTTAGTTGGTTCTTGGTTGGTTGTTGTTGGGGTGGGGTTACTTGGCGGGAGTCGTCTGAAAATAACCTTTAGTTTGTTGTCAGTACTCAGGATCTGTGGCACACGACATCGACTTAAAATGATTGCAAAAACTTACCCTTGCTCGCATCGAAGTTGGGGTCTTAAATGGGGGTTTAATCTACATTATCTTAATTTGAGTGCATTGCAACAGAGGCGGTCGCCCCGCCGACTTGGCTGCCCAACCCAGACCCCGGATAATATTTGAATATTCAAAGCTGAACAGAATCAGCCTAAAGTCTCGCAGATTGGGCGGTCAAGGGCGGGAGACTGCAATGCACTGGATCAGCAACCGGATCAATTGGCGACGCGATCATTTTATGATTCGAGATTCGTTTTCGATTCGATCTGTGCGTCGCTCTAGCGACATCGTTTGTGGGCTTTATTTTACCAACTTTGTGCGTGAATTGTTTACAAAAAACGTCTGCCCAGTATTGAGCTATATAAATGGTCTTCAGCCATGTATATAGATGTCTGTTCCTCTCAATTCTCTTTCGCAAATACCTTTATCTATCATGAACTCAGCCCTGGGCAGAAACAACGACGATTTGGCCGAGAACATGATGGAAATGTTTGGGAGATAAAGGTATTTCTCTCATCAGCGATTTCAGCTTGTCACATTGCGTTTCGTTTGCGGTTTTTACGTTAATCTATCGCTTGCATCTCGGTGCTAAAAGAAAATTTGCTTACAGCAGCACAAAAAATCAATGCGTTGTGTATAGAAAATGTGTACACAATATTTTACAGTTAATGGGCTGCATTGATTTAAAAATTCGCAATTTCCCTGCTTTCTGGTTTTTTCTGTGTTGTGTAAGTGTGTAAGGGGCTCGGAAAGAATACATAAATAATTGATTTAAACAACGCAACATTAATTAATCCACTTAAAATACAGTTTAAAGCAAAAACCATAACAAAAGGCAGAGACAGAGACAAAAGGGTTCGCATTGACGGTTCTGGTCGGTTTGGTTCGGTTCGGTTTGGTTCGGTTCAGGGTTCGGGTTCAATCCGATTCTTTTCGAATGCATTAAAGCTGACTGGAGGTTGGTCCTGGCTCAGGTCCTGGCCCTGGCATATTCAATTTCCGTTCAACTTTGCCTGGTCTCGAAAGGAGTTTCCCTATGGGGCGGGGCAAGGCGATGCAGGAGCTTAATCGATTGCATTTGGCATCTTCGATAATGCTTAACTAAAGTGGCAACAACTAGATATATGTAGCATGCGTTGAATTCGAAAATAAACAGGCTGCAAAGCTCTATGAAGCCAGATTGGTAACAAATAATAACACAGAACGCTGGGAACTGAGGCCCAATGATACGAACAGAAGGTTAAGTAATGAAATGCAAACAAAAAGCGGATAATTTGAGGGGTCTGATTGCCGATTTCAACTAAGATTTCAACTGCGTAGATCGCATTTTTGTCTACACTCGGATTTTAGGAAGTAGGACCGAGGGGGGACGAGCTGGGGGCAAGGGGAAAATCTAAAAGGAAAAAACGCAGGAGTAACAAAATCACAAACCAAAAGAAGAATAACCAAATGAAGAAAAGCAAACCGAAATCCAATTAGTATGTAAATATATATATACAGAGATTTCGCAGCAACTTTTTCCAAATTGTAACTCAATTTAACTTGCACAACTACAACCAAAACGTACAAATCATACTCTCAGACAGGCATAATTTATGGAGAATTTCACATCAAACGCCTCGTCGGCTCCGAAATTTTGTCGAATACTTTACTTTCAGCAAACAAACGGTTTCAAATGCAAATTCCAATGTGCTGTGTTGTTGTCGAACAAACCAATGTTCCGGAACTCAATGGGAAGAGCGCAGGAGGCTCTGAATTTTGAATTGAATTTTGAATTTATTATATCGCAAGGAATAAAGTAGAACTTGAACTCAAAAGGCTGCAGCCCAAGCAGAACTCAAAAAGGCAAATAAGGGTCAACGGTTATCGGTAATCGGTAATCGGTAATCAGTAATCAGAAGAAGTACAGATCGATAATTAGGTGGCCTGCGCCGTCGGGAAACTCGAAAATGAAAATTAATTAGTAATAATTAGTTGCTGCTTTGGTTTGGTCTGGTTGAGCCTCGAGGCAAGGATTTTATGTAAAGCATCTTCTTAGAGCTTTGGTTCTGGGTTCATTGCGTTCATCGCCAACAACAAGAACATCGGCATCGATTATTACTGCTACGAGTATTAGTATCGATTAGTATTATTAGTAGAGCACGGATCATCGGTATATCTATATCGTTAGCATTATCATTAGCATTAGCAGTGGCATTATCATTATCATTGTGATTGTTTGTCATCAAAAACCATTTCAAGTGTGTGTGTTAGCTTTGGCCTCAGTGTTACCTTTTTCCTGTTTTCGTCGTTTACGTTTATTGCAAATTTTTACGGCACAAACCGATAAAATGATCGCAACAATAAAAAACAGGATGCCCCCAACGACGCCGGCGGTAATCGCCTTGTGCTTGACACGTGCCGGCACAGGGAACTTCACCTCGTCGCTGGACTCGTACGACTTCTCCGAGTTGGCCAGCACCCGGAAGTAGTAGGTGCGTCCTCCGACCAGGTTCTTCACCAGATACTGCGTCTCCTCCGGCCGGATCTGACCCCGGTTGAGGGTCTTCCACTGCGCATCGGTCCGGTACTTAATGGTGTAGAACTTGACGATGTGCGCCCGCTCCAGCGGCGATTGCCACGTGATGAGGAATCCGTTGGACACCTCTGTCACGGACACGTTTCGGGGAGGGCCTGGCTTGGGACCTGTGTATTTTTTTTAAGGGTTTCCAAAGCGGGTTGGGAGAAAAAAAGAACCATTAGTATGTACATATTGTGGAGTGGTTTGTGGAGGTGGGGCAAATAGGGAAAGGCAATATTTTTTATTTGTTTTCCCAGGTACGGGTATTTGTCCTGCCTTGTTTTCCAGCCAGCAATTTAAACCCGTCGCGAGCCAATTTCAATTGCCAACGTACAAAGTTGAAAGCCAACATCGAAATATGCAAACACAGAGAACAACTGCGACTCGCATTGTTTCAGGATATTACAAAGGAATTGTATTCTGTTAAAATTGTATAAATCGTTTCAATTATTTACAATACAAAATATATTAAATTAGTTTTAACTCTGTTCATTGTGTTAAAATGTTTAAACATTTATTCCCCCTTTCCCATTCCTTTGTTTGCAGTGTACGCTGGCTGGGCTGGGCTAAATCGTTTGCATTATTTTTGATTTATTTGCATTTCATTTTATGCTGTGTTTATTTGCGCCAGGGATTTTCCGCTGCCCTTTTATTACCTTTTGTCGTTAACCTCCTTGGAGCTCCTGCTCCTGCTCCTGCTCTTCCTGCCCTTTCCTTTTAAAATTCTCCCCACAGTCAGCCCTACTTTAAATGCCAATATTTATAGGTGCTGAATTCTACAGATCCTATCGAAGTTTCTGATTTATCTCTTTCTTTAAATGACGCGACGCGTTTCCCAGTGTAAGCCTTTTCTTTGTTTTAGACAATTTTATTTATTTCCCTTTTTTCCCTTTTTGCTTAAGAGCTTTATGAAAATTCCATTTGGCTTTTTGCAACTCTTACAACTTTTTTTGCACCATGCATTTATTCATGACGACGAAGGGTGGTAAATGGGGGGTGGAGGGGGAATCGACAAAAACACATTTTAATTAGCATACACACATAAAACTTTCCATTTTGGTATCTCGTATTTGAATTCTTGTGGGGTTCCCCAACTGGGGAGAGTGATAAAAAAAAACACATGCAGAGCAGTAATTGACATACAGGAGCCGGGGAAGGATACTAGATGGATACTCGTAAATGTGGGGAAACGAATTATAGGCGTAGGATAACCTGAATTCTCCGGGCACTTGTCAGGGCTCCTGATTGGAGAACTCGAGCTCGATGCAATTAACTCACGGTCTCCTTGGGATCGGATCGGATTGGGTTGGAGATACTGCTCGGATTCAGTATGGATGATGCCCGGGATGCTGGATGCTAGATGCTGAATTTTGGGTTCGGTTCTGCTTGTCGCACATGCAAATGCAAATTAAAACTGCTCGGAGAAATACACAATATGAAAACGAAATGGCCCCCAATTCGCTCCTCCGCCCAACGGCTCCGTTCCCAATGGCGCTTATGATTATGGAATTTCGAGCAGCGTAAAACGTTGTGAGATGCGGGCGGGTTGCGAAAGTATCTGTGTGTCTGTGTATCTCTGAGTGCGCTTAGATGAGCTGACGCTGCGAATTCGAGGATATTAGAGTTTTGGGGGAAATTCCCCACGTGTGGCAATAAGTGCAAGCCATTTATTATGACGACGGTGTCGGTGCCGGTGCCGGTGACGGTGCCGCCAACGAAAATGCCACGCTCATTATGTATGTATGTATGTTAATTAAAAATGCTTTTAAAGAGCCCTCGCGGGATTTGAAAGCGCATACTCGCATATATCAAAAGTTGATTATGCGAATGGGGCAGAAATGAGCAAGAGCAAGAGCAACCCTTTAATCCTCGGGCCGCATAAAAAATGTGCGCAGATTTGACATAACATAAACGAGACAAGTGACAAACATAAAAACAAAATGGGCCTGGGATGCGGTGGGGAAATAAGGCGGAAATATGGCAGGGAAAAGCGCAGGACCAGCGGCCTAAATGAGATGGGTAGACACAGACGGACGGACTGTAAAAATGTCAAGGGTAGACAGGGTACACGAGGCATGGTCGCACGGTTAAATGTTATTTATGACTGCAGCAAGCCGAACCAAGGCTGGAGGTCGGAGGTTGGTGAGGGGGTGGGGGGGAGTGGGGGCTGGGGGCTGGAGATTTGGAGGGTTTGTAAGTAAAGGGCCCCCGCAGTAAATCTGCAGTTTGCTTGCAGGAATTACTAGCTGTTTCGCAAGACAGAGACATTACAGGCTGGGCGGCACTTGCAAGTGATTAAGCGGGCTGGGAGGAAAAAAAGATGATAATAACACGGGACGGGTCAAGGAGGGGAAGGGGAATGGGGTGGGATTGTAATGTGTATAATGTAGTAATGTCCGATACGAGTACCTTTGACTCTCAACTGGGGCGGTGAGTAAACTAGACTGCCCCGCGCGTCGGTGTGAAAGTAAATGTCAAAATAGGCTAAGAGGTCTGCAAAAAAATCAGAAACACAACGAAACAAAAAGTTCAAATCAAATCAAGTCAGGTAAATAATTAAAACTAAAGTGTTGTGCAGAGTGCAGAGTGCGTGTGCGTGTGCGGAAAAGGTAAAGAAAGTGCAATCCAAGTACCGAAAGGTGTGCTAACTACAGCCTACAGGGGGGGTCAGAGTTGGCAAAGGTCAGCCCACTCCTTGAGAGACTCAATCGCTTGCGTCGAACACTCGATTGGGTAACCTTGATCAAAAGCAAATCCTACCCCAGGAACTGCAAAACTCGCACAGCAACCAAGCTAGTGCTGTAATTATGACAAAGAAATGTATTGAATATTCATAAGTGCACATGTGCGAGTTTTCGTTTATAATCAGCCTTGACATGCATTTTCTCTGGTTAGTTTTCATTTTCCCTGAACGGTGTGCCAAGTGGGTCAACCGTTGGGTGCTTTGATAATTATGTCGTAAAAGGGTTGAATGTTTTTTAATTTCTAGATATATGGCTTGCTAATATTTTCTATAACTTTGGCTTAACTTGATTTGCTTAAACTTTTAAAATACAGAATTCTCTGCTCGGACGTTAAATAAATTGAAAGCATATTTTTGGCGCCCGAGAAAGACATCTTGAATTAATTAACTTTTCATCATTTGTTTTGCGGTAGAGATACAACTGGTGAAACTGTAATATTTAGAAACTAGATTTGCTAAAACTATGCTGATATGATAACTGGATTACTAAAACATGTATCTATGACAATTCTTTTGCATTTATTTTGCCTTGAAACACTTGGTGATAAAACTATGCTGTACTGTAGGTACCAGAAATCAACTAGAATCTATACTAATATTCTGAGTAAGCACTTTGAGTAAGAGGTAACCTTTATTCGAGCATGGGTTGCTTTTCACTACCCGTATTCATTTCCACGAATGTCACAGCAGAAATTTGCAACTGTTGAAGTAGCGCGCTGCCTGCTGCTCGCATTGTTGTTATTAATTTTTAAGCGCTGTGCCGCATGGATAAAACAGCAGTGAAAGCAGCACGCACTACTCTGCAACACCCGTCCCGCCCATCGGTGGGTTGGGGGTGGTGGGAGGTGGGTGGTGCTTGGTGCTCGGTGGGTTGCTGAGCAGTGAGCGGTGAGCGGTGGGCGGTGAAACAATGAGCGGTGTGCAAATGCCAGCGTCAGCGTCTACATGGCATATGAAAATTGCTTGGCATAAACAAATGCGGCACGGACACACACACACACACAGATGGTTGCAGATGCGCGTACGTGTGGCAGGGGGCGTGGCCAGGGGGCGGTGGCAAGGGCAGTGGCAGTGGCAAATGGTTTACCGTTGATGTTTTATGCACGATTTAAAAAAAAGAAGCAGAACGGAAAATATTATAAGAAAAATAAAGCACCGACGCAAATAAAAGCCAAAGGAAATAAAATTTCTGCTGTTCAGTGTGATAGGCGTTTGCTTTGGCTGCTGTTGTTGTGGTTCTTGTTGTCGTTGTTGGGCCGCTG
>JAJJHY010003831.1:16708756-16784989 GCA_021224005.1 Drosophila setifemur | reverse complement strand
GTTGGAGGTGTTTCGTTACAAGCGCCAAAAAAAGGTACACACGTACACGAAATCCAGGGTTGCATTACACAACACGGCGCACATTTGCCGCCAGAGTTGCCGCCTTTGTGGCAGTGTTTGTTGTTCTTGTTTTTTGGTAACTGTTTTATCCTCTTTGTTGTTGCTATAATGTTGCTTTTGCTTTGGCTGGGCGCTTCATCTGCTGTTGTTTCCTTATTTTTTAACCTACGCGTGCGCCAACACGTATACGCACTGTTACACGCACACACACACACCCATACACACACACAGGCACACATGCTAGCTGACACACACACACATACACACACGCAGCCTAATGCAAGTAAATTAAATACGCTAAATGGGGGAAAACATTTATTTGTGTGTATGTGTGCAGGGTGGGGTGTGGTGGGGGAAAGGAAGGGGAATTGGTATATACAGGGGGTGTGGGAAACTACAGAACGAGTGGGACAAGGACAGAGAGAGCGAGCGAGAGAGAGAGGGGGAGAGAAGGGGCAAGGAGCGAGAGCGAGGATAAAATTAACTATTATCGCAAAGCGGTTGGAAAAACACGCGGCAACGTCGACAAAGGCATTCAAATTGCCGCACCTACAGCACCCGCAAAAGGGCGGAAGGATCCAAAAGGGGGCGTGCCAACTGGCGAAATGCTGGGGGAGGGGGAACGCTTGTTAAATGTGCCTCGGCATTTGGTAATATGGTTGTTTAAATTACGCTACCCTATGCTGTTGTTTTCGTTGTGTTGCTCTTGCTTTTGCTTTTGGGCGTGGGCGTTGTCATATCGACCGCACAACCTGCAAGACACGGAAAAACAACAATGTGGAACAGCGAGGCGAGCACGTCGAGCAGTTGTAAAAACAGTTCAATTAATTTAAATAATTAAATGTGGGACAAACTGTTTTAATTACGCAGCGAGCGATGTGACTGCGCACGGACATACATATGTACAGACGAGGACCCAGCCACAGACACAGAGATCAGGGCAGATAGTCAACCGTGTTCCAGTGCGTTTGTCTGCGTGAGCATGAAATGTAATATTCAGATCCAGGCCAACAGACCACACCAATCCCCAGCACATGTGGCAAATTATGGCCCGTGGGAAATGGCGCGAATTTGGGGCGTGCTTTGGCAGCCAATAACTGGCAAAGGAGCGGCAGGCGTGGGGAGGGGAGGGGATGGGAGGGGTATCATCTCCACCCTGCCATATATAATTGGTTTGAATATTTAATTGTTGCTTTTTTCGTAGCTGGCCCCAAAAGCCAAAATGAATATTGAATTCATTGGGGAGACGGATAAGGGGTGTCTGCGGTTTTTACATTGCCAAATGGAGGCTGCAGGCGAGGGCCTGGAAAATTGCTTGAGGGATATGAGAATTCGGCATACTTTTGGGCATTCAAAGGACGTTGTAAAATATTTAAAAATAAATATTGATATTTACAGTTCGGGATCCTCAAAGCTCTATTTAAGCCTCATGCAGCCTATGGAATGGAGTGAAACTACCGAAAGGTGGAGGAATGGGGTTTCTCTTAGTCCTAGTTTGTGTGTTTGTAAGAATGCTAAAAGCCTCATGCAGTCTATATTTTGTTAAACTCTTCTCTCTAACAAATACTATGATCTCTACTTTGGTCTCTAGTACTTTGAAACTACGATTTTCATCTTTTAGTCGTCTTTTGGTTTTTTCAGATACACATCATTCAATCTTGAGATAGGTTAAACAAAATGGCAGGGAATGCTGGCGTAATAATGTAGCAATGGAAATCCTGTTTCACCCTCATCTTGCAGTTTCAATATCACAATCTGTACGTCGATGGCTGCGATAGTGGCTTAGTTTGCAGGCTGTATACGGTTCCATTTCTTATTTACAACTACGCATACTAGGAATTTACAGGTTTGTTGGGTTTTTGTTCTCTTACCAGCTTCGTCTGGCATTAGCTGAAAGAATGAGTCGGGCGGTTGTGTTGCAGCCTTGACATTACGTGGCGCTGCCGGAGCGTCTTCTATTGGACCCGAATTTTCCGTGGTTCCCAGGAAAAATTCGTGGTCGAGGTTTGGCATTTGACAGTTTGCATTTGATTGCGCGCATGATTAGTATGAGAAAGTTAGATCGAGTAGCGTTTGTTCGATGGAGGAGGTCGTGAGGAAAAGAGAAGAAAACGAGAGAAAACAAGAGCGTTATGTTAGAGCCAATCCAGATCAGTTGTGCAGAGTTCTTTTTCAATGATACAATGTGCAGGAATGCCGACGAGGAGCGACTGCAGCAGACCCCCAAGGGGATTGATAGGCAAGCAAACAGAAAATAACAGAGAAACGGATGGAGAGGATCCAGAAAGGACTTACCCAGAGTGCGCACGGTCATTACTTTGCTCATCATCCCGTCGCCGAGGACATTGCGTCCTACCACCTGGAACTCGTAGGTGGTGCCCGAGGCCAGTCCGTTGATGGTCACCTGAGTGCTGCCCGAGGGTGTTACGGAAATCGTTTGCCAGTCATTGACGCCCGCCTCCCGGAACCAGATGGTGTAGTCCTGCTTGTACTCGGATCCCCCGCTATATCCCGGCAGCCATTGAAGGGTGATGGAGGACTCGGTGGCCTTGCCTGTGATGTTGTAAGGCGCGTGCGGTTGGGTGCCCTCGATCACCAGCTGGGTGACGGCCATCAGAGTGGCCACCTCGTTGGACACCACACACTGGTAGTAGCCAAAGTCCTCGCGGCGCAGATTCTCGATGGTTATGTTGCCTCCCGAGATCTTGATGCGGTTGCGCTGCGAGTCCGAAAGCTGTTCGCCCTCCTGCCTCTGCCACTTGATGGTGGGTCGCTCGGTGCCCTCCGCCTCCAGGGCATCGCAGTGCATCTCCACGCTGTCGCCCACCTTCCGCTGATACAGCGTCTCCGGCTCCACGGTAAAGGCAGGAGGCTTCCTAACGAGAACATCCATTATCCCGGATGCCCCGGCCGTTCCCTGCGCGTTGTATGGAGTGCAGGAGTACTGGCCCTGGTGCTCCTCGTTGACGCGGGTGAACAGCAGCGATCCGTTGGCCATCACCACGATGTCCTTCATCTGGTAGGGCTCCAGCAGGCGCTTGTCCTTCGTCCAGGTGACGTACTGCAGCTGGGGGCTAGACTTGATGTAGCACTGGACCACGCCGGCCAGCCGGAACGGCAGATACTGCACCGTGGGCGTGAAGGTAACCTTGGCGGGATCTGTAGGGTTTTATTGAGATTGAAAGGTTATTTTTTTGAGGGATGGAGATACTGGGAGATAAATATACTGGGTACTCCGTATCGGTAAAAATACTACGAGATGAAGATACTAGGCGTTGGATTTCTATACTCACACTCGACGCTGAGGTAGGCGGAGGCGCTCTGCGGATCGCCGATGCCGTTGGTCACTTCGCACAGGTACTGGCCCGAGTCGTCCGGCTTGATGGGATTGATGATGAGCGAGCCGTCCTTGCGAATGGTGACCCGCGTCTCCAAGGCGGCCACCTCGCGGACTGGTGATCCCTCGCGGAACCAGCGCACGGTGACGTTGCCAGGCATCGCCTTAGCCTCGCAGGAGAATATCACTTTTTCGCCCTCGAGCTTCGTTTGGTTGGTCGGTGGCACC
Source organism: Drosophila setifemur (assembly GCA_021224005.1). Classification (NCBI taxonomy): domain Eukaryota; kingdom Metazoa; phylum Arthropoda; class Insecta; order Diptera; family Drosophilidae; genus Drosophila; species Drosophila setifemur. The sequence goes on along the minus strand of JAJJHY010003831.1, from coordinate 16,781,364 downwards.
TGCAGGAGGAGGAGTGGATATGGAGGAGAGAATCCTTTGAGAATCGGCTCGGGCTGGGTAACGAACTGCAAACTTATGACGGTTGACTGTGGACTGTTGACTAATTCAAATCATGAGCTCCCTTCCCCAAGGAACCTCCCTCTGGAGCCTGGAGCTTGACAGCTAATTTTTGGCTGTCGCCGTCATCGATATCCTTTGTGTGCACTCGCTCCCGAGAAATAACATTTCTGCTGTCACAACTGTGAAATGTGCTCTAACTTCCTCCTCCTTCTGGCGGCAGCCTTTAGTGCCCTGGCATTGACAACTTGTCAGTCAACTGTCAGTTGCGAACATTGCGAACCCCTTTCCCTATCCCTTTCCCGGTTCCGTCTGTTCCGTCCTGGTAATTGCATGAGTGCATTCCACCCGTTATTGTTGGGTTGGTTGGGGATGGGGTTTGTGTTGGGGTTGGGGATGGGGTTTGGGCCTGGCTTATTTAATGGGCACATTTGCAGGCGCTTTGCTTTTGGCCAATTTGCTGGCAGACAGTGTTTCATTTGAATAAGTTTTAGTTATGGCCAAAATTGATGTGGGTTGACTGGGGACCGAAATGGGCTCGTAAATTGAATTGCCTTGATATGCCTTTGGTTCAGTTTGGCTTGCTTTGAATGGTTTTACTTCGGTTTGCCTTGGGGCCATCTACAAAATGTCCACTTTGCCTGTGGCCAGATAAATGTTATTGCAATATTTATGCGAAGATTGCTGCAAAGCAGTTGAGCAGTAATTGAAGCACGAGGTATGTGTGTGCATTTCTAGCATCTCTCGGATGGCCTGAAAAGCTCGCAAAAGGTCAAAGTTCAAGCGCTTCAAGACGCCAACCATTTGCGCACGTATGCCGGAAAAGTCGGAACGCGAAAGTGGGAAGGCCAAGAGAAGGAAAATGTTTGTATGGTACACCTGGGAAAACTGCAAAGGTCTGTGCTGCATTATTTAAGACTTGGCTTTGAAATTTAAGGTGTTGGATTTCGTTTGGGAGATTTATAAGTAAGTAAGTTTGGACTCTACTAAGTCACTTCTGAGATATTTAAAGATTTTTTTGTTTAGTTTTGTTTTGGGAAATAACATTTTTTAGTTTTTTAATACCCGAAATCATAGTCTTACAATATACAAGTATTGTATATTGCTTTTGTCCACCCAACCACATGTTTCCAATTGTTCCGGAACCCCACTCCCAATTTCTTTCTATGCAGGCTTTGCTGCCCCTGACGTCCCGCCCCTTCCCTCCTGCGGCTGCAGCTAACTGTAAATAACCGAAATGCAAATGCATTAGCGGGCGCGCACAAAAGTATGCTATATGGCATATGGCGTGGTATATGGCTTATACCTATATAGCAGGGCAGACGACGACGACGACGGCCATGTTTCCACACATGCACAAGTGTTTCCCAGACCGGGTGGTGGCTTCGGGGGTATTAAAGTGGGTGTTTGGGGGTAGAGAGGGTGTGGGTGGGCTGGTTGGACTTGTTGGAAGGGCCATGTGAGCATGCTTGTATGCAGGTTGTAAATAGGGGGATCTGCCTCAGACTGGGCGAATGACCATGTCAAGTGTACCGAGTGCTCCTTCTGCTGGTTGTTCCGTTCTGTTCAGCTCTGTTTTGCTGTGTGGGTCTACCCTCTCTGGCATGTAAATACGGGCCGGATGCGGACTCGGATTTGGACTCGGTTGGAGGCCACATGGAGGCACAAAAAGTTTCACGCTTGTTACGGCTTTTTGCTCGTTTCGGGACAAGAGCAGAGTCGCGCTTTCGCCCCGGAATCTGAGTTCGGAGAACGGAATCTGGAAACTGAAAACTGGAATCTGGACATGGTTTGGTCTGGTGATTTCTGAAGCCGCTGCAACCAGCTGCCGAAAGCCAATGGCCCTCGGGATCCGGCTCCCGAGCATTTAGAGTGATTAGTTTCGCTGTGAGTGGAGTCGGTGGACTCTCCCGCTTTTTTTCGACTTGGTTAATGGAAAAGCGTGAATCAGATTATGCTGTATGCTATATGCGGAATGCTTAATGCAGGAACACAGAATGTGGAAACTGGATGCAGGGAGCTGAGCTGAGTAGAGATGCGAAGGGAAAAAGAGTCACGACTCTCGAGTTGGGACTTACTCTTATGGTCAGCCTCTCATTGACGGCATTCGACTTGGACTTGGTGCGAGTGTGTTTGTCGGGCTTGGCCTTATCCTGCGGTGGTTTTTAACGGGTTCAGGGTTCGAGAGGAGTTTAAGGGGTTAAAGAATAGAAACTACGTATTAGTAACCTAGTGTTTCCTGGGCCAATATTTCAGAACTTTAACCCACCCCACCGCCAAGAGTCATTCCCAATCTCAGAGCTACCCGTTCCCTTATTTTTTATTTTTTTTTCTTTTTCTTTAGTTCGGGTTGGATTGGTTTTTGTGTCTCAAAATTAAGTGGATTGTATTTAGGTTTTTACCATGATTACAGCGCCGCCCGCGATTATAACACGGGCCGTATGGGAGACTTGTCCCTCACCATTGCGTGCAATGCAAGTGTACTCTCCGATGTCCTCGTGCCGAATGGTGGAGATCCGCAGCTCGGTCCCGTCGTTAAAGATGCCCACCGTGGGCGAGGGATCGACGGGGTTGGCATCCTTGTACCAGAGTATTTCCGGCGTGGGAGTGCCGTCGGCCTGGCAATTGAGTATAATTGAATCACCTGCAAGGAAATGTGGTTGCCCGAATAAGAGGCACGAGAACGAGGAATTAATAAGGTAAGTGGTGGCAATTGTTACGCTTTTTGGTTTCAAGGAGGAGGAGGAGGAGTAGGTGCATGCCCCGCCCCTTCCGCCTTCCTCCGCCCCCTTCCGGTTGACTGTCTTTTGTCCTCCGTGGGCCGGGCCCGGCTAACTGTGATAGCTGCCACCATTTGCGGCAGACAATGGGCCGGGTTCTTTGTTGCAGTTCTTCGCCTCACTGGGCTCGTTGTTCTCCGTTCTCGGTTCTCGGTTCTCCGTTCTCCAACTGTTGTGTTTGTCTGATTTATGCGCTGCAGCGCCATTTTCTCTCAACGCATTTCCGGCCACGTCCTTTGTTTCGCTCTCGGATCTCGAGATCCGAGCCAGCTCCCATCTCGCAGCTCGCAGCTCTCGGCGAACTGAATGCCACTTGGTCTTGTAAACATTTTAACTTTGATTAAGCGACGGAAATTTGATTTGATGCGATTGCGAACATAAAGAGCTTATCGATTTTCGTGGACCTCCTCCCATTCAGAAGATGACAAATGGGCGGGCATAACTCGTCCTGGGCAAAGGAACTTTTTACGACTCCTGGGAATAAGTTGCCAGTTCCCAGTTCCAAGGTGACAAACTCATTCGGGCGCTGCAACAAATTGCCGACCATTTGACACACTCGAAAGTGGGGCAAAAGAGGGCCGGCGAAAGCGGAGAAAGAGGCAAGGCAGAAAAGAAAATAGCATGAAGAAGAAGAAAGGAGAAAGAGGGTCGCACTCCACTTAATCTGTGAGATGCCATTTTCCCAGAAACGTTGACAGCGCCCAAATAAGTTGGCCGAATATGAGTAGTCGCTGCCTTCTGAGGCAGTTATTTATGGGCGCGTTATTTGTCAGACCCGACTCTGGTTGAGACTCACCTAAATTAACGTATATTATATCCTCTGGCGTAACACTAAAGCGCGGCGGTGCATGTACGTCTAAGTGGAACCATGTACCGTTCTTGTGCTGCTTGGGGTCCCGGTTGAGGAAGACGACCTTGCACTCGTACCAGCCCTGGTCCGACTCCCGGATGTTGGTCAGGTTGAGCGAGGCGGATCCGAAGGGCGAGTCCTGCGAGACGCGGGACACGCGTCCCTTGTAGCCCTCCTCAATGTGCTCCGGGTAGCTCTCATACCAGATGTAGATGGGCAGATCGGAGCCCTATTATGTGCGGTGTGCGGAAAGTGGATTGTTAGAGAGTGGCGAGAGTTAGTTTTCGAATTCAAATTGTCGCGTCTTAAAGTCTTCTAGCTTGTCTGGAATGCGTAATGCATGGAATGTGCCATGACATTTGTACATACGACAAACGAGTCTGGTTTTGCGGTACACTTCGACGTGGTACGGGTACATTTACAGGTACAGGTACAGGCACAGACAGTTGTAGCCTGGATTCATGAATCGGCTTATGAGTCGCGAGTAGTTGTTGGGTAGTTGGATAATTTGTATGTACATAAACAGTGTGTGCTTACGCTCTAAAGGCATGCAAATCGCTACAGTAAATTACGAGGGGCATTAAATCTAGCTAGGCTAGGCATGCAGGAGGAAATGAAATAAGGGAGAGATTAAAGGCGCCGCCAAAGGTATGCTAATCGGGAATTCTCGAAACTTTCCCGACGACTCCCGATGCGACGCAACCAAACAAACAACTAACAACTGTCGCAAATAAATTGAGTTGCGACATGGCCATGGGGACATAACTGTGTTCTGTCTGTGGCTCGCTTGTAAAAGTAAAATCTACAAACAGTCAAAACAAAAACTCATCACGTTAACGTGGAGAAATTGCGCTGCCGCATGGTAAACATGCCAACAAACAAACGGGCACATATACTATGCGAGCACTGAGCCACACACAGATACAAACACAGACACAGACATGGTCACACATTTTCACTGTCAACACAACTCCCCAGATCCTGAGCTCAGCGAATCCCGCCTCGACCCGTCTCCCCTCCGGTTTCCGCCTCAGCCGTTTGCATGCTCATCAACAGCCGGAGGAAAGTGGAGGAGCGGAAGCGGAGGGCGGAGATAGCCGCAGGCAGAGGCAGCCCAGTTAGGATCCATCCCGCACACACACATATCCTTTTTGCAGTAGTGTGCCAGGGACACGCTGGCAACAATAAATCATCTGTATCTGTGTGGGGGAAAGTGTGTGTGTGTGCGAACTAAAACAACGAGGGCCAAAGAGATACATTTGAAATTCTAGCTTGTGCAGATAAAAAATGTGCATGTAAAATATTTCGAGGCAGGCAACAAAAATTGGGGTTAACCTGCACTCGCCCCGAATCGGTCTCTCCACCCTTGCAACCCCAAACGTCTAACCCCCAATCCCTGATCCTACATCCTACATTCTATATCCTAGCTTGGCCTTTGTTTATTTTATTCTTTGCATCTCTGGGTGGAAGGGAGGTTCAAACGAATGCATCGAACCGAATGCATTTTGGATTCGAATTCTTTCGCATGACCAGCAACTGGCCAGGACCTAGCCAAGCATTAACTCTTGGGACAACAGATTTCCCAAGCCCAAGAGCTACCGGAGCGGGCCCCTCTGGAAAATAATAAATAGCGACAAGCCAGGGAGGGGCGGCATAATTGCGTATACATAAATAATTGGTAAGCAAATTGCTCATACGCCGTGTTATCCCCGAACTGAAACGAGCCGAGCCGGAGCTAATCGATTTATTTCCTTAATTAGACGAGCAACCGAGTTGGGAGATAGGCCCTCGCCCGTTTGCAGGTTTGCTCTGTGTCGCTTATTAAAACTTATAGACGTTTTAATAATTTCCCCGGCTGACGTATGAAATAATTTGCTTTGGCAGCGCACAGGGACATCGCAGGGCAGACATTCAGGGACACACACATAGCAGGGACACAGACAGAGCAGAGGGTCCTGGCCAGGCCTGGTGGGCCTGGTGGGCCAAAATTAATATTCGCACTCGCAGAAGCGTCATAAGTTGGCTCGGCAAACATTTTTCCGCTTAATTTATTCAGTAGCAATTAATTTAGATTGCAACTAAGGCAACGCCCGACCCTGACGCCTGACGCCTCACGCCTTCTCGCCTTCTCATTTCCCCAGCCATCCATCTCTGGTGTCTCTAGCTATTCCCTTTAAAGACCTTTAATGGTGGAATTGGCGAAACTGAAATTTCCTCTTTTACGGCTTTGGCAATGCACGTAATTATAGAGATGGAAAAGTTCGGGATGGGAAGTAGGAGCACATAAATTAAAAGCTAAAGCCATGTTAATCCCTTTAATTCGGTGTCCCTTTTCCGTTTCTCTTTCTGTGTCAGTTTCCGTTTCAGTTTACGTTTCCGTTTCGCTCAGTATGTGTTTTTATCGCGACAAAACATAAACACACTTTTTTGCAGTACTTATAACTTTGTTTGGCATTAAAATTGCTTGTAAAAGTTTTAACTTGGCACAAAAAGCAGGAGACGTTATCTGGCCAACACACATACTCGAACTCGTGCAACTTTGGCTGTATTCCGGACAGTCGTGACTTTGACGCCCCGATTCCTAGCTCCAGCTATCTGCTATCTGCTGTCCCCCATTCTTATCCTGGCCGCAGCGTCGGAATTTCCTCTTTATTATCCTTGCGGTTTTTCAAAGTTTTTGCCATGAGACGAAGCCGAAGCCGAAGAAAGTTGGCTGTAGTTCGGCTTAGGCGTGCTTGAAATTATGGAAAGTAAGCTGTTTGAGGTCGAGAGTTTGGTTCAAGTTGGGCTGAGGCTGAGGCTAAGGTTGAGCTTGGGATTGGGATTGAGCTGAGCTTGGGGTCGCCCACGTTAGTTGGCTTCATCAAACTTTGCTGCAGTTGTGCAGTTGGGGTCGCCGGGAATCAAGCAAAGTAGTTTGCTACACACTAAGCATGCAGAAAGCTGGTAAAATAATTGGATTATATTACAAAAACGTCAAATGAAAACGATGAATGGGGAGAAAGACATGACATTGGTGTATATCGGTGGCTGTGCTCTATGTGGTTGTGGTGGGAGTTTCGTTGCGCCTTTGCTATTTTAGATTCTTTTGCTTTGCTGATTTTGTTGAAGTTAAATTTGCTTATCGTACATTGCCCGGACCGGGTGTCGCAATCGAAATCGAAAATGCTGTAAATATGCCAGGGCCAGGGCCAGGGCCAGGACCAGGACCAGGTCCAGGACCAGGACCAGGGCCATCGATCGTTCGATTGTCCGGCAAAGTGGCAGAGTTGAAAAGTTTGTGCATTTATCCTCGTAGCATTCCGAGCAATCTTTGCTCTGCTTATCTGCGGCTCAACTTTGTCAAACATTAGCATATTCTGCAAAATTCCGACGGCGACATTCCCGCCCGGGAGGTGGGGAGATGGGGAGGTGGAGAGGAGGTAGAGGTGGGTGTGGGGTGTTGGGTGGTGTAGAGTGGGTGGTGCAGAAAAGTCCAGTACTCGCAACTAAAGTCTTGGCAATGTGACTAATTCGTTTTCAATATCTTGCTCGGCTATGAGTAGTTGTTGCTAATTGTCGGGACTTGCATGGATGAGGAGTGGAAATTGTTTCGATTTTTGTTTGCAGTGAGCAGCTAGGCTATATTTTGATTTATTTATTTTGGTGTATGCTCGATTGCGAACGAATTTCGATTTGATTTGATTGGCAAATGGAATTTCATTTGATCGGTGGAATGTGAATTTTTGACTGCTTTCTTCTCTTTCGCTCTCTTTGGTCCGGGTGCTGTGAAGCCCGTTCCTTCAATTGACAGATAATTTAATTAATTTCATCTTCGTATTGTCGAATGCCGCAAAAATAATTCGTTTGAAAATGTTTGAGTTTATTGTGTGTGTTGTGTCTTTGGTTTGGTTGGGCTTGGGGTTGTATTGTGTGGGCGAACTCAAAATCGAGGCGCAAAGAATCCGATCCCGAAACCCAGATCAGAAAGGCTGCTGGAAGCCGAAAGCCTGTGTATTTGTAGGTGATGTGTTGTGTGTTGCTGGTGAGGGGGCAGTTTCTGAGGGTTTCCGGGGTGGAGTACTCCTCCGAAGTCAGGCCGGGGATGGTTGTTTGATGGCAATGGAAACTAAAACCAGAAAGAACTGAAGCCGAACTGAAGGAAACCAAAGTGAAAGTACCAATCGGGCAACACAAACATACATATACGATCATCTCAAGCTATAGTTATAGTTATCTGTATCGCATGGACATCAACAAACAACACGAGCATTGGCAATAGTTCGGATAGTTTGGTTATCGGATCAACTGAAACAGATTTAGTACTGATTACTGGATATCGGTTATTGATTACTGGTTGGTTACTGGTTATTGGTTACTTGTTACTGGTTACAGGTTACTGCAGCGCTTTAAGCTTAAGGCACAATAAATAATACTTAAAATGAATCGAACTCAAGCTGAGTACTGAGTGGATTTTGGTTTTGGTTTTGGTTTGGCAAGGACGAGGGCATTGTATTAGTTGAGAAAACACTGAATAGGTTGGTAGTTCATTATTCGTTTACTGCGTGGGTCTGTCTGTTCTGACTGACTGTTCTTACTTTTTCTTGCTTTGTTTTTGCGTATATCGGAACAACAATGTAAAAAAGAGAGTTTAGAGAAGAAATGTTAACTGTGATATCGTACCGTTTCGCTCACCTTCTTGTCCCACTGCAGGACATATGGCACGGGATGGTCGTTGGGGAACTCCACATGGCAGTTGAAGATGACGCCCTCACCGAGAATGGCCGTGATGTGCACGGCATCTTCTGCAATAAGAGATGGAACAAAGAGGATGAATTAGTGAGTTACGTACATATGCGAGAGGATCGCGTCACTGGCCAGAGATTCGCATTCCCACCACAGCAAGGACTCCCCAACGTGATGCGTCCATAATACGGCCAATTCCGCAGCCGCAGTCGCTGCCGCTCTCGTTAGTGCTTCCTATTTAGACGTGACATCCAGCACGATTCACGTGGCCCGACAAATGTCCTGGGTCTGTCTGGCGCAATCCCCTCCTCCTTATCTCCCTGCCCAACCAGACGTTTCGTGATGGTGGAAAAAATGGGAAAACTAACATGCCAAGGGTTACTTTTAAATGGATTTGTTGATGGCTACGTCGGTCACATGTCAAGTGCTGGTCATTGACTGATGTTTCGCCCTCCCATCCCTCCGTCCATCCATCTCTCCCCAGTGACCAATAGCTGACCTGGCTTCCATTTTGGTTTCAAATCAGTTATCCCATTGAGAGTCGGTGAATGTGAATGAGAATGCGAATGTGTGGTCCGGAAACTATGGCCAACATATGCAGAGAAATGCAATCGAGCAACACTCAAAAAAATGAGGGTCCTCAGAGAATAAAGGTTCTAGATTACTAAAATTTATTTAAAATTTTTTTAACTGTGAATGAAAATTATTTTACTGTTTAAAACAAGCTCAGAACTTTATTTTGATGGAAAATAGATGAGATGGGATATTTTTTATTCGTAGCTATTTATAACTACTTTTCCACTCTGCAGTATGCTCGACTAAAAGTTATTGACCACACAACCACAGTGTGGGAGAGTGCTATTCCTGATTGGCGAAAACTTGCTTTCCACCTTTTCCACCGCCTGTCCCTGCCTTGACAACGATTCGTGACATTTCATTAGCGTTTGTCACTTGTCTGAGGTGGAAATCAGGGAAATGTGACCAAAGGGAGGCCGGAGGTGAGGTAGGACGGACTGCGGTGGACACTTGACAGGCGCTGATTAGGCTCCTTGTTGTCTGGCTTTGACGGGTGCTCCATTGCCGTCCATGTGCGAGGTGCGAATGTGCTGGGCATTATTTATGCATACACCGAGAGGGAGCTTTTCTGAGCCGTTGACATGGTCAACCAAGTTGAAAATTTCGTTTACAACTGGAGCAGAGCTCAAAGCCAAAGCTCGACAAGCGGCGACGAGCGGAAATGCAAATGAATTGTCGGAAACAGCAAGACAACAACAGAATCAGCAACAGCAACAGCCACTGCCACAGCAACCGAGGAGGAATCCAATAAGGGAGCATATCCTGTTACACACACGATGGGGGGAGTGGACGCACTTGAAGATGGAGTTGCAGCTGCTGCTCCGAGCTTCTGAATCTGAATCGGCTTCAGAACCGGACTCTGGCCCTGCCATGACACTAAACTTGTTAACAAACAACTTCTGACCTGCCTGCACAGGCGATGTCTGGTCCTCTGAGCACCCGAAACCCCTTCTGAGGGTGGGAAGCATTGTATCCGTATCCCTGCTCAGATCCCACCGTATCTGTGTCGATAATAGGGTTAAGCAAACTACCAATGTCCGATGGCAATTGTTCGTGAAGCAAACTGCTCTTGATTGGGGCGTTGCCCGGCAAAAAAATCATCCTAATGCGTTTTGCATTAATTCCCCCACAGGAAGAGCGGAGAAAGCCGAGAAGGACGAAGTAGCCTGCGAGGACTTGGCTCCAGCTCCAGCTACATGACGTCTTTGTTAGCCGCTCTTCATCAGGCACTCGACCAGTCAGTCACTCACTCATCCAGTCATCCTCTCACCCAGTGCGTCTCACTTTATGCACTCCTCGCTTGTTGACTTTGGCATTTGCATAAATTTATGTTAACTTGGCCGGCTTTGGCAGCCATTTGCATCGCTATTCAGCCTCCGCTTGGTGCTCCCGAAAAATACGGAAAACAGCATTACGAGCAACACAAAAACAATGAGGACAACGACTTAAACGCGGACGAAAAATGGTGAAGATGATGGGAAGTGTGCACGGAGAAAAAATATGAAATCGAACTAGCTGAATCCTGCCACGTTGGTGAAAGATACATCCCTCAAACACAAATCAAGAAGGATTATATCGGACAGTAAGTCTAAAAAAATCAACTGCACTTGCTCATTCATTTGAATTCTCAAACCATATCAAGTGGGCATTCTGCGATTTAGAAAAGAATCTCCAGCTCGAATTTCTCGTAAAAAGGGCCAAAATATTTGTCTCTCTGTAAACTGTCAGGCACTTGAGCGACTATTGCCCTTTGATAATGTTGCAGACATGTCGCCGAGCCGAGCCAAGTGAAGTATAGTACTCGAGGGCAGCAGGAAGTTAGGAAGCCAGGATGTCAAAGTCCCCGCGTGTGTTTCGCCTCTGTCGCGCCTTTTGATGGCGTTAACATGCAAAAGTGGTTTCATTATTCCATTTAGAATGTCCTTCAGCCAAAGGCAGACGTTTCCACTCTTCAATTTACCCAGCACCACCCGATCCACCCACTCCACCCTTATCCCCCATTCCAACCCCCACCCAGCACTTGACACGAGTTTGGCTTGAGTTATTCAGCGAAGCGTACTTTGTTTTCATTGATTAAAGCCAAGTTGAGTCGTTTTCTGGGAACTCATTTCGGCATTTCCTATCTAGGCCCCCCTTTGACCTCCTCGAACCACTCTACCACCGCTACTGCCACGCCCCAAAGTTGGCGGTGACCTTTCGACCGTGCAGCAAAGTGGCCATCGCCCCTGCCAATGGCGAAGGAATCTGAAGCGGTTTTTCCAATTTTCGGCTAAATTAAATTGAATTAATTCACTCGAAGAGCTTGGAACGAAGAACGAACGTCACGGTACATTGAGCCAGTGGAGCCAATGGCAACTTTTAATGTCTCCGGAAATAGGGGAATAGATTGTGAGCCGGGAAATGGGTCACAAACTGCGAATGGAGCCCAGCTCATTGAATTCAGCAGAGTTCAAGGAGGAATGTTTAGCTCCTCGACAGGTTCTTCGATGGGCTGTTGGCCCGTGACATTCCTGCCAACTGTCAACTGCACTAATCGCATAATATTCAGTAGTTGCTCACAGTTAGTATTAGCTGCTGGATTTATGGAATGGCTTAGTCCTTTCCAAAACCGTTCGCTACGATCGTACATAAGTACTTAAGTGAATTTGTAAATAACTAATGTGATGTGGAAACATTCTCCAGATACGACACTCTTGAACTAATAACTCCGCAAAATGCAAAATTCCATTGACTGGCAGCACTTTACAATTATTCAATAGCAAGGGCTTCACGGGTAATTCCAAATTCAAAATATTGAGTATTTTTAGGTGCCTTGCCGAACAACAAAAAAGAAGTGCTTAAACGAAAGCACCACTCTCACCCGTTTGGTCGGCTTTTTTGGTCGCTTTCTGGCCACTGTTGCCCAATGCTCCGAGCTCTGGGCTCTGGGCCCGGTGCTGCGCCCAACTGTCAACTAATTGCCAAATGTAATCAGCTTTGGCCACACGTAAGCCGCTTATTGTGCGCCATTAAATTTTCCCGAGCACCGAATAAAAGCAAGCGAAGTTGCCGCACACATGCGCCTCGACTCTTGGTTTGGTTTAGTTTTCTCTCGGTTTTTAGTTTAGTTTTTTTCTCGGCTGCAATCAGCGGGAATTTTTGATGGATTTGCGAACCGAACGGAATTGTTTATCAAATTTCCAAATGAAATTCCCGGCCGCGAATAGTCGAGGCTTTCGGGCGGATTCCGGAAATTTAATTAACTGGCCCCCGGACCGCGCCGATTTGAAGTTGATTGCACTCACCTGGAATGTTGTGCGCTTGTGCATTTTTCGCTAGAACGGCCAGCACCGAAATCAGCACAAATTGGATCACTCCGATTGACCTGCTGGGGCTGGATTTGGATTTGGAGCTGGAACTCGGTGCCGGGGGATCGGGAACGGGAGCGGGTGTGCAGGGGGAGCTGCCTTCGTCCCTTCGTCGACGTCTTCTCCTCGTTGTTTTCACTGTGAAAGCTGCCGTTTTCGCTGGCGATGCCGTCAGCGTTCTCGTAGCGGGAATCGTTGTATCTACCGAATCAATCCTGACAGGACGCTCGCTGGCGGGGATCTGGGATTGTTGGGGTTGCTGGGGGATCTCCTTCTGCTGCTGCTCCTCCGGTTGCTGGCTGTGCTGGCTCAATGCCCGACACCATCGATGAGACCCAAGGTCCGCGCAGACGCCCATGCCTCTGTTCCCATAGTCAACGCCGCCCTAACGTATCGTTCTCACTTGCAGTGGCGTCATCTGAAAGGAGAAAGAAGAGGGAATAAGTGAGGGGGTGCTCGGCATTGTTGCATTGTTGCGAGTGAATTGCGGTAAATGTTTCCATCAATGAACGCCTTGCAGTCGCACCTGGCTGCACTTGATGAAGCTGTCACGTCCTTCAGCCGTCAACCATCACCCGTCAGTGTCAGTGTCAGGTGTCAAGTGTCAACACACACGTCCCAACCCGACCCCAGGAAATGGAAAATCTCTTGCGGGTCAACCCACCCAATCCTTGCCTAAGTGCATATTTTCTAAGAGCAAAAAACCTCATTTGAAATCCTAATCAATTCAGGAGATTCTAAGGGCGTATTATGTTTCGTTAATATTTTTGTCTGCATAAGTAAGATTTCGGGTGAACTGTAACCAAATCCCAGTATTATTCTCTTCTTTCTGTTATTTCCCTTGAAAAATGATTTTCGAAATTGCTGTCTTAAACTTCCATATTCTTTAGATTTAATCGTAAAAAATACCTATCAATGATGCAGTTTTAAGAAAACGTATGCTTTAATGTCACAGTGGAATCCCGAATCCTTTAGTCTTCCTTTAAACAAAGTATTTTGGCAACCAAAAGCAAGGTAAGCTTTATCGACCAGACCAAATCTTGGGCAAACTCAAACACTGTCCTAAGCACCGTTGACAAATTAATAAACAAAAGTTTTCCATTTCAACACTCGCACGCACACTTGCAGACCCAGCCCCACAAATCGCTGAGTGCACACAGATACACACCCTCACAGGGACACACGTCCGTGAAATTAAGCAGCTAATATGTTGTAGCTACAACTGATAAGGACACCACTTAGCAGATTTGATGGGGGTGCGGATGGGGAAAAGCGGCAAAGAGCGGCAAAGAGCGGCCCAAAAACTTGCGAGGCTCCTATACAAATAGAACAAACTTTTCCTCCTCCGCTCGCTGTTTGGCAATAAAACTTTGCGTTTTAATGTAAAACTCGTGTCGTGAAAGGGACTGCCATTCAGCCATTGTCTGATAGTTTTCCACTGCTACTGCTACTGCTACTGCTACTGGTACTGGTACTGGTCCTCTATCTCGGGATTGGGATCGGGATCTGGGCCCGAATTCTGATCTAGGTGTTGTTTGTCCCACTGCAGTTAATTGAATCGGCATTGGAGCGTGTTGTATGACTCGCCCACAAGTATGCAATGGCGGTGGAAGGAGTGAACTGGGACGAAGGTACGAATTCCATGTCATTCTCAGTCGGGAACAAAGCCAGAAATGTGTTTTTAATTAAATTATTTGGAATGCTTTAAGCGGAATTCGCTCAATTTGTGCGAAATGAAACTCTGTCTCCGTCTCGGATTCTGCGCCATTACATGGTCCCGTAAACATAAGCAGCAGACGTAAAAAGTAAAACGCCATCCGCACCACACAAAAAGCCACAGCCACATCCACAGCCAGGAACAAGGACAGGGCTAGAGACAGAGTTGTGTGCGTATTTTAAATTGCAAGCAAAGCATTTTTGTAACAATTTTCATTCCTGGAGGGATTCCAGAGCCCGAGGGGCGACCGCCCTTGCCTTTTACCTTATTCAATGTTGTCACTGCAATTAAGTAACTCGAGCAAAGCTCTTCCCCCAGGATAATCAAGCGTGTGTGTGTGTGAGTGTGAGTGTGTGTGTGTGGAAAGTTTCGTGGCTGACAGAGCTGTATAAACGTCATTAGTGCCATTTTAATGCATAACTTAATACATCCGGTGAGAGCGGAGAACATCATCACACAACAGGGCAACAACAATATCAACAACAGCAACAACAACAACAACTGCAACAACACCAACAACCACAACAGTAACTGCCACAAATACCAAGCCGAGCCGAGTCCTTGTGCGTCGTGCGTTGAATTTAATCCTTTCTGGCATGACATGTAAAATTTTAATAACGTCAAGGTTTGTGGAGCGTTATTAAAACTTTTTGCGCTGCCTGCGCTCTGCCATTATGACAAGTTTATTAAAACGAAATTTATTTATAGAGCGCACTCGAATCCCTTTGCGCCAGCGGGCTCCGTTCCTGTTCCTGCCGCTGCTCCTGCTCTGCCCTGCCCTGCCATGCCCTGCCCTGCCATGCCCTGCACCTGCTCTGCTTCGCTCCTCATCCATCACAGAGCAGTTATCCCACCCATCCGCACAACCACATCAAAACTAAAAGCCCAGCAACCACCCAACCATCCAGGCACCAAAAATCGCATTAAGTGTGCGGTGTCTGCCTGGCCTGGACAAAAAAGGATGCACAGGCACGGCACAGGCGCAGGCAGAGGCGCAGGCACAGAGCCAACTAAAATAGAACAAAAGCCGGAAAAATGATTTCCCTTATGGCTGAATTTTCATTACCGAAATGCCCGCCATGGCGTATGATTTCATTTGTAAATCAGCTCAAGTTGAGCTATGGGGACAGAGGAGCCGACAACAGAGGACAGTATATAGTAGGGGATAGAAACAGGCATGCCAAACAATGACAAATCAGCAAACGAATTGCATTTGCTGATACGCCAGGACGCCAGGATGCCAGGATACCAAAACACCGGGACGACACCAGGACGAGCAGGGGGAGAAGGCAGGAGGATTGGGGTGCGGACAGCCCGCAGTGCACTAAATCAGTTGATTGGTTCGCTTGGCATTTTCCTCATCACTCCCCCGCCTATTTGTGTTTGTGTTTTTGTGGGTGTGCCATGAGACCCATAACTGAATTGTCGGCCACGTCGTTGTCATTAAAATGTGTGTCCGTGTGGGTGTATGCTATTTTACTGCCGCCCTTTCTACCGCCCCTCGAACTTTCTCATCCATTTGCCATCCTTTGGCCAGAATCCGTCATGAGCGTGCTGCACATTTACATACACTCAAAACTAAATTTCGAACTATCACATGTTTTATTTTCTGATGAGAAAATAGAATAACGTGCAGAACGTTCTAAAGCCATTGATCTTCCCTGACGATCAGTTTTTTGTAATTTTGTACACCTATCATCAGTGTAGAGCTTCGATAATTTCTCCCAGTGGAGGCTGCTTGCACGGTCGGCCATTTTATTTTCGGGCCGTGCGGTGGCAGCACTTTATGGCATCCGTTTCCGGCGCGGGTGCTGCTGGCGCTGCTTTTTGGTTGGCTGCACACACGGCACAGGATTCGAATTCCGATTCCGATTCCGCGAACACCGCCACCGCATCTCCGCTGCGGATCTTCCATCCACGGACGGCTACTTGGCAGTCATTTGCATTACGTTCTGGGGATTGCTGATGGATGAGGGATGTCGGTGGCTGGGTATGAGGATGTGGGGCGAGTGGTGAGTGGTGAGGGGTGGGGGGTAGGAAGGGCTCGACGGGTAGCAGGCGCTTTTAATTAAAAACCCTCGCTGGCCAGACCCCCTTCCCATCACCATTTCCATTCCCACTCCGTCGCAACCGAAACTGGAAGCCGCAAATTATTTTCAGTCGGCTCACACATGGCCGAAGACTGGCTGACCTCTAACCCCGACCACAGAGCCCTTTTGGCTTCAGAAACTAATTAAGCATGTTGTGCGCAACAACTTGGGAACAAGACCCTTGCCCCTACTCACCTCCTTGTCCTCCTCGCCCATTCCGGACAGAGACTACAGCCCATTGCACTCCAATAAAGGCGAGTGCCTGCTCCGGACTACGGACTACGGACCGTGTGGACATGGGACTGCTCCACGGTCTTGTCGCTGCTGCCACACCCCAAGACATTTCGACATTTCAGGCCCTTGAGTTTTCGCCAGTGTGCGTTCCCTTTGGCGCAAACTAAAATTTTTTACAACTTTTGCACATTGTGCGGTGGAAAATGCGGAGGGAATGGAATTACAAGTTACAGTGAGAAACAAATCCTTGTTTACATGTTTAAATAAAATCATTTTCCTGGGGTATATATATTTAGCAAAGTTACAGAATAACTGTGGTATAAAATAGGAGTAATCCAGAAGTATTGAAAATTCAACTAAATTATTTAATTTGTTTTTGAATCTAAATTTGGAATCTAAAAACAAAAATTGTTCTTGTGTAAGACTCGAGCCTGTTGAGATGTTTAAAGTGTGTGTCCCTTCTGCCGTTAAATTGCTGTTGCTTCGTTTTTAGTATCACTCATACGCCGCGTGGTACGCCTTGAAACTTTAATGAAATGAAACGCTGACTGACATTTGGGGAATGAGCCCGGGGGCCATCCGTTCGTAAGCTTGTTAGCAGAAGACCCGAACAGGGATGCCAATGTAGGCCAACGGCAGAACAATGGGCCGGTTGCAGCTTCTGCATTGACAATCCTCGGCCATGTGGAGCAGCAGACCCACTTTCGGGTCACTCCGCACCCAGCATCCTTGGCCACATTTTTCAGTCCGGCTAATTCGGAACGATGTTCCTCGGCCAGCTAGGGCCATAAAGAGAACTGCTATCACTTAATCTAATGAGTTCTACCTTCCCGCCGCGGGCAATTAGAAGAATACGGTTCTGGCCCTCCGCATCCAAGTTTCGGCCATTACGAAAGTTTGAAACATAACAGCGACGGTGGGCAAAGTCAATATATCATTAGGCACTTTGCCTCTAAATGATCTAAAAAATGCGGCCAAATAGACTCTGTTGCTATCCACTCCCGGCTTTAAGCCATGCAAACGACCAAACGGCCAAACGACCAAGTTCGAGCCGGCCCCGGCCATTGTACAATTTTAATTGCTCTAAAATGCTGTAATACAACACGAACCACAAATAAATAAAATTTGCTGACATCAACAGGATGTTTGCGGTTTCCTGTCCAGCCTGAAAGGGGGCGTGGCCGGACGGACAGGCAGACGAATAGAGGGGACAGCGGGAACAGAGAGGACAAAGCGGCAGGGGACCCCTTGGTAATGGGCCTCCTAATGGCTCGGACAGTGGCCTTTTCCCGGACCTGGTCCTCGGCCTTTGAAATTTAATTTCGCCCGCCTCCGACTTCGAGAGGAAATGAGACGAGCATTGGTTTTTGTGTGCGATGGGCTCGTTTATACTTTTTACAATTTATTTGTGTTTGCGCTTCTCATTTAGTTTCACTTTCTTATCGGAGCCCCATTACGCAACAAATTTTCATTCGCATTCACAGCGATTCACACACAGCGTAATGGATTGTCTCACTTGGCCACCGATGTGTGTGTGTGTGCGTGTGTGTGCGTGTGCTTGGGTAGAGTTATTTATTGGTCATTGTAGGAGCGGGCACAATGACATGACCCAGCACAAATGCTCCTCGACAATGATTCTCACTTATTCGCCTCACAATGCTCCGCAATTATGCTGCAGCCTCTGGTGGGCGTGGCTGGGAAAACTTTGCGCTTTGGAGCAATTAAATTCTTAATAATATTTCGGAAAGTGCAGAAAAGTTTGGTCTCCGCGCTCTGTGTTTTTTCGGCAAAGGAAAACGGATCCGCTGCAGGCTGGGCAACTTCTTCTAAGAAAATATTCGGCGGAGCAAAAGTGCAAAATTATTTCACAAACTAGCGGAGGCGGTCAGGAGGGGATAGGGGTAAGGAGTTGGGGGCTTGGTGGGGGTCAGTTGCGCGTCAGAGCAAAAGGAAAAACAAAGAGGAAAACGGGGAAAAGTTTTATACTCCATGCTTAATTGCGGCATTTCGATTAAGCAAAATTAATAATAAAAGTTTGTGTTATTATTTATGCAGTCGGAGTCGAGGAATGGACAAGTGGAATACCAAAGAGTCGAGTCGGGTTTGAAAAGAGCAAAGAAAAGCCAAAAGAAAAGAAAAGCGAAGCAAAGCGGAAGTTAAAATTTAGCAAACTTTTCCATCTTGGTTTGTCTGCTTTTCGCGCTGTATTCATTTTCCCTGCCACACGCAAAGTCCGTTCACATAAATCCTGCAAAGTGCTTCAAAAAAAACTTTTCCCCACCGCAATTTCACTGAAGACAATTTTACGGAGGTCCAATAACTGCAGACATGCGTGCACCGGAATTTTCCTTTGAGCTCTTGTGAGGCCTCCCCCTCCGAGGAGCCCCGCCCACTGATTACTGTCCTGGTAATGGTTCCTTGGATGTCCTAGCTGGAAGCTCTTCACTATTGTGTGAAGTTTGTGTGTCTCATTTAACTTTTTAAAACTTGTTGAAACTAAAGCTCTCACACTAACTAAAGGGGACTTTAGTCAGCTTCGGCTTCAGCTTCAGCTCATCTCCAGACTTTCTGGACTCACTGTGAAGGAAATAGCTACTCCTCCCCTCCCCTACCGTCGTTCGCTGATATGCCAGTATATCAGACATCCTGCGCAGAGCGAAACAGAACGGAATGAAGAAAAATAAATAAATGTAATGGCAACGCTAATGAACGACCACCCCACGAATCCCCCTCCCAACGCCCAATGCCCAACGCCCAACTTCCAACTCGGGAGGTTTAACTTTCCTCCCTGTTTTTTCCTGCCCCCCAACTCACCAGTTTCCCGACCCCGAGCGGACATGACCATAAACTTTGCTGCCGTTGCTCGGCTCTTTTGCGCCTCGCATTCGCATAAAGTTGATTTCGAGTTGGGTCTGGCAATGGAAAAGCCAGCGGAGAAAAAAGCCAAACGGGATTCGGGCGAAAAAGTTTAGCACTCGACGCTCGACTTGGCTGAAGGAGCCGGGAGCCACGAGTGAGGAGCAAGGATACAGGACTCACCACCACCCAGCATCCAGCATCGAGCATCCAGGCCACCCTGTTTACGCACGTCTTTTGGTCGCTGCATCAAATGAAATGCTGCGAGTTGAATAGCAGAAGATGGAGATGAACGGGAACAAGAGGACAGGAGGGGAAAATCATGACTGAAGTGCAAAACTTTTCCCATTATGCAATAAATAAATTTCCATGCTTTAAAGTGGCAATCGCAGGGGGCGGAGTTGGGTTGGGAGCGACAAACGTAATTACGTATACGCCATGGAGCACATCGTGGGGAGTGGCTGGAGGAGCACCTTGTAATGGGCATATCAGCGCAGTTCAAACAGCGCCAAATTGAATAAGCAAACAACAGAGGAGCCCCAAAGAGCCTCATGACCAAATGCAGATGTTTATTTTGCTCACAGAGAGAAGCGAGTAATCGGAATCTTAGCCAATCATTCTTGAAATGGATGCCTGGCCCTTGCCTCAAAAGTATTTCAACCAAAAAACAAATACGGACACCTGTAATTATTCATCCCTGAAGCTCCGCCCACATGCAATCGATAAAAGTAATTGAAATCCGTGCCGAGAGCACTTGAATTTTTACAGGATAAATGACTAAAATTTGAGCTTCGAGTATGTTGCAAACGAATTTAGAAATTTCAGATTATAGGGATCTTTAGGTCTTGTAATTTAAATCCCGTAAATATTCGCTCTCTTTTCGCTGTGTATTTGGACAGTTTTTTTTTTACTTTAACATTTTGCTGCCAGCCCGGGCCAACAAAGGACCTCGGGACTTTGGCAGGATATTGATTTTTCAGCGGGCTAAGCTCTAATGCTTCGAACAAGTCGGAGCACACCAATACCGAAACCAACATTTGACGAGTCCATTGAACTATTTGCCGCTGTGGCCTGAATGTCCTTATTAAAAGCCTGCCCTCCTGCTCTTCCCTCGCCGCCTGTCGATATCTCAAAACTAATAAAAAGGGCTCGTGCATCGGCAACTTTGGCAACTTTTTCGTTGTTCAAATTGATACTCGAGCATTGGTCAAGAGTAGAGGGGAAGTGGGTGGTGGTTGATGGTTTGTAGGGGGGAAACAAGATTTCTGATTGCGCTTTAATGGGCCCTAATGGACGGCGACAAGTGTGGCAAATTACTTTAATGGGCACTACGAAATAATGAACACCGAACGAACACTTTACAGCCTTACAGAATAAAGCATAAGGAGATGGAGAAGGAGAAGGAGATGGCGGAGGGTCCCTTTTTTGCGGCCGGGGAACATTTTCCCTTGAGAGGCCTTGGTATTGGTAAACCATTATGACCGCGAATCCTTTTTGTCCCCTTTTTTGTGAGCCATGCAAATGGCAAACTTAAAGCCTCGACATGGAAATATTTTAATTTGCCCGGCTTTGCACTTAAGCTTTCCGCTCAACCCACTATGTGCTGTGCTGTGCTGTGCTGTGGTAGTATGCAGTTTCCGGGCCAGAAGTTTGGCCGTAAGAAAACAAAAACCAGCCCGCATAGTTATTAAAAGAAAAAGCTACAAGACGACTAAAAAGAGGGCCGGCAAAGTTGTCTCTGGGAAGTACAGGGCCTGGGTTTCGTTTCCCTCGTACTTATTTTTTATCGCAAGCGAAAAAATGCAAACAATTTTCAACTTGAGCAGCAAAGTTGCTGCCTTCTTTGGATGGCTCTCAGCCATCTCGACTCCGGAATGTAGCCAGCAAATTGAAAATGCATTCGTGCACGGAGCTGAGACCTTAAAGCGATTCGATTCGATTCCGAACGAAACGAGTTGTGAATTGTGTGTTGTGAGTTGTGTGTGAGTTGCGAGTGCAGCGGAGTCAGATCGTGCCGACTGGTCGAATATTCAGAAGACGTACTGAAATTCAGAAACGAATTTCATGCATTTAAATGGATACGCAAATTCGCATTGTTTTTTCGGTTTTTCATTTCCTGCCCCCCGCTTGCCTGCGTTTCAATTTGAATTATTTTTTCGTTGGCGGAAAACCAGGAAGAAGAGTCTCCGCGACACCCGGCCTCGAGAGCTGTAAAAATAAATCAGCAACTGGGTCAATTTTAACGCTTCACTGCCAATGGAGTGTAAAAACCCGGCAAAAGCAAAAACAAGGGCCCAGAACAAAGCGTCACCAACGTCAGGATGTGGGTGAGTGGTGTAAAGTGATGAGTGGTAATGGTGCTGGTGCTATTGCTGGTGCTGGTGCTGGTGCACCTTCTGTCGGGGCAGAAGCCCTGCATGTGGTGCTGTGCCACTCACCAAACTCCACCTGAGCGCTGGGGTGTGTGGGAATGTTTGAGACTCGGTTTCCCTGACTACCTGGCTACATGGCTACACGGCTACCTGGCCAGGTTGTTATTGCACTGCTTTGAAGTCTTGCATCTTTGTTTTTGGTTTTCATCCGCTGTCAATACGCGGACAATCACTCGCACACCTCCACACCTCTAGACCTCCACACCAAGAGGCTGCTGCAGGAAATTCTGTGTATCTATCGCGCCACCAAAAGAAAAACAAGTTCGAGTCGCGCTCTCTTATACGGGCTGGAGCTGAAGCTGAAGCTGAAGCTCGGAGCTGTACATAAGCATAATTGTATGTACGGCGGGTATATAGCCACAACTCCAGAGTGTAAACCGATCTCAAGACGCAACTCCCCCCTTCCGGGCTAAACTTCTACGCCTTCATCTCGGACTTTGTTTTGGGCTCGAGTTTCGTTTCAGCTCAGTTTGTGCGCCAGTTTTTTTGGGCGCCAACTTTGGAGTTGCCCGATCTGGATCGAGAGAGTTTCAGCGGACTACAGTGGAGTGGAGTGGACTACAGTGGAGTGGAGCGGAGTGGAGGGGAGCGGAGTGTGTACACCCAAACACAAAAGTCTGATAAAGTTCTCAGGCTTCACCTCGCTCTGGTTCACGTTGTCCGATAATCTGACTTTGAGAAATTCCGATGAATGCTGAGCTCTAAGCAGACTCACTGACTGACTGACTGACTGACCACAGCTTCCGCTGCCCGCTTCGCTTTGTTTGGAATTGGTGCGTTATTTTGGTACTCCAAAGGCGGGTACTTTGAATTACAAAGAAATTAATGAGTGGTGTGGGGAATGAACGTATTTAAAATTAATGTTTGAGGGGTCAAAGTTTGCTGGGTTAAAGTAACAAGGCTTCTTTTTAAGACATTAAAATGTTACTGTAAAACCAAAGGGCAAAGGTAATCTATTAGATAGTAAACTCTGGCTTAGGTGTACTTCATATTTTTATCACCTTATGGGTTCAAAAAAACATAAATACAAAATAAACAATAATTTTAAGAATTTGAAATTTACATGAAAATTTTAATATAAAAAAAATTTAGTTTCAATAAAATATGAATAATTACTTCCACCCAAAGCTGACATATGAGATATGAGCTTTCGTACCAAAATTGACTAGAAGAGTGTCCGAGTGTATCCCAAGCAACGATCTCTGAAGGTGGCCCCAATTTATTGTTTATGTTTACACCTATTGTTGTTGGCTGCATTCGTGCGAGGGCATAGTAATCGTTATCGTTATCGCTATCGGCGCGCTAAGCGAGGTCATAACTCGTTTGAATGGGTTACGAGTGGTCTGCTGGTGACCTTAGCCAGTCAGTTAGGCAGTCACGCAAGCACCCACTTACAAACATATCTTCGTGTAATAGAAAATCGATTCGGCGATGAAGGAAGGCTGGGAGTGGAGGAGATAGAGCTCCAAATAAGGAGTTCTACGCGTGGAAATCCCTTCTGCGAAAAGACTTCATCCATCATTATTAACCATTTTGGAGAAGCAGAAATTGTGGAAATTGGAATAAATGATTGGCAAGCGGGTGAAGTGAAGTGAAGCGGAAAATTCGGGGGATTCGCAATTTCCTGACCCGCTCCACAGACGCCACTAATAACCCTGGTCGTAACCCTTTATCTTTGTCTTTCCATCTGATATTTGTCTTTTGTCGTTGTCGTCGTCGTCGTCGTCATCGGTTACACATGTTTGCTGCTTCGTTATTTCCAACTGCACTGCCTAGCCCGTTTGCCAGCCGTCCATCCGAATGTCTGAGGAGGATGTGGACAAAGCCACAAAACCAATCAAGCTGGCCCAACCAAACATGTTGCATTGCAATCGAGGCCCGGATCCCCTTGCCCCCGGATGTCCCTTGGATACCCCCAATTCCCTGCCGACTGGCATTTGTTTCTGGGCCCCAGTCCCAGTTCGGTTGTTTGTTTTGGCCGAGTGTTTTTTCTGGCCTCAGATATTCCGTAATTGAATTGTGCCGTAATGCTCGCACTCGCACTTATTTACACTTGCCATTGTAATTGAAAATTTCATAAATTTTAATTAAATTCTAGCCTGCGGACTTTGGAGTATTTGATTGTTTTGTTCAAAGCTCGGGCAGAGGGAGTCGATGTGGATGTGTGTGTTTGTCAATTTTAGTATTGGCAGTTTTGGCTGGCTCTTCCCCCGCCTGAATGTTATAGTTTCGATTTAGTTTAGTTTTCCCCGGGGAGTAGTTGTCCAACCCCCACCCCCTCAACTTACTTCCCAGCGGAGTACTTCAAAACATATTTGAATATCAAACAAAAAAATATTCGTATATCGACTGCTTGCCTCGATGGGTGACTCACCTAACTTGCGCAATCATTATACGACGTGCTCAGATCCGATTCTATAGTGCTGTGCTGCTCCTGCCGGCGGGAAGTCCTAGAATCCTCGTCGAGTCCCGAGTGACCAGCGGAATTGATTGCCCAAGTCGTAAAATCCGGGAGTTGTTTGTTGTTTGTCGCTTGCTGTTTGCGTTTGCCTTTCCTCCCTGTCCCGCTTTTGGCTTTCGGTTTAGAGGAGAGGATGGAGCGGGTCAGACTCCGGCGGGGAGATGAGTCCGGGGGCGCGTTTTACACTTTGTTTACAGGATAATCGCATGCTTTACGACACTTTCGAGCTGCGAGCATTCGAGGACACTTGCGTATGCGTTTGACGAAGGACTTTGAAACCGTTGCCGTTGACTTTTTACGTGGGCTGCACAAAGGATTTTGATGTTATTCTTATTCGATGGAGCTGATACTGAGGGATGGGGGCGATAACAAAACAAAGGCAAACCATAAGACATAAGGCGTAAAATGAATGGCACCACAACAACACGAAAACACAAGAACACAGGACAGAACACACGAGAGGCGCGGCTTTTATGCACAACAAATAAAATCAATACGGCGTAAAAATAGGAATATTGTATGAGTATTCGCTTTTGATGTGGTAATTGTCGCGTCTGGCCATCAAAAGGACCCTTGATTGTCTCGCCCAGGCGGAGGTCCTTTGCTTTTTATTTTTACTTTTATTCCGATTTTATTTCTATTTTTACGGTTTCACTGGCACACACTCACACTGGCACGTGACTCATGCGATGGGCTTGAATCAAATTCGGGGGTCACGCCTTTGTCCGTGCTGCGTACATTATATAATTGTCACTTGACGGTGCTTTATTAGCATCTCTCGGATTGTTTTCTTTGTGCCCTGTCAGCGGGCAAGAACTCACAAACTCACAGGAGCCGAAACTTAAGCTCACAGCTGTGCGTCGCCAATTGCCGTTTTTGAGGCCCTCGACTTGGACTGACGGGTCTGTCGAACGGCTCGTTGGAAAATCGTACTAACGGCTGCACAGAGCCAAAAACAGAAGCAGAGTCGGAGAGAGAGAGAGTGAGCGGGTGATGGAGACGGAGATGGGGAGGGGGAGAGTGAGAGTGAGAGCAGGTTTTCCAAGGCTAGGAAAAACTGCGGAGCAGCAAAATATGGGGTTTTAGTTTTGGCCAACTTTTTGAAATACTATGTTGTGGAATTTCTGTGATGGTTGGGAAAAAATGTAAAAAAGTTTTAAGCAATTAACTCTCTAAGTATCCTTTAGTTAGCTTGTTTAAGCAATTGTTCTTGTTTTAGTTGTATTCCCCTTTTCAGAGCCAACAGCTGATGCGTAACGGTTATCTTGTGGATTGAAAATTCCCCACGAATAACGGGATTTGCTCACTTGCGCAACTGTCCTGACCCCGCACCCCCCTTTACCCTTTGACTGAGAACTTCCAGCCAGAGTTTTTGGCCAGTGCAACTTCTCTCTCTCTCTCTCTCTCTCTCTCTCTCTTTAAAAAACTCGCAATTTCCCTCTCTCGCTCTCGCTCTCTTTGCGATCCTTAGGAAACTGGAATTTTTCTTGCAGCGCTGTTTTTCTTTGGCTTTTCCGCTGTTCGAGTTTTTTTCCCTTTTCAAGTTGTGCACCCGCGCGGGTGTGGTCCTGTTTTCAGATTCTGGCCAAGGAGCGTGAAAAGTGCCGAAAACGCGAGCGAATTTCCATTCGATTTTCGCAGTGGCAATTGCAACGCACACACACTGGCGCACACACAAACGGGAGAGCATTTTCCCACCACCACCCCCTGGCATTTCCCCGGGTGGTTTGCATTGACTACTGATTTTGTGTTCCGCTTGATTGCCGCTCGCTTTTGTTTTTGTTTTGTTTCCCAATTTAATTTCTTTCGCTGCTTTTCAATCAAATTGGTATCCATATTTTGAACTGATTTCCCGAGGCAGACTCACAAACACACACTCCACTCACACACTCACACACTCACAATCGCACTCACACAGACGCGAGACAGAGACGGAGACACCAAGCACTTACACTGCGATTGAAAATGATTGGTTTGAGATGGGTTCGAAGTATCTATCGGATGCGATTGTCCGCGTTCACGTACGCCGTGCCAGAACAACAATTGAGTACTAAACCTGCGACAGGAACTGGCGGTCGAGCTCCATAGCAGCAGAGAAACAGCGAGAGATGCACGCAGAGAGAGGGTCAGAGAGAGAGAGAGAAGCTGAGAAAGAGAGAAACCGAGAGAAGGTGCGCAGCTATTCTCTTATACTGCGGATGATGCTGCCCGAACCGGGTTCGGGAATTTGTGAGCGAACCTGTCCAGTCGGTTGCTCGATGGCCCTAACCCTTTGACATGGCTCTGGCCGAGAACCGAGATCCGAGAACCGAGAACGCGGAAAGGGAGTGAGAACGCGGGCCCTCGGCTTCATTGAATAATTACCTCGAGTTTACCTGTTCTCGAGGCCCGAAGTGCCAGCCCTTCGCTGTGACCCAAAAACCAGTTTCTCCGCTCCGTTCTGCACAACTCCCAACTCGTTTCCCAACCTGGCTCGGATCTCAGAAAGCGCAGAAAGTGCGGAAAGCGCCTGCGCAGCCCGCTCAAACAGTTAAAAAAAAAAAAAAAAAACAGAGTCCCAACTTAAGCCATGTGGAAATGTGTTAAATGCCAAACACCAAAACATTTCTGTTTGAGTATCCATAGAACCGTGACCCCTGGCTTGGAGCAGATAATTGGATAATTTGAGCGTCACCCCTTGAAAAAGGGGTTTTAATTATACTTGGGAATGCGGTGTCCAGCATCTGTGATCGGCAATGAACTGAACCATCTACCTGCAGTCCATGTCCATGATATGCACTTGGAACAACGATGGTTCATCTGCATACTTTTGGCCAGTCATAACGTTCCCACGGCTGAGCCTACTGACCTATGGTGGTAGCCATTGTAATTAGCCAACATCTGGTAATTGGTGCGCTGATTGGAGACGAACCCCCAGTTTCCCAGTGTTCGACTGCCAAATATTTCCCTTGCACAGTGCGGAGCGGAAAACTCCGCACTGGAAAGTGTGGAATCAGAGCGCCTGCGCCGGCCTGCAAAGGAGATTCGGAGAGTGTCCTGAGCCCATTGAGGGCGTTCTCTCTCGGAACCCACCCACTTTCACCCAGTGAGAACAACCCACACCCCACTCCCCACTCCCCACTCCCCACTCCCCACTCCGCCCACCCCCAGCCAAAATGTTTCGTTTTCGCTGAATTTCACTTGGTTCACAGGCCACACGGCTGAAACCGTGTTAGGAGCTTCGACCCACTGCACCACACTCACACTTCATGGACGTAAATATATGTGGACGTAATATGTTGACTTAAGCACTCTGATTTATGCATTATATTAGCGTTGATTTTTAGCTGCAATAAATTCGCAAATGCTCGGAGGCCATCCAGCATAAACCCTTGCATGCGAGCTGTAATCATAACTCACCTGGCCCGTTAATAGGTCTGGCTAATACGGGTCCCTAGGCCGATGCAGCCACTAATTTGTGCCAGCTCCAGACAGGTGAATGCCTCGCAGAGTGTTTTCTGTTTTGATCCGCTGTCAAGAGCGCGACTTTCAAGGGTTAAGGATGCCAAGTGCCATGTGCCATGTGCCATGTGCCAAGTGCCAAGTGCTCTGTGCCATATGCCGAGGCTACGGATAAGGCGATTCTACCTGAGCTCTACCTGAACAGCTGTCAACTAATTGCCAATTCCATAATCGCAATTTCCCAAATCTCAATTTGTGCGAGTTCCATGGAAAAGGGAAAAGGTGGGTGCGAAGAAGATTGGCGTGTAGCGCATTAGAAGTGCTTCTGTGGAGAAACAATCTGGGGACAGTTGTCAACTATTAATGACCACACGCACGCGGGTCGAACTCTCTGGACAGTGGGCGAGAGTCCGGTCTTTTGTCTACAGAGAGATGAAGGAACGTGTCCTGCCTGGTCAAGCGACACAAAGGTGTTACTTAACATTGAAAACAAGAACTGAGCACCTGTAGTTGACCAACGAAAACCAAATTACTCATTTGAAATTTTTAGAGTCGAATTCATAAAGCTGCCCAAAATTTAAGTTCTTCTTACCTAAGCCTTACCTAACTCTCTTTGCTGGAGGTTTTGATTCCAAAGATACTTTGGAAATTGTGCCACAGCATTGTACATTTTCTTGTCTTACAGTTTCGTTCCGGGCATTACCGTCGCCCCGTGGAGGGGCTTGAATTATTGTCCCTCTGCCGCTTCCTGCGGATCAAGGATAGGGGCATCCTCCAGCCTTGAATCTCATAATTTGCCCGGCTCGTGTCGCTGCAAGGTGTTCATGTGGCCATAAAAACAATAAAATATTTAACACAAATTTTAACTTAATGCTCGAGTCGTAAAAATGTATGAGAGTAAAAATGCTTACCTATGGCCACGCGGGGGGCGTGGCAGGGGCATTAGGGGGCGATGGGCAGAGTGCGGTGGGAGGGGTCCATCCCAATGCCGCCTCATTAAACCAGAAATTACACAAAGGATAACGCGCAGCTTGACGGCGATGGCCGCAAAGTGTTTGTGTTTGTTTGTATTTGTATTTGCTCCTGTGTATTTGTATATGTGTGTCCCTTACTCATCCCCCCTCACCCCTTTGAAGGCACCGTTGTGGGCTGCTTTTAGCTTACGGCCGGCATACAAATAAAAAATTATCGCCCAAGTCCAGGACGACTCGTCCTGCGTTGCCATTATATTTTATTTTTACAATTTTTCGTCACTTTTGATGCCGACCAGGCTTGCTTTCAGTGTTTTTTCCTGTATTTGTCAGGTCCTGTGTGCCTTAGCCAGTTTCAGTCTGGGATCCCATCCTCCGGACCCTGCCTCGTCATTGTCTTTTGACGCTGCGAGCGTTTGTCGTTCGTGAGTGTGTGTATCTGAACCTGTATCTGTATCTGTGCGCCTTCCTGTTCCAGCTCCGGCTGCTTCCTGCTTACTTCTTATGTGTATTTTTACCGACGCTGATTTTTATTCCTCTGCAGGATGTGATATTTCATTCAGGACCGCTAACAGAGCAGCTAAATGCCCGCCTGCCCCTCACCGCTATCCAGATAATAATTTCTCATCTTTATGATGTTTTCACGCTCCGCTGTGCCCTGCTTAAGTCAAGAATCCATCCAGTCTTCTCCAGCGATTGTTGCTGCGCTGAAGGCGAAGAAAAAAAAAAAAAGGAAAACATAATGGGGATGGGAGAGGGAGTGGAGAGGCATCTTTCACTTTTCACTTTCCCAGTCACAGTCCCAGTCCCAGTCCCTGTCACAGTCCCATTCCCACAATCGAATTGGGAATGTCCGGAAGCATTGTGGCCATAATTGCGAGCCCGACTAGACGAAGACAATGTTTTCAATTGGAGGGATGACGAAGACGCTCCGACAGAGTGAATGATATCCCTCGCCTGGTTTCTGGCTTCCTTTACCAAACTTGTTTGCTCTGCTTTTGCTGCTGTATTTTCGCTCCCCCAGCTCCCAATTTGCCAGCTCATCATGGTCCATTGTCCGGAGTAGGTCAAAAAGGAGGAGCTGGCTGGATGTAATAACGAAATTTATGTCTGCATAACGCTGATTTATGTACGCTAATGAGCTTTTTAATTAGTTAATGCACGTGCGGGGGAGGGCAGTAATTTAAGGATTTAATTAAGAAAAACTAACCCGACAAAATAAGGCAAGGCGTTTCCTTGCCTTCTGCTGGGTGAAAACTGAGACTGAACTGAGGCATCTTTGGGATTTCAGTATAGATCTGCTTTGATTTCAAAATACACCCAAATAAAAATAATTTTCTCAAAGAATGTATGCTGATCAAGAGAAGCATGACCTTGATGCCCAAGCAAAGAAAGATGAGGATTCTACCAGTGCAGACCTCACCATCCAGTTGGCCCTGAAGCGCATCAAGGATCGTCGCCAACAGGAGGCGCTCTACTTTAGGAAGTACGGTCGGATCGAAGTGCACGAATGGCTGCTCAAAGACTCCATTCGGAATAAGGCCTATCGCGAGGCCATTCTAGGCAACGAGGTCTTCAGGAATAAGGTTGGTTAGATCCAGTTAACAACTGCATAACTCTAATGGGTTCTCAAATCCCAAGACGGTGCTCGACATTGGGTGTGGGACGGGTATGCTTTCGATTTTTGCTGCAACCGCGGGAGCCAGCAGAGTCCTGGCTGTGGACGGGTCGAGCATTGCGGAATATACCAGGAAAATAGTCCAGGATAATGGGTATAGCAGTGTCATCACGGTGATCCGGGGCAAAGTGGAGGAAATAGAGTTACCGGAGGATATCCGAAAGGTGGACATTATAGTGTGCGACTGGATGGGGTGGGTTAATCTGAAAAATTTTAGATTCCTGAAGGTGTTAGTCATTTACCGAATATGTAAACCACTTTGCCAGCCACTGCCTGTTCTCGGAGAATATGCTGGATTCCCTCGTATTTGCACGGGACAAGTGGCTATGCTCCGGAGGACTCATCTTCCCGGACACCGCCCAGCTGTACCTGGCTGCTGTCGAGGGATGGGATCAGGACATGGGATTCTGGCACGACGTGCATGGCTTCAACTTAGGCGCCATTCGCCGCAGGTGTGCTGCGAAGGCGGTGGTGGAGCATGTCCCAGCTAAGCAGATGACGAGCCGGGTGTACCTGCTCAAGTCGCTGGACCTGTACACCGTGAGACATTACGCCGCCGAACTGCGCTCCTTCTACGAGCTGAAGGTCACGCGCAGCGGTCGTGTCCGCGCCTTGCTTGCCTACTTCGACGTGGGCTTTAGCAAAAGCCGTCAGCGCGTCAGCTTCAGCACCTCTCCCTGTGCTCCCTGGACGCACTGGAACCAGACGGTCTTCTACCTGGAGGAGCCCCTCCCAGTCTTGGCGGGGGAGTCCATCAAGGGCGTGTTTGCCATGCGGCCCAGCAAGGATAGCGTCTTTGAGCTGGAGTTCGACATCTACCTGGACTTTGAGGGCAAGGGGAAGGCGGTGACCAACAAGCAGTCGTTCGTCCTATCCAACTCCCTCACCCTGGGAGAATAGTTTGCTTGGTTTGGAGGGGGAAACACTAAATATCATTGGATCAACTCCAAATGAACGAGCTGGAAAATAAAGGAACGAGGTGTGCCATATTTATATAATTTTATTGTGTGTGGGCAAACATAAAAACATCTCTATGGCGTACACAAAAACACGTGCGGGAAAGTCGGAAAAGCTTTTCGGCCAGATAAACGTGGTTTTGCACTGCAATTTTGAATACTTCACCTTAAATGAATTATGAAAGAATAAATTCTTCATTTAATATGGAATTTAATTTTTGCTGAACTAAAATCGATATTAATCAAAGGTCCATAACAAAAATCGTAACTCCGTTTTTATTGTATGTCGTAAAATGCTGAGGAAGTGTATTTCGACGTAGGGAACCCAAGGATTGCAAAGGACCTCCTCAGTTGGCTTTTATTTTGCACGCTCACCTAGCGCACACAGTTTGGTAAATGGTGTAAATAAGTGCAGCGCCAGCATTTAATTATTTAAAACAATTTTCCGATGTGTGTGCATCTCGGTGTGCGATGTGGGGAGATCTAGAGCGCATTGCATTTAATTTATGCGCCATGTTTTTATTTTCACATTTTTTCGCTGGTTTCCACTCCTCATTTTTTCACCGCTGCTTATTTATGCCGGTCAGCCGAAGCCATAAACATAAACTAACGCATTAAGCAATAGCTTAATATTGTTTGGCCCGGACAATTGACAAAACATTTCAGCATTTCAAATTATAAGCTGGTGGCTTCTGCTGTGGCCCAGTTCGAGTTCCAGTTCCTGCTCCTGGCGGGGCTCCCCAACTCCTGTCGCATTTCACTCGCAAATTGGCCCACAGAGCGCTGGTGCTGTGTGCGTGTGTATCTATGTGTGGGCCCAGACCGTTGACGGTTATGCAAATGTTAGGTAAATGCGCATAATAATAATTTCAAATAAATTTAATGTTCTCCGCACACACTCCGCACCAACTGCAGAGCCTAGAGCCAGGACTTTGGTGGGTTTGCTCTGCTTAGCCCAAGGTATCCGTGTCCGTGTCCGTACATGTAGCTGTAGCTGTAGCTGGTGCTGTACCTGTATCTGTGTGTACCCTCGTCCTTGTGTACGCTATGTATGTGTATATGTGTGTGTGTGTGTATGTGTATGTAAATGGCGTACGAACTGTTAGACATGCGGCGCCACCGTCAAAGCTGAAATCTTCCATCGCTCCATCCGTGAGTTTATGCGGGTGTCCATGTGTGGGTAAGTCCTGCGCACGGGTGTGTGCGTTTCAGGCCACTGTGCATGTGTGTTTGTTTGCATAATGTGCAACATTTTATGTTTTTATTACAGCCCAACGCCAGACATCGCCAACAGCAAGGCAGCGCCAGTGACTGCGAGGCGTGTCTAATGGCTCCGTGGATACACAGATAGAAATTGATCCCACCCTTAACATTAAATCTGAATTTACAGAGCTCCCTCTCAGATGGATTTCGAAAATATTAATTGAAATTTAATTGACTTAATAGCGTGAATAGGGTTTAATACCAGTTTAGGCTTTGTCAGCGGAATCGTTGTTACGCTTAATATTATTTATGAAATTCTATGAGCGACAAGTTCACAATATATTTCTCGGTGTAGGGGCTTAGGCTTTTTGCCTGTCGTTTTAGTTTACCCCTTCTGGGCTTTGCCTTTTACCTGGGTGCTGCAGAAAATGATGTGCGGACTATTTGCACTATAAATATAATAGTTCTAATTTCGCACTAATGCATAGTAATCCGCAAGCTCTGGCCAGGCAGCGGTGGCCCAAAAAGCCACATATCGCAAAGGGGAGTGTCTGTTGGTTGATTTATCGCGGCCGCAAGGAAAACAAGCCAGTTGCAGGCGGCCAAACAAATCATGTCACACACCAGCCAGCCCCAAAAAGGATACAAAGCCATCAGGATCAGGACGGCGGGATGCCGCGATGCCGGGATGCCAGAATGCCAGGATGCCAGGATGCAAGTGCGGACTTGGAAGTCGACGACAATTGGCAGCTACGCGGAGTGCAGGGTCAGCTCCGATAAAATAATAAACTGGACGACATGCAAAGCGGCTGGGCTGGGAAATTTACGAGCTCCGGGCGGAATCGCCCGGAAGTGGCAGTGCAGTGACCTCCATGCCTCCTGATTCTGATCCTGGCCAAAAATGCAGAGAGACGTTGACGGGCCGGCTTTTTGGTGAGTTTGGGGAGCCTTGATTTTGTGATTTAGTGGCATATAATGAGCTGGCCAGGAGTGGGGGAGTGGCATAAATCATGCAGCATTAACAGCTGCTCGGCCACATCAAATCCGAGTTAAGTTTTCCGCGCCGTCGGGTGAGGGTCGGCGAGGGGTGGTCCGGATGAGGAAGTGGATCCCAGACCGGATACGGACTCTGCACTGGTCCTGGTGCCAACGAAACAATTCTCGAGCTGGGCCATAAAACAAATCGCTTTGGAATTGCAGTTTAAATATTTCTGCACAATTTTTCACTGGCCCAGTCGAGTCGAGCTGAGCGGAGCGGAGTCCTTCGACTCTCCACCGGACACCGCTTCCCTACTCACATGCTGAGCAGAGTCCTTGCATTATTTAACTTTTGCCTGGCAGCATCGCCGCAGCAGAGGATGATGCTGAAATAATTTGCAGTTTGCAAACCGAAAATTTATGACTTTGGCAGTTGATTTCTTAGCCGTTTGAGTGATGGCGCAGGCTGCCGAGAGGAGTCCTTGGAGTCCTGGTTGACTGGCCACAAAGTAACCACTGCACACTCCTACTCCCAATGCCAACCCTCTCGCCCTCCCACTTCGAACTCGCATCTGTGTATTCTGCAATATCTTCGCTTTGTGCAAACGCATTCGACAGGAAAATTGCTTCCTTTGGCCCTCGAATGTGGCTCTCGAATGTCTCTCTGAATGTGGCCATGGATGTGACCTCTGACCTGGCCCAGGTCCTTTGGCAGCCGCTTCAGCTCCAGCTTAGCATACCAACAGCTTCCGACTACTTGTGCTGATTTCGATTTGCTTTGCACTTCTCCTGGCAGTGTGTGCGAAATTAATTATACGAATTGCCATTTAAAGTAACTCGAGTGTTGAAAACTAATTAATTTGTTGGCCCGGAGAACGGGGGAAATCCGTTCAGGGCTTTAGCTGATGCTAACGTTAAAGAGATATCCGTATTATTTCTGCTTAAAACTTGTGCCACTTCTTATGCCGACTTCCTCCACTTTTCCTTTGAAGAGCGTAAACACGGATAAATCATTCGTAGGAAATGCTTTAATAGATGCCCAGGAAAACTTTCGCTCCCGTTTGAAGTTCCTAAAGGGATAGGAGACCTCATATCCTTACATCCCGCAAACAATACTTACATAAGGACATAAGGATATATGTATGTGTATATGCAGGGAGTTGGTGAATTTAACGACGCTTAGCCCTATTTTTCCCTTCAGATGCGTTGTGTGCTCCTGCTTGACTGCCTGTTGTCGCTCGTAAAGGCTCCGGAGAAGCCTTAGAATTGAACAATTTAAGGCCCGTCTGCCTGGATATGTGTGTGTGCTTGTGTGTGTGTGTGTGTGTGTGTGTTGGCCATTATAGCTGCCGCAGTGGCTTTCGAATGGAAAATGGCCTTTGTTGTTATTTTTTACCGCTCCGGGTTATGAAAACTAAAACATGGACCAAACACTCACACACACACACACACACACACACACATACTAAAAATACGACGGCTCATGAGTATTGCATGCACATAATGTCATGTGCTGTGTGTGATCTGCTTATGTGTGTGTGTGTGAGAGAGGGCACTTTGCGGTAAACTACACACTTGGCACTTGACACCTGCAAAGGCAGCGGAGACACGACACGACACGCATACGCCACGTTGTCCCCGAAATGCCCTAAAAGCGTAAAACAGCTAAAAACATCTAGTAGCGACAGCGCCCAGGAAGTCTCAGATGCGTCTGACTCCCTGCCCCCAGCCACGCCCCTTGCCCCTTGCCCCTGCCCCCTGAAACTGCCACGCCCCTGTCCCCGTTTGCGCCCATTTTCGTGCCGTGGCCTGGGCCATTGTTTATTAGCACTGCTGGCTTTTCCACCAGCCAAAGGCACAAAGCAAACAATTTCAGTGTGTTGTTTGTGGCTTTCCATTGTGTTGTGACTTCTCCAGCCGCCCGACTTCGGATCCAACACCCCTTCCTCCCTTCTTTTTTCGCTCTGCATGCGGCTGTTGTCGCCTTTAGGTCACCGTGTCAGTTCTGGTGCAGCACCGACTGGTGGCTCCGAGGGCTGGTTGGTCCGGCCTTAACCTGTGCCCATCCCAGTCCCTCTCCCCTGTATATATGGGCATCTCCCCACCCATCTGCAGAGCACCCATCCCAGATCCTTGCCCTGACCTGACCCAGCCAGCAGCGCGCAAATCCCACTTACCCATGAGTCGGTTCGTGTGCTGTAGATACTTTTTATTATGCTGTGCCCCGCCGTGGCAGGGCTGCGGATTTTGGTGCAACGAAAACGGGCAATTAAGGGAGCTGACAATTAATGTTGGGTGCCAGCCCAGGCTTTGTGCTCCAGCCAAGCCAGCCCAGAGCCCAGGCAGCCGCTCTGCATGCAGCATTTCATATCGAAATGAGAACTCTGTAGCAGTATTTACCGCAGGTTATTCCACGGGCAAAGTACTAAATTAAAAGGGGAATCATCAGAAGGAGAAACCTTGGAAAAGAAAAGCAGCCTGAGCAGGGGCTTCTTCATATTTCCCATCGATGTCAGCTGAACTGAATGCTCACGAAATGTCTTTAACTAAATTAATCAAGACGGAGCAATATGCAATATGATTTATGCATTTCGTAGCACACCTTAATTGAATTAAAGGCCAAAAAATAATCTGCAGTACGTGACATTCTCGCCTCGCCGATTAAATCTTACTCAGCCCTCGAGCCCAGACATTCTTCGGATATTTGCCTAATATTCGTAATTGCTGCAATTTCATCGTTGAGCAAACCAAAGCCCTGGAATGTGTTCTTGTGCTGTAATGGCTTTCCACTTTTAATTGACGTGACAAAGTCAGTTAGCATTTTCTCAATATTCATAACGAACGTCGGAGCACAACAGGTCAAAGCAAATAGTTAAGGTAAACATCGAGCAAAAATCAATATGCCAGCGGTGCCAGTGCAGTTCCAGCTGCGGTGGGACAGGACTCCCTTAATGACTCCTCCTCTCGAATCCTTCGGTGATGGCAGCTGGCAGGCGGATGTACCTTTGACGGTGTTTTTTTTTCGATACTGCCCGCCTGATACTTTCTTGCGGTGCGCCCATAACTGATATGTCCACTGACATCCAGAACCAGTCGGCCCTTTGCCATTCACTTGACTTGGGATCGCATCGCATCGCATCGAATGGAATGGAATGGAATCGCATCTTCTCCATTTTGCCTGACCTTAAGTCCCCCCTAGTCTCCGTCTCTCGTGATTGCCTTTGAGGGAAGCTGACAGTTCTTTAAGCAGCTTGACGGTGCGGTTTTTTTTTCCGACAGGCATCGCTACAATCGCATTAATGGGCAGGAAATCCATTGAGTTTATGGAATATTTTCCGTACATTTCAGACCGCCATTTAGGTCCTTTGACTGTCTGATGTTCCGACACAGACGGAGGGTGTGAATCATGGGTCTTAGCTTTATTCGCCCTGGCATGAGTCGACATTTACATCCTCAATCACGTCCACATCCCCATCCACGTCCACGTCCACATTCACGTCCACGTCCGAGTCCTTCAGTTGTTTGACAATTTATGTTATTAGGACATATCAATACGGGCCCTAGTCAAAGGATGTTTTTGCGGTTTCTGCGGTCCCCACTTCATATCAGACTCGCACTCGTAATTTAATGAGTGGTTGAGTTTAATCCACTTACATGCTTTATTGTGGTCGTGTTCCGACATTTTAGAGTTAGATGGATGAATGTCCTTCCCGTTCCCGTTCCCGTTCCTGTTCCCCATCCCAGTCCCCTTCCTCATCTCCAAACACACACATATAGAACACCTCTCCGCCCTTCCTGTCTGGCTGCAATTGATTGCGTTGCGGTTCGCAAATCTAAAAACAACTGCTGTCACTACATTTGATCTTTTTGTGCAGGTTCATCGGTCAGGCATTAGGGCAGCATTATGCATTTGATTTGTGTAATTTTGCGGTAAATATTTCTGCAACTATGCGAGCGCGGTCAATTTACGTGGCTCCCGGTGGCAGGCGGAGATAATGAACTGCCGATGGCGCCACTAAATTTTTAACAGCCCCAAACCCATTCCATTCCAGCCCCTGCTCCAGGCTAGGCAATAGCAATGCAGAGCAGCGAAAATTGGAAAATACGAACCGAGTATTTTG
This sequence comes from Drosophila setifemur, assembly GCA_021224005.1. Taxonomy (NCBI): domain Eukaryota; kingdom Metazoa; phylum Arthropoda; class Insecta; order Diptera; family Drosophilidae; genus Drosophila; species Drosophila setifemur. Next base: position 16,743,891 of record JAJJHY010003831.1, on the reverse strand, counting down.
ACAGAGACATAAAACCTGCGGCCAAAGGGAGCATCTGGCAAGGAGAACCACTTAAGAGCCGTCGTCGACGCTTGTGCCGAAGCCAAAAGCCGCAGGAAAATTAATTAAACTTTGCTTTGGCTGCCGGCGCCGCAAAGGAAATTACCCATAGGCAGTTGGGAAACACCCACTTTCCGCCCAGCCCACGAATCGTCGAGCACCCGAAATGCATTTAGCGCCTGAAACGACGAGGCTGAAATGCTGAAATACTGAAATGCAACACCCGCAACGAGCAGATAGGCAGCCGGAGCGTTAATGAAGTTACGCGGCATCTCCTTGTGGCCGGAGGAGTGGGTGAAGGTGGAGGGCGGGATGAGGAGCGCCAACACTTAACAGCGACAACTCGCCTGCCATACGAAACTATTTTGGCTCATCGAAGCTCATTTCGGGTTAGCCGACCTGGTAGAGAGTGGCAGTGGCAGAGCAGGGGAGTACAGGTGAACTTCCCAGTCTGAACCTGTGAACTTGATAAAAAGATAGCACTTTCTATACCCTTTAAGCGCCAGGGGACTTTTAACAAGGATTAAAGCCGATATGCAAAGTGTGTCTAAAAACACCATCTCATTCTCCAATTTATTTTGATCCAAAACGAGTAAAAAGTTCAGAAGGCTCAACTGTAGGTAGATATATACCAGATACCAGATATAGTTCGTAGGTCGGGTGGCAGACAAATATGTATATTTGGCAGCAAATTAAGCATTTCCAAGTGTGCGGTGAGGGGCGGATAGTTTGAGGTGTGGCAAGGTACTCCAATGTATGCGTAATTCACAATTCGGCGGGAGTGGAGCGGAGTGGAGGATCCCTATTGCGGCTACAGTTTGAAAACTTTTGAAAAGCCCCAGCTACAAAAGTTTATGATGTGTGCCGGAGTGTACCGGGAGAAAAGAGTCGTAGTAAATACAAGTGCTTTGAATTTTATGGAATCATACTCCACGCAAGGTCCTTGTGCATTTACAAAGCAGTTGGAAATTCCTTAAAAATATAAGCGCAAAGTGCTTGTGTTTATGTTAGTTGAGAGTTTCAGAAATGTGTAAAAATGGGAGTGCCAAAGTTTTAAAATGTATTTCTTATCAAAAACGCTTTACTATGCCTTGACTTTCGGGCATCTAAAGTTTTTGGTTTCAATCATGCTTAGTTCATTTTCACAGTTCAACTTTAACATTGCCTTTTAATTATAATCCCCACTTCGTTTGTTTTTTCGCATGCATTTGTGGCTTATTTTCGTTGAATTTTGAATTCGCGGCTTTGGAGTTTGAAGTGCTTTTGCTTTCTCTGCGTGTCTGCGGATACGGCTGGGATGCTGCATCGCGTAGATAGACACAGACATTGTGTCTAAGCCATTGTCGAGCGGTTTCCTCCGCGAATCAGTCACGTTCCCAGCTCCCAGCACCCAGTTCCCAGAGCTTGCCAGCGAATTTCGCTTCTGATTTTGCTTCTGCGACGTTGCCGAAGTTTAGCTATTAAAAAATCACAACTCTTGGCTGCTCCGCTCTGCGCATCGCGCATCCATAATCCGCTTAAGAGTTGCGGGCTGAGACCGAAGGACAAAGGGGCTGGGCTGGGCTGGGCTGGGCAGAGTTCTCGCCTATGTTAATTGAGCAAACATCAAAGGATAAACAGAGTTGGGCTGGAGGCCCCCGAATCGAGATTCACGCCGATGGCGGACTGGAATAAATAAGTTCGTTAGAAGCGAGTTAGTCGCGAGAGCTGGTTAAACTTATGAATGTTTCAGCGCCGCAATACAAAGTCGGCGCTTACTGGATGCATATACCAGATACTAGATACCCAGCCACCGCGAATGCAAGTGTTTGCTCTATCGGGCCAATAACTCACGAGCTCGCCTCCGGGAAGCCCAAACACACTCGAACTCGAACGCCGAGGCGAGGCACGCCAAGGAGGAGGAGGTTGAAAGCCGCACATTGAAGTGACAGCGCTTTCATGGCCCCAATATGGCAGAGTGCAAAAAAACTAACGCGCCAGCAGTAAAAGAAATCGTTGGCATTAATCTCTCAATAAATCAATCGGTAGAGATGGTGGTACGCAGGAGGAGGAGGGGGTACGGGGGCATGGGGGCATGCCTCTGGCAGAATGTCATTGTGGATGCGTGGGTGTGGGTGACCAACTTGAGAGAATGACTGAACATTGGAGGTGGTGGTGGTGGCGATAAAAGGGGGTTAAAAACACATTCAATCCGAATGGGAATATTTAAGCATATCTACAGGGTGCGCCACCTTTTATGTCGGCATGCAGACATTGATTAACTTAAAAATAATGATTTCCAAGAGCAAGAAGGTAATTTTTATTTAGTTGGATCTTTTGTTGCATTTTTCAAATGATTTCTAACTTTGATTGATTGAAATTGAAATGAATTAACGTTTAAAAACTGGTTACTGGTTACATACCAACACTCTGTATTCTGATCATTTGGAATAGGGTAACCTAGGGCTTTTATTAGCTTACATTTTGTTGGCAAACCACAAACGAACGAAGCTCCTGGGACTCCCTGAAAAGGTATTTTGGCGCACTCGAAGCAACCCAAATATAAACCACAAAAAGAGGTTAATAAATAAATAGTTCGTACACATAGTATTGGGAATATCCCCCATTTTCCTTTTGCCATGGCAACATTTTCCTTTTTGCCGCGTTCCTCGTGCGGAGCGCTGCGAAGTATGCAATGCTTATTTTCATTTTTGATTATACTGCCGCTGATTGCGGGAACGTCGCACTTGCCATTCGTCTTTGTCAGCAGCTAGAAAAAGCTGCTGCTGCAGGAGCAGGGAGTGGAAAGAGGTCGAGCTGGGAGCGGGAACAGGGAGCAGGGAACAGGAGCCAGCAACCAGCAACCAGCCAGAGGAGCTGTCAGCAGTAGCTATCTGTGGGACAGGTGGAGCTGCTCCAGCTAACAAATTGCAAGGCGAGGCAGGTGCTCTCGAAAACATATTGATCACAAAAGCCCGTGTCATAACGACAGCGACGAGGGAATGCGGCCAGGTGCTGATTGCATTCGCATGCCAAAATCGAATCGCATCGCATCGAATCGAATCGAATCCAGCTTCGTTATGCTCCAGATCTGCCCCAGATATGACCCCGACCCGAGTTCATTTGTCACTGTGCCTGAGCCTCAGTCTGTGCCTGGGAATCTTCAGAATTACTATCGCCGCAGCCAAGTTTCACAGCTCAACACTTTTTGCCAATGAGAATGTTTGCGGCCCAGATAAGGCAAAGCCAGCCAAAAGCAAAAGCCAAAGCAAAAGCAAGAGCAGACCGAGCAACAATTAAACAAACAGGCGGAGAAGCTGCATCGGAAGTGGAAGTGGAGATGGGATAGGATGGGAAATTCTGGGAGAAAAAGCGGCAACTTTTAATTCAATTTCTGGCGCTTTCTGGGCATAGGCGAATAAAAATGCCTTTGTGCAAGTTTTTCAATTGTGTTAGGTGCGTTGGCGTTGCCGTTGCCGTTGCCGTTGCTACTGGTCTTCTGCGGCTGCGGCTTTGGCTGCTCCACTTTCATTTCATTTCATTTCATTTTTTGGTTTGCCACAATTTGATACAAATAATTCTATTATGGAGTCCGAGCGTAAACCCACACGTATCCTGGCCAGGACGGAGCCAAGACAGACGGCCAGGCAGACACCAGAAGCGAAAACTTAACGAAATTGAAATGGAAAATAAAAGGAAGGAAAATCGCAGGAAACTAGGAAGAGAAATTCGGGTTCGGCAAGGCAGTTTGGGAATACCCTACCTGCAATATACAATCAAATATATGTAGGGATTTGTGTATTCAATTTAAAAAACAATTGTATCTTATGCAACTACAAGTATATTTGCAAGGTATTCTATACCCGTATTAAATAATATTAAATATATACACTGTGCACATTAAAAACTTGGCTGCAAAGAAAGCGTATTTCTAAAGGATGATTTAATAATGAAACAATGATGAAGAATTCATATTTAAGTATTGTACCTCCCAAATACCATGCTTTCTGATAAACCCCTCTCTAAATCTTGGTCTGCCAGAAAGCTTCAGCAGGGCATCACAACTGGCAAAGGAGAGGAAATCAAGCAATGAAATCAGCAAAGTTGCAGACAGTCAGCTGGCTTGGCCCTAACCGAGAATGGCAACAAAGTAGGGCCAACAACAAAACAATCAAACGAAATCATAAAGCAGCCGAGTGAGAGCCAAAAGTCGGAAGTCGGGGGAGAGATATATAGAGTGCGGGAAATATATCGAACAGCGAACATCCAGCATCGAACCGTCGAACAATGGAATGCTGCTGTAGCCATGGAATCAGACATGGAACACTCCCCAGTCGGACTCTTTAAAGGATGCCGCCGCTGGTGTAGTTGTTGTTGCTGAATAATCAAAGCATCGCTGGCATCGTCCTTCGAAGCCCGATTTACGATTGGAGCTGCCTCGCTCGCACATTTATCAAAAACACTTTCACTTGGCGCAAATTCGCACATTTATCTTATGCAAGCAGCGGTACACAAAAAAGCTAGGAATGAGAGCGGCAAAACCAATTCTATTACAGCCACTGGCATGGATTTCGAATTCTATGGCCATGGCACACAAAGTGTCCACGACACGGGCCCGGGCCCGGGCCCGGACGAACGAAACTGGGGGCCAACGAATATGTGGGCAGTTTGCCACTTGCACCCGTGAAAGAGGATCCCCCAAACCCGAACCCGGACCAGGACCCGGACCCCAACCCGAAACCCCTCCCAGCGAATATACTATTTCATTTGCATTTCGTATAAGTCACATGGCTACGTGACCCACATGCAGAAGACTCCGGCTGTGTTCGAGTTTTTGCCAATAACAGAGTACAAACGAGTTCAGACGAAGCTGGGCGAAGTTTGTTGGTCGAAGATGGGGAGGGGCGATCCGGATGATGCGGATGGGAGTGGGGACTCCGATTCGGATTCGGACTCGGATTTCTATGGGGAGAAGGAGGAGGAGGAGGAGGATGATGAGGAGGATGGGAGTGAGGAGGAGTGGGGAGTGAGGCTGGCCACGAGGGCTATTGTGCAAAGACAAGCACAAATTTGTATAAATTTTCAATAAATTACATCAAATCAAGCTGCAAGCACTTGAAAACTACCAGACACGTGTTACGGCGAGGGCCACTGGGAGCCGAATTCGAGTCGAGTCTGTGTGCGGAACGAGATTAGACTTACTTACATTGGGACACACACGGCCACAAAGTTTGGTAGTACAAATATGTCGAATGCGGATGGAAAAGTGCCTAAATGTATTTTTTTAGAAAACAGGAATTAAATGTCAGAAAAGCTTCAGATAGTTATAGTAGACATGTTGGATCACTAGATTCTGTCTTGGTAAATTACATCAACTAATGTAGCTAGTTACTCTTTATCGTTTATATGGGCTCCCACACAATAAAATTCAATTAATTTAATATTACAATTTCGGAATCTTCCTACTTAATTTTATTTGCATTTTTTTTTTTTTTTGGTTGAATAAACCTGCTTTCGCGATTTTTAATTTATTTATCAGAGTGACAAAATTCCACAAAATGTTTCGCTGTGCACACTTTACCCCTGGCCTCACGCCCACTCACTCAGAATGGAGAAAAGCAAAGCAGCCCTTCCCTGTCCTGTCCTTCCCTTCCCTTCCCTTCCCTGCCGGACTGGAGTGTATTAAAAATGTGCCAATGTGCACGGAGCGAAGCACTTTGGTTGCAAATTTGTTTGCTGGGCCCTGCAAGGGCGAATTTCAGACAACGTTATGCATATGAGTTCGGGGAGGTTGGGCTTTTTGGGTGGTGGGGTGAACGGTGGACAGTGAACGGGTTACGTAGGAGGTTCCATGTAAGAGGCATGCGGAATTGCCGGCTTAGGCCTGTCCAACTCGATCGACTGATAGTGCACGTAGCCGGATAGCAGAATGGCCGGGTGGCGGGTAGCGGGTAGCCGGATAGGTGGCATTGGCTCTTCGATTGCGATTCGCAGCCCGGTCAATGTATCTCAATTGCCGTGTGGCATGTGGCGTGTCGCTGGCAGAGCTGGTTGGTAGAGCTGGGAGAGCTGGTAGAGCTGGGAGAGCTGGTAGAGCTGGCGACTCGAAAGCGACGCCGCCTGACAAAGATTAATTCTAGTGTAGCACTCTCGATGATGGCCGCAGGACGAGCTCTCCTCGACTACGCTGCGCTGTGCTGCGCTGACCCCTGATGGCACCGTCCTTGGGCCAAGTCCTGCCCGCGCTGAAAGCCATCAGCACCAGCCATATAGAGAGCCCCAACGATGCCACACAAAGCGTAACGACAAAAACATCATCAGCAGTCAGGAGGAAAGCGAGTCAAAAAACGACAGCAAAAAAAGAAAATAGAAAAGGGAAAAGGAAAAACGACAAACGAAAAACGAAAAACGAAAAGAAACCGAAAAGCGCTCAGTATCTGTGTGTGAAATTTGGCACTAAAACCGTGTTGCACTGCACAAATTTAAATTAAACCGCAAGGAAAGAAAATATTTGCCATCTTGTTTATTCGGTGCTGCTGAAAATGTTGGTCCGAGGAATTTCCAAAAGCTGTTGGAAAAAAGAACAAACGGTGGAATGTCTTTGGAAATATGAGAATCCTTATTTCCGTTTGGCTTCATTCTGGGGCCACATTGTGCTTTGTATCACTCTGAGGAATTCGAAATTGTCTAAGGCCTACACTGAAAGTTAGTTAGTTGTATTGATAAAAATAGGTTAATGAAGTTTCTTCAAATGTGTTGAAATGTTTGAAATACTATTTAAAGATTATTCAGCAGACAATTCATTTTGAAAGTGAATGCCTGATATTGAGAATTGAGGAGCTCTGCAGAAAATATATTGTTTTCTCTCTGTGTGGAGTTTCTGAGTCCGGACCCTGACAGCCATAACAATCTGCAGTTTTTTGCCGCCGATTCTTCGCATTACCCTTGTGTGTGCAGGGCAGGGGGAGCTGGGAGGGTTGGAAAATGGTGGAAATGGGTGGGAAAAGGGAAAGGGAAAGGGCGGTCGACATCAGCGAAAGACAAACTCAAAACTTATTTACACTGAGGCAGACACACACTGCAAACACACACGCAGACGCTCGTTCTTCCATTTACAATGCATTTTGGCATGACCGCAGCATAAAAATTTGTAAAGAGCCCCTCGACGGGGTTCCAACCTGAACCCCCGAACCCCTCAACCACCCATCCGCCCGTACCCCATCCAAGCTCCAAACGAGCCCTTTGCAGGACAAAACAAAACTAGAATCGCAAGGCTTTGGAATAGTTGGCCAGGAGCTGCAAAGCAGAGAGGCAAATGCGCAAAAAATGCAAAAGGGGAAATGAATAAAAGGCCGGAAGCAATATGCATTTCCGCTGCCAGAAAAATGTAAGCACTTTCCACTTGCCAGGACCAAGGAAAGGACAGGACGAGCTGGGAGCCGGGAGCTGGGAGTGTGAACTGGGAGCGGTGAAAAGTGCAACTGGAAAAACTCAACTCAACTGGCTGACTTCGCAGAGCAAAAGCAGAATCACAAGCATTCATGTTTATGAATGAGTCCGAGTGTGTGTGCGCTTTCCCTTTTGCTTTCTCCGCTTTGAGTCCTTTGGCAAGGATCTCGCTGGCTGCAGACACTCTCTAATGTACTAAGCCGGTAAATATAACCGAAAACTGTTTTAAATTTTTGAATGCTCCGGTCCGAACAGCGTCTGGCAATGTGTCAAGCCGGCCCGTCAGCATCCCAGGACCCAGTACACAGTACCCAGTTATCCAGCAGAGCTCCAGCCGGATTCCGGGTGGCTTTTAACTTTATTAAAATAGATGAAAGTGGGCAGGGCAGGGCTGGAACAAGAACGGGAACTGGAACTGGAGCAGGAGCAGGAGCAGGAGGAGCACTTTGTCCGGAATTGTTAATACACACTCGGTCTTACAAACAGCGAGTGCAACAAAAGATTTACAGCGTCCACAATGGGAGTGGTCTGGTCTGGTCTGGTTTGGTCTGGTCTGGTCCTTGTGCATTGCAGTTGACACAGAAATGAATCAATCGGAATTCGAGATTGGGCTTCGGAAATGCGGGCCAGTCCAAATTGAAAAGTTTCCAAAGATACTCCCCAGGCCCAGGCAGACCGGCCTGCTCCACTTCCAGCGTCTCGAAATTGAATTATTAATTCTGAAATAATGCGCAAATAAAAGTCGATAAGCCAAGAAGTGAAATAGCAGCTAAGCTACACGAAATGGCACACAATCAAGCACAAGCACCGAGCACACAAACCAAACTGAACAGAGCAGGGAGACCCATCTTGGTCCTTGAGGAGCCAAGCACCCTGGCAAGGCGATACCTAAAAGCATGTCGATATTAGGCAAGATAAATTGAAAATGAATTGCGAAGTGGAGCGAGCTCTGGGACGGGAGTCAGTCGAAAATTGCCGCATAGAAATAAACATCAGGCAGCCAGACGGAGTCGGAGAACAAAAACGTAGCCGGGCATTTAACGCAGGATGTAGACCACGGCTACGGCAACGGGTCGCAGTCGAAGTCGAAGTCGATGGCGCTGTCGATGTCGATGTCGATGGCATTAAGTCAGCGAGGAAGCTGTGGAAGGCTAGGATGGCTAGGCAGTGGCGAAGGCATCAGGAGAATTGAATGAAGCGGAAACGGAAAGCAAGCTAATGAATGAAGCACAACGAACCAGATGAATGGCAGGGTCTGGACCTGGGCCTGGGCCTGGGCATGGGCATGGGTCCCTGTTTCTGGCCAGGGGAATAGTCCTGGGAATGGGCTAGGACTACACGCTTCGCTGGCTCAGGGGATGGAAACATTTCCGAGGAGGGGATCGGCTTGTTGCGGTTTGGCCGGGCTCGTAAAACGACCTTCACAGCTTATACACAAATGAATATTTGTATTTTGGCAACGACACCAACAACGAGTCCGTCTGCGACAGCAAAGACAATGCCAATTTTCGCCTTAGTCCCGGGAAGGAGTACACGGCGAAAAATAAGCTTATTTCAGCTTGTTGGTAGAAAGGGGTTTTTAAGTATGAGTGAGCTACTTATAAAGCGATTATTCTCCCTCCTTTCGGGAATTTTAAAATAGTTGAGTTAAGTGATTCGGATTATAGCACCAGCAGTTGGCTTTGATTAAAAGTAAATCCAAGGTGCTGGCCAACTTTTCTCTAGGTGCTGGTAAAGAGGGCGACTGAGAAATAGAATGGAATGGGCCGACACACAATTGCCACGTTTTCCGGCTTTGTGCGGGTTGGTTTTTGGCTGGACTCAACCATCATCCTACGTCACACTTCAGATGAGGCCCTTTGCATATTAGCCCCTCTTTTTTTGGGGCCACAGTTGGAACGACAGGATATCTGGCAGGATATCGTTCATTAGAGCACTAGCAGTCGAGCCAATGAACTGCTAGCTACCATCCCATCCCCCACCAACTGGCCGAACCAGTTGCTCAACCACCCAACCCAAACCACTGACCCACCGAACCACTGAACCACTGAATGCCCCCAAAAGTGGCCCAGAGATCAAACACAAATCATCCGCTGAGAAATCGCCTCGCGACAGTAATGAAAATGACTTCCACTTCGACCTCGAAAGCCAGCAAAGTTTTACATTTTAACTTTGATTGTAAGTTTGCTGTGGTTGTTGGCTTTGTGGAATACCTACCCTCCTTCCCCTGACCCTCTTCCTCCCCCGGCCCTATCTCTCCCACTCACCTCCCCTAGATGAACAAATAACAAGGCTTGGGGCAATTTTTAGATTTTGATTTTCGGCTTCTGATTTTGTATGATTTCAGCCTTTGTTGATGATGGGGCACAAGACGTACGCACGGCCCCCATGCAAATAAATTTCAACCGGCTCCTCCACAGACCCAATTAAATTTCAGCAGCCCTCTATATAGGTATATATGGTTTGTGTTTGTGTATGTACATGTATATGTATGGAGTAGGGCTGGGAAAGAGATGGTCAGGAGGGGGTGGCCTGCGAGAAAGTTTCCAGCGCAACTTTTGTGTAATGAAAACAAATTATGCTTAATAGAAAGTTGCTGGATTGGAAATGGTTTTAGGTTTTAGTTCACAATGAGGGATTGTTGGGCTTTGTGAGTGAAATTCTATGAAGGGGATTAGCGAGGTGCTACGCAGCTCTTTCTCAGCTTTTTTTTCTCAGATGAGTCGAGCTGGAAATTGAGCTGGGAAAATGTTGTTATTATTAAATATGGTTTTATTGAGCAACGGGTTTGAGTCAAATTTTACAAACTTTGTAACTCCTCTTACCTTTTTGGAGTGTGTTTTAAACTAGAAAAAACAATTTAGCTTACAAATAATGTAAAAATATGTTCACATTTTCATATATTTTTCCTAGAAATGTCATATTTTTTTAACATTTCTTTTATTTCTATGAAGTTGGTTTCTATTTACCTTTTTTTTACTATGAGTTTAACTAGAAAATTAATTAACACTGTTAACAATGAAACACTGTTTCACTAATTTTTCTAGGAAATATTTCTCAAATATGCTCAAAGCAAATTAACGATTAAAGGCTATCTTTAATTCGCCGGAAGACGACTTCCTTGTCAAATCTTAACCAAATTGCAATTTGCCCGCCGCTTTATCCGATCGGGGGCGGAATGTGCGGCTTTATTGACTCAATATTTCTTTATTTTGCGACTGCATTGCACTTTACGGCTGCCGGAGGCAGAACGGCCGGAACGGGTTTAATACGATTTTCTTGTCATTCGGCCTTGTTTATGTCCTGCTGGCATGCATGCGAGTATTTCCAGCCCGTACCAGGCGTACGTGTACGTGTGTTTGGTTTATGGCCGTACACAATCATGCATATTTCCCGGGCCCCCAGTGTACATATTTTGGCCGAGTTTACGCACTTTATTAACATATACTCAGTCAGCCGGGGAAGACGGATAATGGGATGAGGAAGGGGGCGAGGGGGCGAGGGAGTGGGAGGAAGGCCCAGGATGGTACATAAAAAATGAATCTGCCGCTGCCGCTCTCGGAATTTAATATAAAAGGCAAAATGATAATATTATAAAATGCTTAAACAGAATATTGAAATGAGCTCAAGGAAACGATTTACTTTATTGCGAATCTCTCAGCTTACGAGCGAAACGACAGACAACAGAAGGGTCCGTGGTCCGTGGTCCGTGTTCCGCTGTCCATGTACATTCAATCATTTTCCTGTTTCTCAGACTCTCAGACTTGAATATACAATTGACTTATTACGCACATGGAGGAGGATGAAGATGAGCAGACGGAGTAATGGCCAGCACAAGTGATTCCCGAGTGGAAAACTCTGGACCCTGCTCACATTCCCTGACATCTTCATGTGAGTGAAGGCTTACGGAGGGGCTTCCTTTGGTAGAACTGAAAATGTTTCTGTGATGTTGGACTTTAATTAACGTGAGTCCGAAGGAGTCCGAAGGAATAAATTGTGCACTTTAATTAAAAATTTTAAATTAAAGTGAATATACCGGGACGTCTGCTCGGTTTGTCGCTGATCAAATGCACAAAACAAACAAACCTCCGGGTAAACAAGCGCCAGCAATGGAGAAATAACCGGGTGTGGTTGTTGGGGCTCTGTCACTGGCATTGATGATATTCCAGCTGCCAGCTGGGGCCGGGGTCGGGGTCGGAGTCGGAGTCGGGGTCGGGGTCGTGGATGTCCGAAACGAAACCAAACGAACCCGGCCAAACAGAGCCAAACTGAAGCGCTCGCCACGCAAAGTGTCAATAACAATTTACACTTGAGACGATATCTCAATATTGTTGCTCGACAACAACAGAACCAGAAGGAGGGGAGCACTCCCCGCACAAAAGCAATCAAGCGGGCGGGAGCAGGGAGTCGGTCCAGAGCAACAGGAGGACACTGACACTGGATGAGGGGTACAGCTAGTTTGTTTATTTAGCCGGCAACACGCAGCATCCCCAAGTGACCAGGAGCAGCAGGAGAACATGCCATCTGTCGCCGCCCAATCATCGCCAGCTCCAGTTCCCGTTCCCGTTCCCCACCTCCCCCTCCTAAAACTCCAATCCCATTGAGATACATCTTCAATGGAAAGGTAAAAAGACGAACGCAACAGGCAGCTGGCAGCGGGAATCTGATTCGGGCAGCAAAGATTAGCAGCTGTCTAATCAAGCGCATCCTGCAGAGCTCCAGAGCTCTTTATGAGCACCACATTGAAATCACAGCGCACCATAAAATCTCACTCTCAAGTGCAGACCTAATCAAGGGTCCTGGGAAATTCGCGCTTCTCACCTTGCCAGTGTTGACGATTTGGTGGGTTTATTTTTTGGATTACATAAACTGAAATTATAAGATTTTTTTTTTAATTCAAGCCATGGGAATGAAAAGAATTGAAAAAACTTTAAGTTCATCCAAATAACAACAAAAGATCCCGATTTTGTACTCCCTTATTGGTAGCTGTTTTTAATGCCCGATTTAATCTATGTTTGGCAACACTGCACCTACAAAGTGCCTTCAAAGTGTGTGAGGGCCAGAATTAAGTTTTTATTTCCACTGCGATGATTGGACTTATAGAAGGGGAAGTTGGGGGCGCAGTCGACTTTGGGGCAACTTAAGCAGGACTCGAAAGCTAGTGCAACAAGATTTCAGCTCTCAAGGGTCGGGACACGCCCCTCACAAAGACTCGAGCAAATAGCGCGCATCACGAAGAATAAGGATAAGGATGAGAATGAAGATGAAGATGAGCACTGGCGGAATGGGCTGGGAGAATGGGATGTAAGTCCTGCTCAATGAGCAGTACTTATTCGCTGGGCAAACAGGATTCTTTTTCGGCATTCCTGCTCAGCTTCAAGTGGACACACATTCGCCCAAGATAAACACGCTTTCGAGTGGCAGTGATGTGAGCGCACACAGCGCAGCTCCGGAGGATGATCTGGGTGGGCTCTAGGTCCCGGGAGATTGAGAAATCCATCTGGTCATGCGACCCTGGCCGGACTCTCCAAATGGAGACCTCTCGAGGATGCTTTCCGTCCAGCTCCTTGGGTATTTATGCCAATTAGCTCTTGTAAATGCTAATTAGGAGCCGGCACAAGGACCTCAGTCGCAATGGGAGCGCGACGGGGAGACAACTGATAAATTAGCCATGAATATTCAGCGACCACGCGCAACATTATTTTCCACAAAATTAAATTATACATTTTTAAGTTGCCGTCCAGCCCAAAGGACAGAGGCTGCTTGAATCCACTTGGAAAAAACTTTAAAAATATCCTATCAACCTTTTTTTTTTAATTTCAAAGTTAGCCTTATCTCCTCTGTTTTCCTAATAATCATAATGATGTGTTAAAAACTGATATAGCATTGATACTAAATTAAACTACGCCAACGTGGTTGGAAATACTAAAATAAATTGGCATATACATATTAACTAAATTATAAACCTACCAAATACTTCGGTTTCTTTTTGTGCTGGCAGAGCCTTCTCATAATTAGCCACTCGAATATTTACCCCTTCATCTTTGCTGCCTGCTGACGATTATGATGGTCTCCAGAATGTTGGCCAGGCCTTCGGCTTTGGCTTTGGCTTTGCCTTTGGTTTAGGCTCCGGCTCCTGCTCCGGCTCCACTAGAACCAAAGACGAGTACATTTTCTCGAGCCGGCTCGGGTCAGCAGCTCTGCAGTGGGCTCCGGCAATGTTCCGGCAAATGTATTGCGCAAAACGGCGTGCAATTGCCTTTAAAAACGCATCAAATTATGCCAGAGAGGGGAAGTATCCACTCTGGGATGGAGGACCCCTTCAAATTAGTGCACACAAAGCGCCGGAAGGGGGAAGGGGAATGGCTACTGGCTACTTGGCGTATTTACCAGACGCTTAACCGACTTTCCGCACGCACTTGCTTCGCTAGCACCACTAGCACTAGCACTCGCACCACCAAACCGCCCGCCACCCCCCGTTGGGTAGTTGGGTGGCAAATATATTGGCGATGCGGCTTCTCCACTCCGCTGGCAAAGTGCTCCACAATGGCACTCGTTCAGACAATGTTAAATGCGCGCTCGTTGCGAGCTGTCTGTCAACTTGGCTCAAGTGGCCCCAGCAATAGCACCAGCCTCTGTCCCAGTCCCAGTTCCAATACCAGTCCCAGTCCCAGTCCATCTACATCCGCCAGCCCACTCCAAAGTTCGTATCCCTGGCCAATAGCGCCTCTTCGCATCCTGCCATCCACTCGATCGATTCCCGCCTGACAGGGGCACAATGCGGACGCGGACGCGAACGCGGATGCGGATGAGGAAGCGGAGTGCACTTGTCGCCATCATTGACATCAATGCGTCGTAGCTGGCTTTTTAGCTGTCGCGCCCAATGAGGAGCCGACCCGGTGGAAGGGGAGGGAGATATCCTGGGGGATATCAGGGGAGGGCTATTGGCCAAACACTTTGGCATAATTTGCAGCGAATAGCTAATGGGCGTAGTCCGCTCTCCACTCGATCCACAAGCACGGGGCGAAAAACTTCATCGAGAAGGGTACTTTAAATTATGCCTTTTGTTGGACATCGAATAATTCATGCCATTAATTCAGACTTTGCAGGTACTTTCCACAAAGTTTTAAATGCCGACAAAAAATGATTCCTTTGCGAATACTATTTCCAAAAGAGTTTGTTACATATTCAATTTTGATTACCACAACTACGCAATGCGTTTCAGCAGAGATAGCAAAAGATACACTTCTAGGCAACTAATTGATATCAAAGGCCTTTTTTTTTGGCCACTGTATAATTTTGTTTTTCTCGATTTTGTATTTTTTCCGTGCATTCAGGAAGCGGTAAAAGCCGCATCATACTGAAAGCAGCTTTTGCCGTCCGAACAGGCTCACAAACCCTTTATGCATTCTGCATAAAGGCGAACAGATTCTTTTGTGCGAGAATTGATTCCACATTACGTATACGTAATGCCGCAAAAGCACCCGACGCACTCGCACAGCCTCATCAATAACTAAAGCCGACAGCTCGCGCCTTCCTCTCCCCTCCTTTTCTCCTCTGCTCCTCTGGAAATGAGGCGAAGGTGCGAAGGTGGGTTGGGTTGCCCACCAAGTTGTTAGCACGCTCGACTGATATTATTTTTTCCTCCTTTATGAATTATTCGCGAACGCATTGATTCGCGTTCAGCTCAGTTCACTGCCCCGGCCCCGCCAAAGGCCAGATTCGAGGAGGAAATCCACAGAACCCAAGGAGCAGGCGAAGGCGAAGGCGTCTTGCTGTGAAATTTTCATTTGGCTTTTATTTACGTTCAATCGAGTTTTCGCGAAATTAGTTAAGTTTAGCGTGAATTTTATTGTGCCCCCACCTGGGAGGACCCACCTCCACTCCCATTTTCACGTAGCCAGCCTTGCCTGGAGCGAGCAAACTTCTTAATTAAAAGATTTGCCCACTGATTGGGTGTTTGCAAAGAGGAGCGTAAAATGTGGCAGGTTGAAAATAAGAGGGTTGAAAATAATGGCGAAAGGTCAGAGGTAGAGCTACAGCCGGATTGAAGCCGTTCGAATTTATATTCAATTTGTTAAATGCATTCGAGGGGCATTGTCTGCGGCGATAATTGCCCCAGCTGAAACTGTGGTCGAGTGGGCCGGACGAACTGCGTCGGCGGATCAGAGCCACCCGAAACCGACCAGCATCGAGCCACCCACCGCAGACAGGAGCCACACCCACTCGGACTGACGGACTGACTGTCGGACAGACGGACAGACGGACGGATGAACCGGCAGAGCCACAGAACACGGCCATAAATCTCATTTCATTTTTGCACTGCGAGCGCAAATAAATTCATAGATATGAGCCGAATGACCCTAACTGACCATTCGACATTGCACTTTGACCGAATTTATTTACGGCAGTTATTTTTGCGAGAACCTCCCCAACAACAACAACAACAACAAAATGTAACGTTATTGCACAGCTCACCCAAATGCGGACTAATACCATTTCAAATTTAATTTAAACTCCAGCCCGGCAAGCTCCACCTGAATCAATGCTGATATTTGCCTTTTAGGTCGTCGAAACAAGGCAGGCAAGACGGAACACATACTACGAGTATACAGGGAAAAAGCTTGTGGGAGCAAAGGAATTTGTTCATTAAACAAGCCGAGTTATTTAAAGCCAGATAAATTCATAACTCGATTACTGCACAGCCAAGGTATTAAATTTCCGTTTAATTGAAGGAAATTTCCTTTGATAATAGGCGAATTTATTGAATAGATTTAATTCCAGTCTATCTTCTCGGGGATAGACTCAAAACTATTTATGGCGGACATAGTCAAGGAGTGGAGGTGGAAATAATATTTATTGGACTTACGCCTGGGCAAGCTGAGCTGCATTATCATTATCCCAGTAACTAAATTAACCCAGTAACTCTCGATAAGTGGTCTATAAATAAGTAACATTATAAGAGGGGAAGCTACATTTCTGGATTCCCGAACTCTGAGCTGTGGCCGAAACAAGACATCGTTAACAAGGATATCACCTGTGACCTAGGTGCTCTTGATCCTCAGCTGGTTGAAGTTGAACTTGCTGGAATAGGTGGGACCGGCTCTGGGCGATTGCCGCGGTCCCCGTTTGCTGAGCCGGGACAAAATAATAGTTAAAATAGTCCCTTCCAGATCTCACCCAAACCACTCACCAGACGCTGTGGAAGTGACTCAAGCTATCGTTCGCCTCCTTTCTGTCCCTGGCGACCTGTGCTTCCTTCTCATCGCTCCATCGCTGTGGGCAGTTTTCCCGGATCATTGTCCTTAAAAGATGGCGATTCACGTGTTGTGGGACCTCTAGATTTCGATAGTCCTGGCGCACCATCTGGGCAAACATGTTGGTCAGCAGCTCCTCCATCACTTGTTCGTTGTTGAGTCGTTGACCCAGGTGCGGATTGACGTAGTGCATCACCCGCTCCACGGTCCGCTCGTAGTCCAAAGGCAGCCCAGTCATCCGGTCCACGCGGAACAACCTCGGTAGGCGGACCTTCGGCTTGGGCTTTGGCCGGATAATCGTCCTGCGCCAGACCCGCTGACATGGAGGCACCGTCGAAGGTCGCCTGGGCGCGGAGGTCACCTTACGATTTCTGGCTCTGTCCTTAAACTGGCTTTTCAGGAGGCGCTGCTCCTTGGGATCCGTCTTGGGCATCGTCTTAGCTCCAGTCTTTCGCTTAATGATTTTTGCAGGACTCATTTTAACAATTGTCCCTAGTTTTCACAATCAAATTTAGGTAAAATTAAAATGTACACTAAAACACAACGAATGGGAATTTTGAATCGGGAAATAATTAGCAAAGCCTTCTGTATGGTATTTCAGTAAGCAAAAGTCCCCAAAGATGCCTTATCGTTTCTTTTCCTAAATTGATATTCAAAATTTCTCGCGGTGTGATATGAAGTATCTGAAGGATCTGTCGTCTGGCAGACGCATTTATTTAACTGTGCCCGTTGACCCTCCCCTTCCCCTTGCCCTTTCAGTGAGATGTGGGGAACATAATTACAATTGCCATGCCAGATTTATGATTTCATTGCTGGCACACACAGATACACACCCAGACAGGCCCAGACACATTCGCACCCACAAGTGGACGGAATTACATAAGTTGTGAGCTGATGTGGCCACAACCAACTTAACTTTTGAAACAATGTCAAATACAATGTTGCCATTGCATCTGGCCAGGCGGTGTTGTTTTTGTTCCCGTAGTGGTTCGTTGTAGATGCAGTTGTTGTTGTTGTTGGGATGGTGTTGTGTTGTGTTGTTAAGGGTGGTGTTGTTGCTGCACCCACACAGTCGCAGAGTGTTAAACCGCATTGTTTGGATGCAGCGTCGGCGAACAATGTAAATTGCCAGCGCATACGAGTATTCCGGGATATATGTTCACATAGTACGTACGCATGTGGGTTCAGTGTTCAGTGTTCACTGTTCGGTGTTCAGAAGTATGTGTGAATTATATGGCACAGCACGAGATACGGGCGACCAACAAAGTTGAAACAACAAATAGTGTTGCACACACTCAGTAGGATTGCAAAAGACGCAGCAGAAATAGAACAAAAGCAATACAATTAATCATCGAAGAGCAGGCCAAGCAGAAACAGCATGCTGTTTAAGCAGCAGGAACACGGTCCGGATTCAGCATCCCAGCATCGCAGCATCCCAGCATCAGGATCAGGAGCAGAGCCGGAATTAGAGCCCTCCCTCGGACCGGAATTTGCGGGGCAAATATTGTTGCAACATTGCTGACAACATAATTCATGCCAACGGGTTCCCGAGTCGCGGCGCGAATGCTCTATTCAATTAGCTGGGTGCCAAGGAAATAATATACATATACAGAGTGGGAATAATTTTTCAGACTCTCAATTTGTTAGATTCGGTTGATTCTAAGCATGTATAAGATGCTTTCGCCAATGAACTCAGCATAGTTTATGTCCCATTGTTGGCATAATAAAATCGTATTTTCAATCAATCTGAGTAGTTCAAGTGTAAGATTATTTAAGCTTTCGGATTTGGTCATCGGACCAAAGCAATAATCCCAATTTCAATATAAATTTTCACTTTTAGTTGGCTTCGAAGGCACATCATTTAATATCTCGTTATACTGCTCAGTGCTGTCAACAAATTGGTATTGCAAGCTTTTAGATACACAGACACAAAGATACGTAGTCAGAGATCAAGCCGAAATGAAGAGTACTAATGGCACTTGTTTCTGGCACGGGCGTGGCCAAAAGGGGCGTATGTGTTTATATTGCATGCAACTAGATGCACTGTTGTATCTTCTGGATGCAACGGAGTATCTGCATCTGCCACAGTCACTGCAACTGTGTGCAATCAATTATGCTGGCTGGGCTCACACATATAGATACCGATACCACCACGATGATGCTCCACAATGATGCAGTGCTTCTGTCAGGACTTCAATGATGATGGCAGGCGAAGAGCTGGGTTCCGTTTCCATTCCGCCTAGCTGGAGGAGGGTATCATCCCCAGCTAAGTTCAATTAGGCAGCCCTGCGAGGGTATGGGAGTATAATGCTGCGTGAAATTGAAAAGCATAAATGTCAAATTCTATAACAAACGTCAAATTTGATTTTTTAAAGCAGCCACCCAGACAAAGCCGAGTCGAGAACACATATTTCTATAGCCAAGGAAATGACTTTACACCTTTTCCCCTTCGAGTGTGTGCGTGGGGGTGCTTGGTTGTATGCGTGTGTGTGTGTGTGTGTGTGTGGGCGAGAAAAAGAAATGGATCAAATATAGATTTATGTGTTTCATGTCAAAATAAATGGATTTTACATGTTGCCACAAAGCGTTCGATGCTCGCTCGTTGGCTCGTTTGCTCGATGGCGTGCCATTGGGCGTTGGAGGTTGGGGATTGGGGGTTGGGGGTTGGGCGCAAGGATTCACGATTGAGGATTCAGGACTCGGGACCCGGGATCCGGGATCCGGGACGCTCCAACAACAGCAAGAACCGACGGTGACAAACAGCAACAACAATGAAAATATAACGTGGCATTAAAATGTCATTTCATACTCATACAAACAAGCTCATATAACGCAACGCAACGCTCCCTTTGTTGGGGATGGCGAAGGCGATGGCTGGGGAGCGAAATATTAAGTTAATATGTTTGGGCGGAGGACTCTGCTTTGATCCCTTGAAATTTAGCAAAGTGCAGACAGGATATTGGCAGCTGCTTGCAGCCATACGGTCTGACACACAGGATATTAAAGCCATAAAGATGAAATATCTGTGAGCATTCCAGCAATCCAGCAATATAAGCAATCGGACCCACTCGCATCCAGGTGCCGCCCGAATCCGTTTCTGAATCCGAAGCTAGACAAATTCCCCCGACAATGGGGATTATTTAAATTATTTCCCACTTGCTCTGCCGCCGAATCTGACAGCCCGTCGTCGTCGTCTCCTCAACCTGGCACGTCTATTTGTGTTTGTGCTCCTCATCCTGTTCCTGTGCTACTCCCGCTCCTGATTCCCTAGCCCCTAGCCCCGTGCGACACATGATGCCATGTCATATAATTTATCAGCGCATTTTTGGCATTCAGCTCGCGTCCTGACATTGCCCTGAAAGGCCAACAAAAAATGTCTGCTGGCTGCCCTGCAGTGCCATCAAAGTGCCACATGGCCTGCCCCAACTCAGCCAAGAACTAATCCTGTATGGGAACATGGGAAATTACACAGGCAAAACCGAGTGATTAAAGACAATTTCCAAAAAGGAAATATGATTCCTTTCCTTTTTTAATTTTTAATTATTATTTGAATTCATTGAACAATTTTTTTTTTAAGCCACACATTTAAACATCTCATTTATGACGGTAATGATGAGTTGCAATATTTGTATTGCGATATGCCGATTCAGTTTCTCTCAGTGCTGCAGCGGAATCCCCAGTTCGGATATGCTGGGTTCCCAGATCCCTGGAGCTTTGTTTTCGTTTCTCTTCTTTGCTGGCTGCTTTTCATTTTGATAAATATGTGGAGGGCAGAAATCTATCATTTCGCGTGTCGCATAAATAAATACATCAAGAGACGCCACCCACAACCCACTCCCGAATCGCACGCACATGGATTGGTTCGGGGATGGGGGCAGGGTGAGCAGGGGCAGGGGCAGGGCCAGGGGCAAAGGGCAAAGGGAAGCCCCACACAAACTGTTAATCAACGACAAAGGGGAGTCTTCTCCCCCGAGCTGTTGTTGTTGTTCTTTCTGCCGGGGAGTTGGCAATTTGTTTAGTCGTTAAACTTTTTTAGCGTTTCGTTATTTAATGCAAATTGATGATAACGGGCAACGCGCTAATGAGTATGCGAGTATGTACAAGGGAGGGGGGTGGTCGGTTAGGGGAGGGGAGAAAAAGTGTTTCGGCCTCATATCCCAGTCTTTGGCAAGCCCCCAAAAATAGAATGTACCAATTTACCGGCAACAGCACCAGCAGCATAAATATCCAACATCCTCATACTCGTCGGATCGTTGGTATACAAATTTAATGAATGTTCCTGTTTTCCCCTTTTCCGGCTGCCCATAAATAATCAACGAGCCTCCGCTCTATGCCAAACAAACACTGTGAAAAAGCGTTTAGAAGCAATTTAAGTGTTTGTATTGTTTTGCCGATTTCCGCTTAGGCCCCCATTTTCTCACTGTGTGCTTTACACCCACACACACACACACACACACGCATAAATAACACACACAATTGGCGCATTTGTGGTCGTTGTTCGCCTTTTCTGCTGCGACACCTTTTATGAGTCCGGGGAGCCGCAGTTTGCTAAACGAAATTCGTTAAAAGTCTTGCGAAACAAAGCCGTGCCAAAGCAGTAGCAGTAAAGGATGCGGATGCGGATGCAGATGGGGGTCGGAGGAGAAGGCTCCTTCGGTTTTTGGTTCGTTTTAGCTCGGTTTGGTTACGTGCGCAGTCAATTCCACTCGGCTGCCCATTGAAAAGTTTTGCACTTCGCTGCACAAAGGACATGGAGGAACAGCAGGAGGAGAAGCAGGAGCGCGAGCGGGAGCAGGAGCAGGCTTTCCAAACATCAAGGCCAACACATCTGAGGAGACCGCAACGGGTTGATTCCTGGTTGAGGCCTGGGCTTAATCGTAATCCTCCTCAACTATAAACACTAAAAATCATAATACAGCGCCGACAAACAAACCTCCGTCTCCCCATAATTTATATGATACATTGTGGCTGAACTTCATTTCCCCCCATCTTTGGCACTTATTGAACTGCCACGAGAGTGAAAACACATAGGGATAAAATATTCACTGCCGGCCCTGGAATTACCATGCAGATTTGTTGTGTGTTCTCTTCCGATATCTCGGATAATGCGAGGGACGGAAGGCAGCGACATCCCCAAGGACCAAGTTGACCAAGTGGATGCGGATGGCGAGTCCATTTCCTTGACTACCGAAAACACTCGATGGCCAAGACCACGGCCATTACAACTGCCGATGGATGGGTGGTTGGTTGGGTTGGTATGTAAGTGTGTAAGTGGATTGGGACGGCGAACAGGAAAGGGGTTGGAGGGGAGCAGAACAGATGACCTGCGGACGGCGGTGATATGACCGCAAAACCAATACGAGTGCCAGGACGATTCGATTTAATGGAAAATCGACCGCAGAACCAGCAACAACTTAAGCGATTCAGAAATTGCAACACACACTGCCTGGACCTCCCCCCTCCCCCCTCCCCCTCCGCCCTTTTCCATCCACACCCACATCCACCCCCCGGCCTCAGCTGACACACTTTTGGGACCCTTACACACACACTCCAGAGCAGAGAGCAGCGTGAATCTCTCAGAGATGAGGGGCGCAGGGGCGGTGTCAGGGGCCTCGCAATTAGGGGGCTTAACCGCCGGGAAAAGGACCAGAAACAGGACCAACACCAGCCTTGAACTGCTGAACTGAACGCTATCTGCAGCTGAAGTATGTGGCGCCCATCGACGATATATTGAAACTTGAAAGCATTAAGCGAACGGCGGCGAGCGGGAAAAGTGGGAAATGCGGGAAAGCGACCCACCAGCCAACGCGACGCGCAATTACGGCGGAGAGTGCTGCGACCAGAAGCCGTAATCGCCGTATTCACTACCGAGGGTGGACACAAAAACCGGATTAATGCTGCCGTCCGATAAATCCATGTTTATCCCATTTTTATTTTCGGAGCAAACACCTTAAATGAATATATTTAAGACCCAATATAATCGTACATAAATGGAAAATAACCTTTATAATGGAAACTAAATATAGTTTCTATGCTTATTTTAATTCAGTTTCTTTACTTAGACTCCTCCTTACATCTTTTTATTTTCAGTAAACCACGAAAGATTGTATTAAAAATGCTCCCGACTGCTACATCAAAAGCATGTAAGTGAATTTGACAAATTTATACATTCTAAAATCAGGGGAAATATTTGGTTTCTTCATATTTTCAAACCTCCCTCGCCATTTCTTGTTCATACAATCCCACATTTAACTCTCTGAGCTAGGCAGCTGTAATAAAACCAGGAGAAACAAAACTGGTGGGCAGAGGCGAAGGTAGTCTCTGTACTGGGCTTGTCGTCGATGCCATCGAAAACAGAACTTTTGCGATTAAGCGAAACGAAAAGAGCACAAACAGTGGGGCTAGCAAGTGCGCTGGTACTGGACCCGCCTTTCTCCGCTTTCTCCGCTTTCTACTTTCTACTCGCTGCTCGGCGGTTCCTGCAAACCAATTCAAGTGTTCCGTGAAATGAGTAGAAAATTGACATTCGATTTGCAAGACCATTGCACATAGCCGGCTGTCGCCAGTCGCGAGTTGGGTGGGCGGTTAGATCTGGTAAGAGGGCGTGGTCAGTCGGCGATTAAAGGCGAGTTCTGCGCTTGGGATCCGGCACGAATGGCCTTAAAGTCAGACCAAACCACACTTGGGGTCCTGGACCTGGACGTATGCAATTAATTCTGCAATCGCATGTGAAGTGCACATAAAACGATGGCATCTGAATTCGCAGGAACATATTCCATATTTCAAGCCCCGACTCCCAACTGCAAATGCCAACTGCACAGGGGAGCAATTAGGCGCCTGACCAGGTGCCCCACGAATCGGGCCAGGATCGATACCTGAAATGTTAATCATCTTGCACTTGCCCAGACGGGTTACTCCTCATCTTCGTTTGCATGCCGAAAGAGGGGCAGAGGCGCCTGCCTAAAATTAATTTCGGAGTGAATCAGTGATGCGGATCAAAGGCTCTGCAACGGAGTGGAATGTGGCAAGTTGGCTAAATGCTCGCAATTAGACTGGCCACAATTATTCAGATCTGCACGTCACCAGTTCCCCACTTCCCCCCGTTGCAGACTCTCATTAGAGAGTGCCGCAGTGCCGGCGCAGCTCATTAAATATTTAATTGCGAAATGAAAAGAATATGCCTGCGCAGCACAAAATGCCCTCACCCGTTCTGTCCTGCCCTGGTCTGTCCTGCTCCGTCCTGTCTTGTCACCCGAATGTGCAACTGCAGCTAAAAACCAAGAGTCCTGCTTCAGCCGCGATTCCAAGAGACAGCGGCAATTATTTGCACAAATGCTTATTAAAATTGCTTTTACAACTTGTTAATTCCATAATACAGTTTTATTGCGGCAGGAGGAAACTTTTGCGCCGCAGGCCAAAGTTGAAGGCAGGCGGATAACTTCCAACTGATTGTTGTTCATGCAAATTCCCACGCCCACGTAGTCCTGCCAGACCCGCCTGCCCGCTCCTTCAGCCTTCACGTTCATCCTTGACCTCAGAGCGGCGCCTAGACCCTCGACCCTCGACCTGTGTAATATACTCGTCCTAGTCCGCGCCCGCGTCCGCGTCCGCTCTCCTAGCCTTATTGATCGCTTGCGGTTGTGCACAATTTAGATCAAGGATACCGATAGGGCTTCGTGTTTATGCCAAAACCGTTTTGTCAATGCTGAAAACATTTATGCCAATTTGCGTTTTGGCGAGCTGACAACTCGCAGCGAGGCGACATCGGAAAAGTCGATAGCGAAAGTGGAAAGTGGAAAAATTACGCGGCTGGAGAGGCAGCTTTTCCGCCGCTTTTCCTCCCCAAGCCCCACCCCCGCCCGCCCCCACTCATAGCCGGGTGCTTGTCTTTTGCGCCACGTCGTCGTCGTAACGGCAAAATTACGAAATTAAATTATTTTCAGGCGAATTTATCAACATGGAGCCAACGCAGGTCCCGGAAATTGCTAAATATCTTTGTTACCAATTGCGTTTTTTCTGGCGAAGGAGCAGCGGCCCCAGTTATGATTCCGATATTAATGACATAATTATGCAATAAAATACCGCGCCTATCGCTCTCGATTTCGATCAAATGGCCACGTTTGGGAGCAGGCTCTCGGGTTTCCGGTGCTCAAGTTGGGAGAAAAACAGAAGTGTCTCCTCGATTGGGTTTCAAAGGTCAGCAATATATTTAAATTTGGATAGCAGAAATGGGCTGAGGGAAAAAAAGAGATTTGAGCATAAATTGAATCTCAAATATACTTTATTATTGATTGTGTATTTCATGATACTTTCATGAAGTACCTAAAAAGGAACAATTAGAAACTTTAAATCCTTAGTACTCTAAAATCTGGTCTAAAATAGGCCTCAACTAATAATATAGTCATAATAGCTAAGTCCACATTTGAATTGATTACTGAACTCCGTGCAAAATATACAAATCTTTTCACTGTTTATGGGCTCATAAAACAGACCCGCATTCCTAATGACTTCTTGGTAATTGAGCACGAGCGCCGGGGACGGAGATGCGGCTTCTCAAATTACGGGCTGTAATCCAGATCCAGCTGTCCGCCACCGGCGGCGGCATTAAATCAGAAACTTTGCGTATTAGATCAGGCCGAAAGCACACACACTCAGCCGAACCCAGGCATATACACCTCATCAGGAGGTGGCTCGAACTATACCAATTTATTTGCCACACTGATTGGCGTATTGTGCTCCTCCGACCGCACACTTCCTATCACGCTCTCACGTAGCCCCGTGCTCTGTGGTCTGAGTTCTGTGCTCTGTGTTCTGGCCCCGAGCTCCCAGTTCCCTGTTGCCAGTGCCACCTCATGCGCTGAGTTAAGCTACAAACTAAGCCTCATTATACGACCGACGGGCCGACCCATCCCTATCCCCATTCCCTCCCCCTATTTTGAAGGATACGCCCTCCCAGAATCCCGGGACCGGTAAGACATAGACAAGCTGCGCAACTGATTGCAAAATAGACAGGCAGCCAATACACATCGATAAGACCGAGATAACGGACAGATTGTCTTTGGGCGAGGGATGAGGAGTGGCCTGCGCGGGGGGTATGGTAACGAAGACGGAGTCGATGCGGACGCTGCCTGATTAATTAGGGCATTAATTTTGCTAAATTACTCCAATACATTAGGGAGATCGAAGCCATTTGTCAAAATTAACCTGAGGACCAATGTAAATGAATTCGCCGTGCACTGCACACCCGGATCCCGGCACCCGTCGCCGTAATGAAGTCCGGGATATGCCAAAGACGCAGCTCAGACCGGAATCGAGCCCCGAGCTGGGCGTAGATTGAGGCAATGACAACGATTACGAAGGCGTATCAATGACTGATGACGGCAGGGCTGGGTTCGGGATTCGAGAAGCGAATTGCTAGATGGGAGATCCCGAGCACGTGGTCGACTTTCAATGGTCCGCCCCGCAGAGAGGGCATCAATCTCCGGTCCCTCACCGCTCAAATTTCCCTCTATCCACTCTCCCCGGCTGCATAATTCAAAGCAGTGCATCCCCAGGCGTCTCTCAGTTCCCAGAGCCTAAGAAATTGCTCTGGCAAGTACACTTGCAAAAATAATGTGCTTTGCCTTCTGGTTACAAATATAAATGTGTTTTTCTGAGCAATCATACCATAAGAAATGCATACTAAAAATAATGTTTCTCCCAAGAATTGTGTGCCTTGAATGGGAATCTCGACTTTAGCTGACTTTCTTAGCTTTCCCCTCAGTGCAGAGTGTTTTCTCCCACTGGCCAAGCCTCAAATGTCAACGGCAGTCAAGATGCCAGGCTGCTGCGGCTTGCTCTGTTTGTCCATCTGTCAGCTAGTCAGTCTGTCAGCCACTCAGTCAGTCAGTCAGTCAGTCTGTGAGTCCGTCAGTCAGTCAGTTAGTGAGTCATTCAGCTAGAGCCAGGCACCAGCTTGTTTTCAATCCCGACGGATAAGTTAACAAAGCGCACAGACCGCAGAGCAGAGCAGAGCACAGCGAACCCGGGGGACAGAGACATAGTTGCGACTGGCTGCCCAAGAGAACGGAGATTCAGGAGACATTTCGCGGAGGCGGAGGAGGAGAAGTAGAAGGATACCCTGTTCAGCTGGGGCTGCGGAAAGCGCGCATTCTTCCAGCCCGGCTTTGCGCTAAGCCACTTTTGTGTGGTCACACGGACGCACCAAAGATGGCCCCTCCCGCTTCCTCCCACCTTCAGCTCCAGCTCCAGCTCCGGCTCCGCGCTCTCCTTCGCAGTTAGCTGCATTAATGGGTAAGGGGCGACATTTCCCACTTACGATTGCAGGCATATTATGAAAAATGCACAATGTGCCATCAACACACGGAGCTTACAAGGATACGAAAAGAAGGGGAGAGGGGATGGGAAAGGAATGGTAACGACAACTGTAACGACGTCATCAGTGCTCACGGTCTTCCCAGAACGCCCCCGTAGTCATCAGCTTAAAGTTTCTAGGCACCCAGCGATGAAGAAGATGAAAACGAAGACGCAGGCGGGCGACAGGAGACAGGGAGCACAGGACGCAGGGCGAAGGTAGTCGACGCTGCTTTACATTTTTATGTGTTGCTACACCAGTGTTCTTGGCAAAGAAGCGGCGGCGGCATTAATAATTGAAATATTCACTAACAGGAAGTTGAAGACGTTAATGGCGCCCGTCGTGGGCCAGTTCCCTTACCCCGTACTATCTTGATTGAGGTTTCTTTTGCCGTTGCTCCTGCCCTGCTGCTAATGCATAAACCATGCACAGACATCAGCAGGCAGCTCAGCTCATATCACATCAGGCGGGTCCAGGTTCAGGTCCAGGTTCACGTCTCTCCGCCCGGGCATTCGTCGGGGTCTAGGCAACTTATTTTTAGCTCATTACGGGCAAACGACTGCGACGGACAGGGAACGCCTCTCAAGATGCCTCCGAGCCTTGTCCTTTTGCGCTGCTTCCTGTTTTGTCACCCTCGCTCTGGCCCCTTTTGCCCTTCCGACCCCCTTTCGACCCCCTTTCGTGCTCCACCTCTGCGGCTTCTGGTTGTTCGTGTTGTTCGAGTTGTGAACTTGCCGTATTCCCAAAACGCTGGCATGCGTAATGAGCTTCGGCTCGGGTTTCTCCGCTTTCTTCTTGTTTTGTAATTTCAAAATCATTTTGCCGCGCGCTCTAAATAACAGAATGTGTGCTACACTGCTCAAAAAGAAACCGCATTAGTTCCGAATTCAGTTTTAGATTCAGTTTGCAATTTGATTTATATTGTTTAGCATAAAGATTCGCGAAAAACATTATATTGTTGGGAATTTTTGCACACAAAATATTTCAAACATTTAATTTTCGCAGTGTTTATAACTGGAGGCTACCGTTGCGGTCCCGTTTCTTTCCTAACCCTCCCCGTTTTTTGTCAGCCCCACCCATGGCTTTGTTGGATGTTCCCAGTTCGCAGCTCCCTGTTCAGTTTCCGTTTCTGTCCAGGGGCAAAGGCAAAAGGCGTCGCTTGTTCACGAATTCCCGTAGCAGTCATTTGCGTTTATTATCACAACGCGTTGACTTGTCCCCCATCCTCTCATCCTCTCGCCAACCCATCCTCCTTCTCCGTTCTCCCCGTTCATATAACTTTCAATGTTCCCGCTCGTATCGGGCATAAAGTAAAGTTATTCGATTTCTTGCATTGCCGGCTTTAAAGCAATCTGTTTCGACTTTAATGTGCGCATGTGTGGTGTGGGGCTGGACGGGATGGGGAGGGAATAGGACGAGGACGAAGACGAGGACGGGGACGAGGCTGGGGGCAAGGATGCGCCTGGCGCAAACTGTAACCGCAAAATGCCAAAAGGAAATAAATGTGCGACTTTGCAATGAAACAAGCATTTATGGTGCCATAAAACAAACCAAGCACGAATATTTCTAACTCATCTTAAAACAAATACATGCAAGTGCGGGCGGGTGTGTGTGTGTGTGTGTGCGTGTGTGCGGAGTATGTGTGTTCGTGTACTGTGCACACACATAAACGCGCTTATGTAAGAGCGCGGAACTCTCACAGCGTCCTGGTCCTGGTCCTGGTCCTGGTCCGCATGTGTTTGATTACATGGCCAGAATTTTGTGTGTGTTTTGTGTTTGACTACGGCTTAGATGTTGAGATGCTGAGATGGAAACGAGCCTGAATGCTGAGGGCAAGGACGAAACACTGAGGACTAGGGCGAGGATGAGGGCGAGGACGAGGGCGAGGGCATGGCAAAGTCAAGCATAAACTTGCTCAGATAAAGTTTGAT
Organism: Drosophila setifemur; assembly: GCA_021224005.1. Classification (NCBI taxonomy): domain Eukaryota; kingdom Metazoa; phylum Arthropoda; class Insecta; order Diptera; family Drosophilidae; genus Drosophila; species Drosophila setifemur. The sequence goes on along the minus strand of JAJJHY010003831.1, from coordinate 16,714,882 downwards.
TAGTGCGACAGACTAAAGCCTATCTGCCAGCGCTGAGGTTAACAGATAGCTCCACTAACTGAACTCCCGCCCCAAAATGCGCCAAACCAAAAACCGCACTTTTCGCTCAGTGCAGAGACTTCGAACGAGTGTCTGAGCATATGTGGAGCTCAGCAAATTTTTGAAATTGTGATATAAAAGAAGCAAGGCGAAGGAGCAGGGCCGAGCCCTGAATTGAGTGGAGCCGAGGCTGAGAACGCACAAAAACCGCAAAATACAAAACGCAAAATTACTCCCGCGGGACAGGCTTGCCAGGGATGGTGTGGGCTGTGGGATGGTGTGGGCGTGGGCGTGGCCCCAACCAAATTACCGTTCACCCTGTGGCGGTGGGAAATGCTGAAAAGTAAGAAATGACATGTCGCATTTTAAAGTTGCGTCAACGTCAGCCTCAACGTCAGCGTCAGCTTCAGCGTCAGGAGGCTCCTGTAGGGAGAAAGGAGAGAAAAGTGCTGGATGCGGGCTCGGTGGTTAAATTATTTTAAAGTGCTTTGTTGGTTATTCGGTTGCCCCGTGCTGTTCTTTTTTCTCGTAATTTGAATATGCGCGCCTTTAAGTGAAACCATTTGCATGCAAGCTCCTTGGAGCTCCCGGGTTTTCGGGCTACCGGATCCTGACTCTGGCTCCAGCTCCGTCTCTGGTCCTGGTCCTGGTCCTGGCTCCACCCTCCTGACCACGGCACATTTACGGGTAAACAGTGTTAATGAAGTCGCATTAATTTGAGTGCGTTACACAGGACAACGCAAAAGGACACGAAACACGGTGGCGCTGACGGAACGCAACAAAGCCATCGCAGATGAAGCACAAGGAGCAGAAAGGAAGATGGAAGGAAGAAGAGGCAGAAAGACCAACAGCAACTCCTTAACACTTACGCATACATCAAGGTCTACACTTACAAAATTGAGTTTTATAGAACGTATAGAAAAGAACAAGATAAAAATACAAAAATGTTAATGAAAAAAGTCGGAATATTTAAAAAAATATTCGATCAGAAAATATCTACAAATATAACTCGTACAGCTAAAGAATATGTATTGAATGTGAGCACAGAATATTAGCTTGTTCCATCTTACCATTATATGACTGGATTTTCTCACAATGTCCTTAAGAGCCTCACACACGGCTGGGGGGAAAACAATGACAATACAAACATCGAGTAACAGGGAAAAATGGCTAAACGACACAACGGGGCTGGAAAAGAGTTACGGCCGGGCATCCTTTGGCTTCTTGTGCTGGTTCTGGGTGCTCCACTCCTTTTTTGGATGAGGTCCTGGAGCATCGTAAACCGGCGACGAAGACGGCGATGGCAACATGAAAATCTTGTCATATTTTTCTTGTTTACTGTCAACATCTTTGTACTTGAAGTCCCATTATGTTAATTATGATGAAGTAAACAGGACACAGTTGTTGTTTATTATAATTACCAGCAGTCGAGTCAGCAGACAGTCAAGTCGGGAGTGGAGTCGAGTTGAGTTGAGTTGAGGCCCAAGTTGCAAAATGAATTTGTTGCACGTCCGGGCCCAGGAATTCCAAGGGGGGAGAGCCAACTTAACTAATTCAATTAGCGAAGGTCCTTGCAGTGAAAACTCACATTAGGGCTGCGCAGGGGATGCGAGGCAATAGTGAAGCGATAGTATTTGTTAATTCACGCATTAGCAGTGGATAGGGTTTTATGGAAACTTTGTGTTGTGTCCTTTGTTTTGCGGTTATAATAGAAATTCCCGGCATACTCGGCTGCATTGTTTGCCAGAGCCATTGTGAGATAACAAGCGCGGAGCGGGGAGCGGGTATCGGGAAGCGGGAAGAGGCAGTTCAATACAAACAAAAATAATCAATAGAAATTGTTATGCAAACAGCCTTTTAGTCCTTTGTATGCTGTGCGAGTCTCCGCTTATTTGCCCAAGCAAGTGACGGGATGTGATGTTTGGTCTGTGCCCACGCATCCAGACAAAGGCCGGGGACGGGGACGGGACGGAGACGGAGCCAAAGAAGCCGAAGGCTACGGCAATGGCAAAGGACATGAGTCCTGAAAAGGGTTTCCGCCCTGGGCAGTGCCCGAGTAATTCGCAAGAACAAGTGCCACCCATCCCAGCACCCACATATCCTGCCCTGCTTCCTGGCCCCACCTCCTCCGGCCTCCGGCCTCCTCTGGCAAATGCATTTTTAATAATGCAACGGACGCTGCGCTGTCAAAAAACAATGACATTAATTAGCCGCTCTTTGTGAGTGCAGAACAAAAAGTATATTTCTATGCAGCTGCTCTTCGCTCGGCACCCTGCATCCTGCATCCCGCACACTGCCCCGTCACCCTCCCCCCTCCCCTAACCTTACCCAGTTTCTCCCTCATTTTCTTGCTCTTGTCCTGCTGCTGGCTCCTGTTGTTGTCCATTTCTTTTATGTGCCCCAACAGCGGAAAAATTCATTACACTTTTGCACATTGTGCGCGTTTTTGTATTCAGAACAAAAAGACGTGCTGAGGAGCGCAGCGTGAAAAAGTTATCTAAGAGTGCCCGATGGGTGGTTGGAGGTGATGGTTGGTTGGAGGTGTTGGAGGTGGGGGGGAGGCGCTATGCTGAAGGGTGCTGCTGGTTCGCTTCTGGGCTGCAGCAACCGATGCATATGCCAGCTGGGCCGTGGGATAATGAGTGATGGCACTTGCTGCAGAGCGAGGAGGGCTCCACGGGGCGTATGCGTAACGTGTGTGTATGCGCTAGAAGTGGAAATGCCAGACAACCAACACTAGAGGGTGTCAATCAATCACACCTCCTGCGAGGCCCTTCGATGGATAGCTTACCGTCGATTGAGGTGGCTCGAGTGCCTGGCTTAGACTTAAAGGGTTATCATATTTCAAAAGAGCTTCAGATAAATGTTGTATTCATTTTTATTTGCAATCTAGGGATTGCCAAACCCTAAACAGTTATATGTATGTGTATGTGTTATGTAATTATAACGTGAGTTATTTTTTATCTTCTTTTTAATTTACATTTCTGACTATACAATACAATTTTTTGGCCACTTTCTAATGACTTTTCTCAATGACCTGTACCATTAGATGCATTCTAGTTCGATGTGTTTTTAACTTGCATTAAGTCTTCAATTGCTTCACTTAGTACTGAGTATCGTTTAGCCGAACAAACATGGGCATTTCTGTGTTATTTCTTGACTGGTATTGCGAACGGCTCCCGAGGAGACGGTTCTAGTACTTGCCGGCTTCCGCCTCTCCGACCACTGCTATGTTCTCCCTGCTGCGTTTATGTATTATTGCATTCTTCTGCTCAATGTGTGGACGAAGCCCTCTCACATTCCCTCCCACGAACCCTCCTCGGTTCGACAAGTGGCTGGAGAACTCAATGCCCGATGCGGATGGCGACTAATGTCCAGCAGGCACGTTTCCAGCGCACAAAGCTGTGAAATATGTAGCAGACTGGCCCAGACACACACACCCGGACACGTACACAACGCCGGGAGCAACAAAAGCAGGACACCCGCACCCTCGCACCCTCGCAGAGGCACAACTGCAGCATGTGGGTGGGCGTGTGTACACATTTGAAAGAGAAACAAAACAAAATATAAAAAAAAAAACAAAAAATAAACAAATCGCGCCATAAATTGCAACTTGGCAATTTTGAGAATGTAAACAGGAAATGTTTTCTTTCTTTCTGGCTAGATTTTTCATTATGCTGCGATGTGAATGAAATGTCATTACCCAAATGAACGTGTGCGGTGCTTTAAGGCGGCAATGCCTTTAAGTGGGCTATGGCTTTCACGTTTCATGTTTCAGTTGGAAAGAAATAATTTCCCTCTGTATTTTGTATTTTGCGTTCTCCCTCATGTTGCATTAATGGTTACTGCCATGTATGCAGTGCGAAAGGGGGACTTTCGGATTTTGCGACTGCGACTTGAGTTCCCCGGCAAGTTTACTTCAAGTTCCATAATTGCAGTTTGAGTGCTGCTCGGTCCTTGTATCGTTCGCTGAGCAGTGCCTATTGAAGGAGCCTCTCCCCCCACTCTGAGGAGCCCCACCACCCAAGACATTTGCACAATAAACAGGCGCAATCGGGCTAATTTCTTTTTTCAAACTTTCGGCTTGACTTTGGGACTTGAGCGCAGAAAAGTTAATTTGTAGGCATCGCGACAAGGATTTGACGCATCAAGAACTTTGATTAAAAGCCCACACACACACACACACAGGCACACACATTAGCGCTCTCCAATAGGATTTGCACCTCCATATGTGAATACTTTCCTCGAAAAAAAGAAAACATACCCTCCTCCATACAGATGGATGTGGCAAACATACACACGCACGAATTGCTATATAAATTTGCACATAAAGTGTTCAACGGAACGGAGGTTCTCTGCCAGGGAAAATATATAAAACAAATTTATAACAAAAACGTGATGTGGTTATTGATGGATGGGCTGTGGATGCCTGGAATTGTTTTGGCCGGGTCGGATCGGATCGGTTCGGTTCGGTTCGGATCGCTTTGCCTGGGGTCAAAGGTAGCGTTGAGTAGCGAGGTAAGCGAGGTAATACTCTCCATGTGGACAATAAAATGCTGCCATACGCACACTGTGCCAAAAAGTTCAGCATCCGGAGATTGTTGTCTCAATTAAGATTGGATTGTAATGGAAATTAGCGGAGCTGCAAATTATACTTACTGGGATTGTAATCTAAAGAAGAGAATGCAAACCAAATTACAAAAAAATAAGATCTCCCATCCAGAATTTCCGTGCAGTGTTCCCCATTGACCTCTTACCTTTTCCTGTTCAAGCGATGCACGCGCTGAGGTCAACTGGCTGGGTCGCATATGGGATGCGGGCCAGCGAATGGCTTGTATCGAAAAAATAATCATTTTCCTTCGGCTGTCGTCTTTAATTATTTTGACAACCCGATGCTGCCTTCCGCAAACAAGAACCAGCTACCAGCAACTGCAGGGACGTGTCGGATTCGTTTATTATGTGGGTTGGATTAAAGGCTCTACGCACATCCCAGACAGGACTAGAGCAGACTAGATGGGGAGAGCATCACGTGCTGTCGTCGCTGGAAGCCCCGTCCCATGTTTGGCCATCGACATCGGGGTCAGGTCGATACATAAGCAATCCGAGCGGTGCCGGTCACGCAGCTCCTGCCTGGGTCCCGACTCGTTTCATTAAAAGTTCACATTTGTTTGGAACGGGCTTGGCCTGCTTTGCTAATTACGGCCCGGGTCCACATTAAGTGTCCAGTTGCGCCGTCATTCGCCATTCCCCATCCGGCATCCTCCATGCGGGTTTCCCATTGTGTTGACCCCGTGGATGCAATGGCAATTTTCTTGCCCCTCCGAAAGGCAATCGGAGTTGCCTGGAGTGCTGGCAACTTGGCTTTAATTTCATCTACTGTTTCGGTTTCAAGTTCGGAGGAGTTAAAAACTGTTAGTCAGGAAAAATTAGCGAATGAAACCTACGCTGAGTACAGGACTTAATTCAAAGCACAAAATTTTAAATTTATGTAATATAAAAGGAGCTATTATTTAGAGAAATGGGAACTTTAGATAGATTCCGAATCTATCAATTCATGCCATTTCAAGATAGGTTTTCAGTTTTTATAAGATTATATTATAAATATCTGGAGCCCTCGTTCAGGACGTAGGTGTCTCGCACTCAGGCACACATGTCGCAAGACGGTCGGAAATGTGGGTGGAAAATAGGAGGACCCACTCCACGCTGGGGGGGATGGAAGGGGTGAGTCAGCTCGGTTATTGTTGCCCCCGGCACTCACGGTGTTTGGTTAATGCGTCGTCTTCCTCCTCGCAATCGCACTCCGGCGAACGTTTTCTTTTCGCTTACTCGTTTTATTTTTATTGTATTTCGTTTGCGTTTGCCATTACCCCCAGCTCTGGATCCTGCTGCTGCTTCCTGCACCCCCTCCCCGTTTCCAATCACTGAGCAGCAACAATCGAACGCTTCGGGCTCTTGCCAGTCGACAGTCTGGAGGACTGGAGTCTGTGTCCTGGATTCTGGAGTCTGCAGCCCGAAGCCCAATGCCGAGAGTCTGCAGTTGGCAGTTGCCAGCCGGCGCAGAGAAAGCAAAATGCTTTTAACTTTTAT
>JAJJHY010003831.1:16464867-16708702 GCA_021224005.1 Drosophila setifemur | reverse complement strand
CCCACCCCCCTGGCAGATGCGTGGAGGGGTTCTTAGCCGGTTTTCACGTCACCGAAACTGCACTTTAACCGTGTCCGCGCCTGTTTGCATGTGTTATCTGCTGCTTAATGCTGCGAGTGCTCCGCAATTTGACGCTGCAGCGACCAGTCATCTCATCCGCGTCCCCCTCCATCGGCCATTGTGTCCGGTACACAGGACTTATCGACATGACCACGCTCCGCTGCTCCGGCCCCTCTGAGAGGAGGCCCTGCTCTCTCTCTCAAGTCCCCTTTGGTGGGGCTGTCGAAATTTTGAATTTTGATTGGCATCAGCGTGCGGTGCAGTGTTCCGTGATTATCGCCCAGTCGAGTACCCCATCCGTCCTCTGTCCAGCAGGGGTATTTCGGAGTACGAACTACGGACAACGGTCTACGGACTTTTGGACACCGGGCCAGAACCGTGTGTGTGTCGGTGACCGGTTTATGGCAATTCGGTCATCAAAATTGCATAGTGTTCATGATGCTAATTGCAGGCCGGCCGTGTTTTGCTGACTAATTTTGTTGTTTGCCACGAGCGCTGGTATTCAAAAATGATATGAGCTGCAGTCAACCCGGGTCAGGTCAGAAATCGAGTTCAGGGGGAGCGTTTGTCAGTTAACCAGTCAGCCTCGGGCGTGTTTAGTCGATTGAATACTCCCAGAATTGAGAGTTCCATTTCCATTGTTGGCCGAATCATCAGGAAAACAATGCAGCGTTGGACATCTGAGACGTGCACTAAAGTGTCCCATTTAAGAGGATTTGGTACTGAAGTAAGCTTGAAAAGAGATTAAAAGGAATTCCCTGCACTGCATTCCATGGAGTTTGATTACAGCCCAATTAGTTCTTCTGTTTCCATCAAAGCTGAGCCAAAATACGTTTACCCGTTTACTAAAAGCCAACAGTCGCGAGCCAATTATTGTGGCATCAAGCGAAGGAACCCAAAATAATCGAGCATCTCTTGCAACGAAAGACAAACGAAATAAAAGAAGTTGAATTCTCGAACGAATTCAAAATACCTAATTTTATTACGGGGCATCATTGTGCTTTCAGCGCGAAATTTAATTTTCCAAATCACAAATTCTTTATTTGTTTCCACGGGCGGGAAAGGCTTTTCTGGGACTTGCCTGCTCTCAGAAGGGGACGAAGGGTCAGGGCGAGGAGGAGGACGAGGACGGGGACAGGGAAGAGGGCGGGGCCGAGGAGCCACTCATGCCGGTTTGCAGGGCCGTCCTTATTGAATTGCTGCAATTGGACTCCTCTCCTCGATGTGCACATCTTCTGTCTCAGCCCCTGGCCTGGATCCATCCGCTTTCCTTCGGTTTGCTGAAAAGGAAACGGAGAAAGAACAGAAGAGCCGAACTCAGCCAGCGAAAGCCATGAAAAATACAGTAAACCCGCTTTATTTTCACATTTTATAAATTTTTCCTTTTCGTTGCTCGTATCTTTGCCTTGTTTGTGGTCTGGCCAGCTTTCTCTGCAGCTTTCTCCTTGTGCCTTGTGCCTTGTGCCGTGCATTCCTACGTCTATGTATCTGCTTGTATCTGTATCTGTATCTTTGTCTGTAGCTGTATCCGTATCTGTGTGTGTGCCATTCTACCGTTGAAAGGTAAAAGACACCAACCACTGTGGGGCGGTTGGGAGGCGGGACTGACTGGAGCAAAAGGCACGCGATATAAACTCACCCGCTGCAGCCAGTCCGACTTCAACTGGCACCGCTGACAGCAGCCAACGAAAATATATATATTTCGGAGGAGCATCTCGGAGGGAGATGGGATGAGGGAGAGGATGAGGAAGAGGAAGGAGCTGGGAAAATAGCACAAGCGGCAGAGCGGAAACGGAAAAGAAAAATATTGTTTCAATTCAATTGAAGCTAAAATTGCATGATTGCAACCAAACCAGACGAGAGGAGAACCGAACTGAACCGAACCGGATGCCAAGGAGATGGCGCAATGTGAGTGCGATTTCCCTCCTCCTCCTTCAGTTTTCCTTTTCTCATCGGCAGAGCACACACATATGGAGTGGGAAATGAGCTACTACAGTTTAAACAATAAACAGGAGAAGTACAAACGAGGGGACATGTAGTAATCCGTGTTCAAGGGTTATCTCGGCCAGGATATGGGCTAGTGACACTAAGTCCTCAATAAATGGTCTTAGCACTCGTGTCCCCGAACATTCCTCTGCAGCATTGCAGCATTTGCAATTTGAATTCAGGAATTTCGTTAACCATGCTGAATATTAAAGCACTCATGGGTCAGTGGCACCGGCTCATCAATAAATGCCTGCCTTCCATGAAGGTGCCTAGGTAAATTATTATAGAAACTGACTGCCGAGTAATCTGCTGCTTACGAGGCAGTGCATCTTTATAAGCTGCTTAGGCCTGCGGGCGGCTGTCGCCAGAGTCCAGGATTCAAAGTCCGCAGCAGAAAGTATTCCAGCGCTCCGGGCGAAGTCCTGCAAGTATCGACGTCATTCCAGCCAACTCCTACCGGACCCGGTCAACTCGGCCAACTCTGCTCTGCCATCTCATAAACTCTTCATGAACCTCGAGAGGGGAAAGTAAGCGCCAGCGGAGGGGGCTGGGGCAGCGCATAATAATGTTTGCATAGCTTTTGGGTTTTATTACTCGGCTGTGTAAATGCCAGCACAGCATCCTCGTCCTGGTCTGGCCTGGTCGTTACACTCTGCAGCAGTGTCTTTGCCTTCACTCCTGACGCCTCCACTACACAGCAGATAAAGTCTGTCTAAACCGAGTTCGGAGCACCTGACACAGCTTGTTAATCTTGGCATTTTGTACTTAAAATAGCAATGGTAATATTCAAATAGCTGGGAGAGTCTATAGAATTGAACAATTCTTAAAGTGGGTAGAAAATTGTGTGCAACAAGTCGTATGAGTAATATGCTTAATAAAGAGCTCATAGAAATATTTCATAAATATATGTCAAATCTGATCATTAGCCTTGGAAATATATTTCAAGCTATTTACAACTTAACTAAAAAATTACTCATTTAACATTCACCCTAAGACCACCCTGCGAATGAGTAATATTTATGTAGTACCTTATTAGAATTTTTTTTTTTTTAATTTAATTAGTAATTTCTTGTAATGCAACCATTAGTATGAGTATTCCTTTAAAATAAAAGGTAGTTACGTCCCCAGTTTTAAGACCACTTTAAATTTAAACATAAGGCATTTAATGCAATGAATGGAAATTATTAGTATACATTTTTGCCGGTGCATAGCTACCTTTCTTTTGGCGTTTTCTCAGTCTCTCATCTTGCCGCGTGACAGCGACAAGCAATTCCTCATCCTCACCCACATCTGGCCCCGGGACATTCCCCGGGCAGTCATTTACATGTTTCGGTCGCTGCCATCTTATCTGGGCGCTCGGTGGCTGTCTGGACGAGTTCTGGACGTCTTGGCCACTTTATGTTTTGCTTTTGTGCATTTTTGAGTTAATATGCTTAGCAGCACATTTTGTTGTTCCCGACGACATCGTCTTCGCCGGGCAATGGAGGGAACTAGGGTGAGGTTGGCGAAATAAGGAAGAAATAGGGACAGCGTCGAGTTCTCCGGGAGCTTATCTGCTCGTGCTTGTCGAATTTTTGGGCTGTGCGACTTTCGCTTTAAGAACTCAAACATATTACCCTTGTACTTTTGCTTGTTCTTGTGCCATTTTTCTTGGTCGCCTTTTGTTTTAGTTGGCTGCTTTGTTCTGCTTTGAAGTTTGCTGACTGGTCTTTAAGGACATTGGAAATTGCGGTCAGGACAATTAATTTCCGGTTGAAGAAACTTTCCTTCAGTTTTTTGGCAGCCACTCGAAGCGACCCAACCCGCTCCCCGCCTTTTCCCTCGACTAGCATTAGGTGGGCATTATTATTGAGCGTAAAGGCAAAGCCAAACTTTCATCTTGCCGGGCTCTAATCGACCTTGTTCTCCTTCCCCCATCCCCCTTCTTCCATCCAGTTTCCTCTCCTTATTTGCAAAATAAATTTCTTCTATCATGGGGACAATGAAACTTTCGGGGTGTGGCGCGGATGAGGCAAAGTTTAAAGCAGAAAATGGGGGGCGGGATGGGGTATCTGGGATGGGGGTAACGAGCGGGTTGGATGTGAAGCAGCCACACTTATGCTTTCCACACCGACTGGCATAAGTTAAAAATCACTTACCTACGCTGGGGCACACGTTGCGTATGCTTAACAAAGTGCCATCACCCAGGCCGTTGGTTTTTTTTCGTACATGCGTTGGCGTTAGCACCTTGCACTGGGAAATCAGTCGTAATAGTTTTAATGAAATGAAATATAACAAAATACGATGCCCTATTTATTTTTTGTATTTTTTGCAGTCACCAAATTATTTCTGAAAATTAAAAATAACTTTTACTTTCATATTATATTTTACAATGTCTAATTTCCCTCTGTGCACGCGTGTTTGGGCAAAGTGTAAAAAAATTTCACCCCTTCTATGTATTTAGCAGCCTAACGAACGCATTCACCGCCATGGCCCAACTATTTACCATACCATAGACAGCCTGAGAACCAAACCCAGACCCAAGTGCCCAGTGTCCGTGTCTGTGTCTGTGTCCATGTCCATGTCCATGTCCGCATGCTCATCCTTGTCCTCAACCGAGCTGGGGATACGCCTCTATCAGGCTGCTCATTAAAATTTCAGCTCACGTGCACAATCTGCACTTAGAGGACCCTTCGAGGTTTGAATTTTTCACATTTTCGCCAGCTCGAGATGATTCCTTCTGCGCCTCTGCTGCTACTGATGCTGATGCTGCTGCTCTTCGCTTTTTCTGCCTCTGGCCACTGTCTCGCCGAGAATGGAAAACTACTTTTGTACTCTTGAATATGTATCTGTATCTGTATGCGTGTACGTGTGCGTATACGTAATACTTACTTTCCTCCGACTAAGTGCTCTGCCATGTTGTGCACGCACTTCCGCATCTCCATGTGTGTGTGCAGGACGAAACAGGACCGAACAAACAAGCATTGTTAACGGCAAGGAAGTTATTTGCAGTGGCCTGACACAATACGCCGCAAATATGCTTTGTGGAGGAGGGGCGAAACAAAACAAATTTGAACTGTAAAAAAATGGATGTCCCTCCCTTGCTCTTATTTTTTTTTTTGTTTCTTCGTCTTTTGCCGCAGGTGCTCCAGGTGGCGCTCTTAAGCTTTTGGGTGGGCTGTGGGCGATGGCGAAGGCGATGGGTGGGAGGGGCAACTTGACATGTCATCAAAAACACATTAAATGCGTTTTTTACGAGCTCGTTTATCCAAACTGTCGTCCACCTGTTAAGTTCAGAGCGGGAAGCGGAAAGGAAAGGAACGGCACGGCACGGAGCGGAATGGAGGTGGATGCCGCCGGCGGGACCGTGTCCGGAAATTGCCGTTGCGTGGTAATTGAAAAGCTTTTTTTCGCCCTCCAAGGCTCTGCTCCTGGCAACAATGTGGCAGTGCTGTAAATTAGTTTTATAATTTTTGTACTCGCCACAAATAACAACATCAGCTGAAAAAGTTGCAGGAAATTTGACAAGTTTTTACTGCTTCGCTTCCATCCAATGACCTCGAATCGGATGCCGGCCAGCAATGAATTAAATTTGTTTCGTTTGCCAGATGCATTGCCAGATGGGGATCGCTATTGGGGAGCCTAGGGGGACCGAGGACGACCTCGGAGCATTATTTTCCAAATGCAATTAAAAATACTAAACTGTAAATTAACTCGCATATGGATATCATTTATGTGCACGGGACGTTTATGGAATCGTGTTTCGCTTGATGAATGGGCTTTCGTATGCACAATTACCCTCCCGTAATCCCTTTGTTCGGGCTCTTGGCTAGTTTAGAGAATGCCACGTGAGCAGGTCGCCTCCTGTCTCCTGCCTCCTGCCTCCTTCTTCTTGCCACAAACTTCTGCTTAAATAGGAGTTAAGTCGCTCTCTGAGTCGACTTAATTAAGATAAATGTTCCGCAGCAATTAAGGCCTCAGATTTAAATAAACTTTGCCGCCACGTGTGGAGTCCTGCGTGCGAGGGGGAGGGGTGTGGAGGTTGAAGGAGTAAGGATGTGTGATGGTGCCAGCAGGATGCGGCAGTTTCACAGTCGCGCGCCTCGCTGACAGCTTACTCATTAAAAGTGGCATGAACTGGAAGAGAGTTGCCAAGGACAGGAAGTGCTTCCATCCATCTGCGGGAAGGTCCAAAAAAAAGGCACCACCCCTCCGGCTCCTCCAACTGCTTCTTTGTCTGCCAATATTTATTGTGTAAAAATTCACGCCTAGTTAGATCGAACCTGTCTCTACACAGGACCCCTCCTCAGACCCTCACCCTCACCATCACCCCCTGGCTCTGACTCTGGCCTTGCAGCTAGAAACTTTGTCCTTTACGCTCGACATGGCCGCACTCATTAACTTTCCTAATTGAAACTATTAGCGAGTGGCGCTGGGAGGGGAGCGATTCAGCCAGCTGGTTAGTACCGATGAACTATGCCCCATCTGCCCCATCTCCCCACCCAACATTCAGTAGTACTTTTGCATAACTTTAAAGTCAAATGCGATTAAGCCCGACTTGCAGCCCAACATTTGAACGAGCCGGGGATTAGTTTGGCGTTCAAATGTGTGCAATGGAATTATGCGATGCCTGACATGCTTGCCAAGTGCATCACGGGATTCGGGATTCGGGCTTCGGGATTGAGGGATCAAGGATCAGGGATCATGGGGTGCAGGGGTGCAGGGGAGCAGGGGTGCCGGGCGGTGAAGTCATTTGATAACTCAATTTGCAGCTATTGTTCATTTCTCCTTCGATGTGGAGGGATTCTCTGTGCGACAAAATTAAATTACTCGCATGACTTGCTGCTTTAAGATGTCAACACGTTAGATGTTCCATTCAAGCTTTGGATTTTCAATGCGTTCATTAAAACCGAAACAGAAAAGCAAGTAAATGGTTAAACTTCAGATAGAAGATGGAAGTCCAAATGATTTTACTCGGTTTATTTTGTTGGTAAATATTTTCTGCCAGAACGAATCGCAAAGCATAATATACTAGTACTCCAGCTGAAGCTGCATATCCCTGGTTTTTTTTGTTGTTTTTGTTAATATTTCCGGCCAGAGCTAATTGCAAATCATACTTAATCATGTGGGACCTGTGAGAGTCAACATGCCAATTTGTACGGCATATGGTAACCAGGTGCTCGGTGCGGTGCTTGGAGTACACTCTGGCATAAAAACTGTTGTTTGCATGTGGCCCGGACTGGAGCGGAGTGTGTGTGGATACTTATGCCATCATGTTGGATCAGGGGCCGCCCATGGAGAGCCAACTAATTAGAGCCAGTACCAGTACCAGTACCAGTACCAGCAGCAGGACCAGTTCCAGCGCCACACAAAGTTGGTCCACACGAGGACGCAGCTGCTCAATGGCCATCGCCTGGAGCGTGTGCACGAAACTAAAACAATGCAGCAAGGAGCCAAGGAGCCTAGGAGCAGCTTGCGGAACTTTGGGCAAATGTTTGCCACCCCACTGTGGACACTATTCAGAAATGCATGAAATTGCCAAACTTGGTACTCAACGCCTCCGGGAGCATCGCCTGCCGCCGTCCTGAAGGAGGACCTGGCATCGAGATGCCCTCCTGGCATATGGAAATCGATGGGCGGCGGACAGCGCGCATAATTGCATGAATTATTCAGGGTGCAGGGCCGTAAACAGCGACACGCTCGACACGTATTACCCGTTCGCTTGACCGTCAATTGCCCATCAGAGTGCCTCTGCCCCTGCCTCTGCCTCTGCCTCTTCCCCACTGCCCCTTCTCACTTGCCTTCTCCATCGCCTCCATCCAGCTATCCTGCCATCGAGCTGGCCCTGCACAAAGTGCTAAAAATCAATGAGCCACTTGTCACGGACATTGACGCTCCAAGTGACAACGTCCTGCAAGCAGCAAGCAACGTCCTGCGAGGGCAGGCATGGCCAGAAGGAGCGCTGGAGGGGAGTGGGCCACTCCCAAGTATCACGCAATTAATGACAGGACATTCCGATAAACACACACAAGTCCTCGTGCGGTTTGCAAGTTTTCAGGTGGCGGGGGAGTGCACCAGTAATTTGCAAATAACCGGAGTCAAGTTGTCAAAATCGAATTCCGCAAAATGTGTCCTCTACCTCCTTACTATACAAATATTAATAGTGGACAGCAGGCATCCAAGAGGGAATGTCCTTCGAGTCTGATTCAATCAAAATTGATTTTTTATGAAAGAGAGTGAGAAAGGGTGCTTAACCTTTAACATTGAATACACTTGCAAACGAGCTTAGAAAATTAGATATTTAAATTTAGTTTGGTCATTTATAAAATTTAAAGAGAGATTAAACGATTTCGGCATTCAATCAAAGTTACATACCGACACGATAGATGGAGCTCCCTGCAGATGCACTGCCCCGCCTGAGCTTTATTTTATTGCGGCTTCGAACTACGACGGAGCGGAAGGTAAATTAGGAATGCGCTCTTAATACTCCACCCCACAACCACAAAAAGGGCAAGCCCGAGAGGAATCATTCCAGAAGGAAGCTCCATTGTTGCAGTAAACCTCGCAAGGAGATTCTCTCCCCGCACTCTTCCCAGCATCCATCTATCCATCTATCTGTCTGGCCATGCCTGTACATCTAGGCCCATCTATCTGTCTGATTTCATTTATGCAAAAGAAGCATTTTTACTTCGGAACCTCTCTCTCGGTTCACTTCGTTCCGAAAAGAATGCGGATGCGCTGCCTTGGCCTGCTATGGGGTACGGACGAAGGACGAAGGACTCAGGCAGTTTACTGCCGGGACAGCTGGTCAAAATTAACAAGTTCCAGCGCATGTCCCAGGCCTCTCCTCTCCATTTCCCAGCCCCCGTATTTGTGTATGTTTGGGAGCATAAGCAATTTGTTGCAAACTTTTCTGTTGCTGGCTTTTGTTGTGCCTCCTTTTCGGTTATCCTTCCTCATCCTTCTGCCTCTTAAGCCCTCCCCAACCACCGCAACCGTTGCTTTGGACCAGGTCCTTGGCTAAACTCTAGTGCGTGTCCGAGGGTAGACACACTTGCAAAAATGTGTATTTTTTCAAATATTAAAATATACATTTAAAATACAGAAATACTATTTATTTTTGTAATCTTCTTATAAATCGATTTACCATACATATTTTGTTCATTTTCAAACAAGAGTTTGCAGTTAAAATAAAAAATGTACGGCTTTCAAGCCACAATAGAAAAAAAAGCTTATTTACATTTCTCATACATCCATTATTTCCAATTTTTTTTAAGCTTTTCAATTGTATCTTTTAAATTTATACAATAATCATGTTTTTTTAAAAATGTTATACTGCATCGAGAGTTTGTATTCATACATTTGAAATAACATTTGAATTCTGAAAAAAATGTTTTCTTTTAATACAATGGAAAAAGGAAATGGAAGGGATTTAAAATCCCCCAAACCTAGAACCTTTCTCCGAGTGAAAAACAAAGAGCGGCCTGCAGATTCTCCCTTGGAGCACATCCACTTCCGTATTTTTTGGGACGTTTGCTATGCTGGCTTGGCAAAAAACTTTTAAAAGATCTTAAATTTCTGTTGTTTTGTAAAATTGATGAAGTAATTTGTTTGGTGATTGCACAAACTTTGCGTGTCAATATTTTTGAAAAACAGCAAAGTTTCCCAAACTTTGAGCGCACCAACACACACATTGGAATCCACAGCTGTCCAGGAGAAGTGAGGAGGGGTGAGGGAGCAGGAGTGGGTGTGAGGGGACAGGACAAGGACACGCCCACTTCGAGTGGGGGGAGTGACAGGAGTGGACTGGTCAAAGTCGAGTCTGTCTGGCCAATAAGCCGTTTGCATTTTTAATGACTCGAAATTGTGCAAAGTGCCTCAACTGGATCCGGTCGGAGGGGAGCGGATTGGAATGGAGGAGCCAGTCCGGGAGACAATCGAGAATATTTGATTTGTGTTATGCTTTTATCGCTCTCGCACCCTTGACCCCGTATCCCGTCTACCGGTGTCCATTATCCTTCGGATGTGAGTGAAGCAACTTGACAACTTAAACGCATCCAATTGGGGACGATTGGAAAACTTAATTTGCATGCGAGCGAATGAGTGACCAAAAGCCTTCAACAATTCCCAAGGTGCTTCGAATGTCGAGCAAATCGATTCGTTTTGGAACAGGCAGAAAAATGCCACAATTTTCCACACCCAATTTTCACATTTGAGTCGGTCTCTAACCCATAATTAATTAAGAATATTCTGCTATTTAAAAAAATATTTTATACCTAACTAAAAATCGAGATAAAAATTATGATTCCAAGACCAAACGACCTACAGATAGTATATAATGAACATTAAATAAATACTCGTAAGTCTCAGTCTTCCAAACAAAAATGCTTCACTGCAGTAAGTCTCGAATACATAATTATTTATTATAATGTAAATTGGAGCATACAATCTGGCAAATTGGAAACAAATAAATAAATATTTAAACGATTTTTAACTCACTGTAAACAATATGATTCGCCTGACTGGAATTGGCAAATTGAATTAATCTTAATCATATGAAATATGTATGAATATTAATTAAATTAATTAAACCCAAAATGTAAATGCTGATTTTAAAACCAAAATAGCAGATAAAACTGTTAAGCTCCAAAGGCACTCCTACAAATGAATTTGAAATTAAAACTAAAATAAATAGTCAACATTCAAATTAATTAGATGTAAAACCGCAACTGCAGTTGAAAGTGGAGTGTGGGTTGGGACGACTCAGCCCCAGCCCACTCCTTCTGCGTGTGCACCCCAGAAATCTCTGCGGCCTTTCTTGGCTCCGATCCGATCCCGTGGCCAGCGGGAAAATGGGTACAAGCGGATGGTGCAGGCAACGATGGTGGCAATGTAAGCCAACAAAGCCAAAAATCCAAGTAGCTCGGGCACCGGCACCTTGACAGAAAAACAAACTAATTTCCAACTTTGTGGTGCGCCGAGCTGCACCAGGGAATGGCAACGCTTGCACTGGGATGATTGGGATGCTTGGTTGGGGGTGGTGGTGGACTGATTTGGGTGAGTCTGGGTGGGCTTTAGGGGGTTGGTGGCCACAGCTACCAGTTGAGCCAGCTACGGTTTTGGCCCTAGCCATTGATGTCTGGTTAATCGCAGTGCACACTGCATGTCACGGAGCAAGGGGAGGTCTGGGGGGATGCAGAAGGGGGGAGGGCTGGAAGGCAAAAGTTCAGCTGGAAGAAAAATAGTTGTGGCTGTCGATGATGCGGGCAGGGGTCAGAGGGGCAGGAGCCGGAGCAGGCGCCTCCTTGGCATGCCTTGGATTGTGTAGTTGAGTTTGCTCTGTTTACTCTCGAATAGTTATAGAAATGTTATTGTGCGCAATGCAAATAGACTTCAGCATCCCCACCAGGATGTCGCGTTTAAAGCAAACGGATAACTTTATCCAGAGCCCAGGAATGGGGGCTTAAAGACACAATTTCGGGATTAAATTCTAGGCCATATCTTTCCAGGCAGTTGGAGCTATCGCTTCCGGATGGGATAAGTGGGATGGTGGCTCTTGGGCGGCACTTGAGTGTGTTTTTATTAAGTATTTATCAAGGAAATCAATATGTTGCCTAACCGATTGCCCGTCCATCCAACCATGTATCTGTATCTATGTATCTGCCTACTTCTCTAAGCTTCCGCTCATATCGGGCCATATGAAATCGAGAGCATTCACTTCCGCCCATTCATGCCACGCCCTTCCAGCGCCCCGGAACCCTCCTCCACGGACACAATTGAAATTGAATAAAATGACTTTTCAAATTATTTGCTATACAACAGGGAGAGGAGCAGAGAGGAGATGCAGGAGCAGGAGCAGGGACTGGGACTGGGACAGCACATGGCGGTGCCAGAAGTGCTTATCTATGGGAAAATGTTAACTGTATGAAAGCCATAAACTGTAGATATGCAAAGCTCCCGCCATTTCCACCCCCGCCCCCGCCTGGCACTTTCCCCGGAAGAGGGCTGAGGAAATACGTAAAAACAAATAACAATTTTGCGCTCAAAATAGAACACAAACAACACAAAAGGCAAAAGTATGGTCGGGGTTGGGGCCCAGGAGCAGGAGCAGAAGCAGGAGCCTACAGCCAATCCCATTCACATGTCTTGGGGGGCAGGGAGCGTGTTTGGGGGGAGTAAGAATTCGTATAAGAAGGCAGCCAAGTATCGATTTATGCATATTAAATTACACGCACTGCCTTACAATACCCGCTCGAATTCGTACAAGTACACTGAAATAAAGTGAAAACTAGGGCAGTCTATTTTTAAAATCAAATCGATACTTCAGCCTTTTACTGATGATTATTTTTATTAAAAATAAATTAGCTTGCAAATCCAAATTGTAGGTATATTAATCGGAAATAGGTGCAACGCCTTCTGCCCATTTTCAAAATTGTTTACATTTCTGTAAAATTTTGCGGTTGTAAATTCAAATTAAATGATGTTAAATATGTTTTTGAGTGTTATATTAAATACTGCTCGCATAGTTAATTCTTTTGCGGTTTTTTTTAGTGACGGCTAATTCACTGAATTATCAATGCAGTATTAGCATTTAATTGATGTTGACAGCAAACGAAGAATGCAGCAACTTAATTTATAAATAGTTTCAATTTGACTGTCAATTAAGCACAAACATTTCCTCTTCAATTAAACATTCAATGGGTAAAATTAAATTATTACTTTGGGCATGCTGAGTGTTGGGCATCGTTTCAATAGTTTAATGGAATATTATTGCTCATTTAATAAAAAAACTAAAAAGGTGGTTAATTTATCACTCATACGCAGTGATGGCGTACTTTACACTGGACCATCTAGAATTATTCGAGTCTACTAAAATCTGTTGGAAAGCTACTGCTTATATTTGTGCCGTGTATCCAACGGATTCGTGTTCCGCCCGGTGCTCCGTCGGAGCAATTTATATTTCCTTATTGGCCTGTGCGTGTGTATTTCTGACATCTCAGTCCGCAGTTCTCAGTTCTCAGCCCTCTTTTTTTCCAACTCGTCCAGCCCCGCCCCGTCCAAGGCGAAGGCGAATCCCTTCGACATCATTACCATTGGGAATCCACACTAGCGCCCAATTTATAAACGTTTGGCTGTTTGCCTTATCTCGGGCCCTTTCTCCTCCTTCCTCAGGTCCCAGGACCCCTCTTCTCTGCTGGCAGGACACTTGGCTCGTCCACAGAGAAAGAAAAAACTGCCAAGCCGGAGATGCGGAGGCAAGGATGCGGATAAGGATAAGGCTGGCGAGGAATGCCCCTGCCAAGCCAGAAATTTATTTCAAATTGAAAATTCTTCCTCCCGATGGAAAAATCCGTTCTTGCTCTCGCAGTGAGCCTGCTTTTCCATTTCCAATTCCATTCGCCACTCCCCCAGCCCCGCCCATTCATACTCCCCTCTTCCATCAACTCAATCCGAATTCCATGCCGCGGAGTGCATATTTTAGAGCAACTTACTGCCTCCGGAATTACTTTCCTCTTTGGAGTTGAGTGGAGTGGGGATTCGAAAACTATCCAGGCAATCAGGAGTTGACTTTGTTGCATAAGCGGCGTCCATAACTCACGCAATCCCGCAGCATATGGAAACGAGAAAACCCGCAAAGGGAGACTCCACTCCGGAAAACGTTCAATTTTCAATGAGCACTTTTCGTCGCAGAGTGCGAGGATGGTTGGTTGAATGGTTGGTTGGGTTTCTGGATTTCTGGATGGAGTGAGGACTCTCTGCAATATTAATGCGCTTCAAACGCCCTCGCAGACTGGCCAGGAGCAACGCCCATAACGTTAAGAGTGTCAACCGGCGACTGACCATGGGAGACAGCCCAGGCCCAGCCCGGGGACAGGGCACTTTGGGTCACTCGAATCGAAGCCAAGAACGCACTCTTAATTATTCTGGTCACATCTGTTATGTAAACTGCGACCGGGCCGTAAAAGTCGGAAGACTCCCTCCAAAAATGGCGGAGGCGGCGCCAAAAGACAAAGCCCGAAACTTGGACCAGAACAAGGACTGGGATAAGGATGACGTGGAGAGGCAACCTCGATTCGCGCCCTTCATGCGTCGCAAAAATTAAAAACGAAAGCCACGCACTAGGGAGGAGGATGAGATGGAGGGACCGGAACCTGTGCGGGCACCTTCCTGCGTCTGGCCTGGAGGCGGGACCCGGACCCGGGACCCATAAATAAGCAGCCGCCTTAATTTTTAAAATACGTTGCCCTCGCCAGAGCCGCGCCCCACATAACACCTTTTTATATTGCACAGGCGACATGTTCCGAGGACGTGGCCACAGTGGACCAAAATAAAGCAGAGACCGAAGTGGGAAGTCTGGATAGTTTGTGGGTGGACCTTGAAAAGTTAACTTTATTGCTTTCGATTGTTACAATTCTCAAAAAATTAGTACTCCTTTTTTAATCCTAATATCTTTACAAAGAAGGAAAGTTTAAAGAGAAATATACACAATTTTTTTTAGCATTAAGTCGGGGAGTATAAAAAATGTGTTTTCTAATCTCTATGTGTTTAATGAAATTGTGACAAGTTAGAGAAATCTCGAAGAATGTAGGGTCAATTTAGTTTTACAAAAATATCAGTTCTTGTACAATTCCAGGGAAGTTCAACTTTAAGTGGAACCGAAAATCCGATTTCTCTCAAAGGTACTCTAAACGGAATTCTTAATTTAGAAAATTTGGCTAATTGCTGAATTTGTAAGAGCAAAGGCTTCACTGTACTATTTGGGTATTCCTGTGAAGTCTCGGGTCTGGGTCCACTGAGTCCGGTGCCTCCGGGCAGCTCAGGTTGCTTTCAGGTTCGTCTGGCCCACCTTTTCCAGTGCCCTGCCAAGGGCTGGGCCCATCAACATTTTTGCCTTCTGCTTGATCCGCTGTTTTATATTCCCATGCCCGTTCCCATTACCACTCCGAACGAACCACCCACCACCCCCATTTTGGGACATCTGCCTCCTCTGTATTTTTAATTAATGTTGACCGCAATTTGTGCTTGCTCCTGCAGCTGCTCTTGCCGGTTTCCGGGCTGTTATCGGGTTTTGTTTATCAGGACTTTTCGCACGAGGCCGCGAAGTGAACCCTTTGGGCCGTCGCCAGGTAGCACCATGGTAGCATCCGCTTCTGACCCGCGGGTTATTAAGAGATTCATAAAGTAAACCAAGAAGGGAGGGGGAACTTGGTTTATGGATTGGCAGAATCACAACCAGTTCCTTGGTTTGCAACGGAAGCCATTTGCTGTTTTTGCCGCTGGACAAGTGCATGCCCCTTTCTTGTTTTAAAACCAATTAACTGTACTCCAAGCTCTCTTAGCCAAGTAGATTCTATTCATTCAGGCAAGACGGGCCAGACCCCTCCCGTAAGCAGACCGACCGCAAGGGTCGCTGGCAGATGGAATATCAATTACCTGCGGTCTGGTCTTGCTTCCTGGCTGAACTGAAGCAGACGCAGCGTAAGCAGAACCAGAATTAGAGCTGAGAACCAGCTAGGTCTTAGCGAGGCCAACTAATTGCAGTATAAGAGCTGCTTCTTCGATTGGCAAGGAAACTCGTTCCGCCAAACACAGATACAGATAGAATCACCGAGAGAATAATACACAAGATGAGTGCGCTGCGCCTCGTAGCAAACAGAATTACATTTCTCGAGAGATGCTTTCACAATATGCACATATATTTACTAAGATGATGGTCATTCAAAAGGCGGCAGCGGCCCAACAAGAGCTCCGGGCGGAGCGGGAACGTCTACTTCAACTTCTTCTTGGGGCGCAGGTTGTTGGTGTGGCCGCACTTCTTCTTGCGGCAGTTGGTGGCACGCGGGTGCAGGCGGGCGTAGCACTTGCGGCATATCATCTTGTCGCAGTTGTACTTCTGGGCCAGGATGCGGAGCGAGGGCTCGATGATACCACCGCGCAGGCGGAGCACCAGGTGGAGGGTCGACTCCTTCTGGATGTTGTAGTCGGACAGGGTGCGTCCGTCCTCCAGCTGCTTGCCGGCAAAGATCAGACGCTGCTGATCTGGGGGGATGCCCTCCTTGTCCTGGATCTTGGCCTTCACATTCTCGATGGTGTCGGAAGGCTCGACCTCAAGGGTGATGGTCTTGCCGGTGAGGGTTTTCACGAAGATTTGCATGGCGGCGGCCTCTCTGCAACACAATGACAACAAAATAAGTCCATATAGGCAATTTAACTTTAAAGACTTTGTCCCGAAAGCGTCGCATTCGCAGCTCGTGTTTGTGTGGCAGCTTGGAGGTTATGTCCGCCCTGGTGGAGCAGCTTTTCATGAGTAGGGAAAAGCTTCCAGCAGTCGCAATGACTTGATTTTGAGGTTTTCCGGTGCCTCATTACGCCTGCTTTTCACCTGTACGACTTTTCCTGCCACGCTTTCGGGTTTTCTCGATTATTTTTGCAATATTTCCGCAACTCACCAGAAGAAACGTGCAACCAAATGCTATTCACAGAAGAAAAGAAATAGTGTGCCCACACCGGCAGAGGGGTGCTGTTGCTGAACTGTTAACCAACAGCGCACTGCAAAGCGCAGGCAATCGATTTCTTCTGTAAAAGCTGAATTAATGTTTAGAATTTAAAAATGCAAAATATTTTGAAATTCAAAGTCATGGATAGTATAATATACTTATACTATTCTGTGGGTTGAGAATATCAATCGATAACTCCTGTTGACAGTGTTTGTCAAATTTTGAAAACATAAGTTTAAATGTAAAGTGACAGTGATAGAACTTCATGTGAATATTGGTATTTAAAAAGAAGAATATTAAATTGTGAAGTTGCGACATTCGAGCATTCATTGGAACATGCCGCAATAACAGAACCCAAGACATCATCTGCTCTTCCCGATAGTGGCAATGTGCAAACACTGCAATCGATAGGCAACAGGTGAGCACGTATCGAGCGCGCAGTGTGACCGGCCCAAATGCATCGATAGGCATCTGAAAAATTTAATTAAACCGATAGATCAGCACTTTTGGGTTGCTGGAGCAGAAGCCGAGTGAAAAAAACAGAAAAACGTGGATTTTCCTTGAGCTTAGAGCATGTCGAAACCAGGAGAGGAGCAGCCCGCAGCCGATGGCGCGGTAAGCAGAAGGATTCAAAAGAATCCCTCGTCTAGTTACAGCTTAGAACCCTTTTCAATGGGGACCTTGGTTTTCGCACTTTTCTAGGTGGTTGCTGGGAATGGGAACGCTGAGGTGGCCCAAGAGGGGGAGCAACAACAACAGCAGCCGCAACCCACCAGGATGGAGTCCTTTTTCGCGATGACCAAGTCCCTGATCCTGCGCGCTTTGATTATTTACTTCATCAGCTCCTTTTTTCGCCGCCCGCAAGCGACTCCAGCCGGTCAGGATAAGAGTGTAGCCAATGCGGGTCCTAAGATCACTGCCTGGAACTACTTCGAGAACGGAACGGACTTCGACCTGCATGTGTGGCTCTCCGAGGAGCCGGATGTGGTTAATTTCCAGCAGAAGGCTAATCTTCTATGGATGCAGGAGGACCTCACCTACGGGGACTGGATCTCCGGGCCCACAGGAGATGGTATTTACACACACAATCTCAAGTTAAAAACCTCCCCGCACCTGATAAGAAATGGAAGTGTGTACCTGCATGCCTTTGTGACCAAATCCGGGGAGAGCCCCGATCCCCAGTCTCCCAATTACGCTTCCAATGGGCACATGGGCCATCAGCAGCACCAGTTGAACAAGTTCAAAAAGCTGCGGGTGAATCGCAATTACAATTTGCTAGCCAGCGAAAAGGAGAAGCTGGAGCACGAGCTGAAGCAGGCCAACTTGAAGGACACCATTGTCTCCCACTGGCATCCAAATCTCACCCTTAATTTGGTCGTCGACCAGACCAACTGGGCTCAGGGAAGCGTTCCCCCTCCTCTAGATGACTATGTGAAGTTTGTGGAGGGTGGAAAAACATATCTGCCTATCCTGTTTGTTAATGACTACTGGAACCTGCAGAGGGAGTACTTCCCCATCAATGAAACTACGCCAGAGTTGGACCTCCATCTGACCTTCCAACCTTTGGGAATGTTCAAATGGCAACTTTATGCGGCCAAGCAAATGAAGAACAAGTGGGCTGGCAATGTTTTGGGTGAGCTGATGGCCGCCAGTCAGCCAGAGGAGAGCGACGAGGATCAGGACTCGCTAAAGGAAACCCTTCTAGACACGAATATATACCTTCTAGGAGTCACTGTAGCCGTTTCAATTCTACATTCAGTGTTTGAGCTGCTAGCTTTCAAGAACGATATTCAGTTCTGGAACAATAGAAAGTCCTTGGAGGGATTATCAGTCCGATCCGTGTTCTTTGCGGTGTTCCAGTCCCTAATCATCCTGCTGTACGTGCTGGACAATGAAACCAACTTTATGATCCGCATATCCTGCGTAGTGGGTCTTGGAATCGAAGTGTGGAAGATCCACAAGGTGGTGGACATTGACTACAATCGCGAGCAGAAGATTTTCGGAGTGCTGCCTAGAATCAGCTTCCAGGACAAGGGCTCCTACTCGGAAAGCTCCACCAAGGACTACGACAAGCTGGCCTTCAAATACCTGGGCTGGGCCTGCTTCCCGCTCCTGGTGGCCTACTTTGTGTACTCCTTAATATACAACGAGCACAAGGGCTGGTACTCCTTTGTGCTGAATATGTTGTATGGTTACTTGCTGACCTTTGGCTTCATCTTGATGACCCCTCAGCTGTTCATCAACTACAAGATGAAGTCGGTCGCCCACATGCCGTGGAGAATGATGACCTACAAGTTCCTCAACACCTTCATCGACGACATCTTCGCCTTTGTGATCAAGATGCCCACGATGTACCGACTGGGCTGCTTCCGCGATGACATTATATTCTTTGTATTCCTGTACCAGCGCTGGCAATATCGCGTCGACCTCAAGCGGGTCAATGAGTTTGGCTTCTCTGGGGAGATGGAGCAGGAGGCCAAGGCCAAGGCTCCGAATGGAGCCATCGAGGGACCCGCAACCCCTACAGCTGCAACAGCAACAGAAGCCGCTCTTGCAGCGCCAGCAAGCAAAAAGACAGCCGCACAAAAGAAAAAGGACTAGGTCTGGCAGCCACAATATGCATTGAAAGAAATGCGACAACGCAATACCCATATACTCCCGCTCCCAATATGTATGTAATCACTCTCCAGTATACATAGTCAAGGTAATCCGCTAGCATCATTCTTAGGGCTAATTGTAATTACGTATACGTATGTTTGTGTTTGTGTTTCTCGTGCCCTCCACGCTTGCTTCATCCGCAGCGTTGGAAGATCAAATAAATTAAGTGTGAGATGAAGTTGAGCTATGCAGTACTATCTAATCTGTTTCTGGTTTTGATGGGCTGACAGGCCACCTGCTAATAGCCAGAGATAAGGCTCTTTATCGGGCCTCCAAAGCAGATGGATGAGATAAAGATCGCCTCATGTCTGCCTAAAAAAAAGTCTGCTGTTGCTGGGTTTTTCATTACCGATTTGGGTCAAACAATTTCATTAATTTACTTGATTGTCTGTATTGATTGGCCAATGGAAACATATATTACAAGAAATGTGTATTCTAAGGGGTCAACTTCAATTCAGATATCTTGTCCTGACATAAGAAGTCATTCATGATTTTCTCATTTTCACGACGAACATTTAAACAGCGTGAGAAGATACTCCAAGGTACACGTATGTTTTTATGTTCATATTTACATGCGCGAAATACACATGTATACATACATATATTATGAAAACATTGGATCAGCTGTTTCTCGCCTGCCTTTCGCTATCCAACACTTTTATTTCCCTGTTCACAACACTGATGGGAAACCCGCGTAAATGGCAAAGTAAATTTAAATTCAGCATAATATTGTCGTACAGAAATTCATAAAAATATTAATTTCCGTGAAAGTACAAAAACTGTTAAATACAATTCTCAAATGACATTTGAATATATATTTAAGTTTTTGTAATTATATTTGTATAATATTTGGTTACTCTCTAATAATTTCCTTTCGTTGCTGCCATTTTCTGCTATAAGATTGATTTAAAATGTTTTCATTTTCGAAAAGAAATTACAAAATTTAAGAAAGGCTAAAAGGCAAAAGTGTAGAATCTTAAAGAACTCAAGCTCTTTATATGAATGCCCGCTAGCCCGTGTTTTATGAATTTCCCGCACTGGAAATTATAGAATCACACGCTGGCGACCGGCAAACTGGACTTGACAGCGACTTGGGCATTGTGCGGGGTCGCGTCCGAGCCATCGCCCACTCCTCGCAGAGCAGCGCAGCGGGGAAGTCGGAAGTGGAACGAAAGCAGCGATAAACACTGGGCACTGGGCACTGGAATGAGGGAGCGCGAATTGTGTGCTGGTATCGAAAGAGCAACAATAACTGCTGCAACAGCATGTTGCGTCGTAGGCTCAGCTATTTTTATTGGTTTGCCTTTGTGGAGGCTCTCGGCCCGAGCTGCAGTTGGGCTCCTCCAATCGCAGCCACAAATGCCAGGACTTGGAGTTGGGCTTTGCGTGTTTTTGTAATATTTCTCAAAAGATAAGAATGCGACCGGACCGGGCTGCTGTTGCTGCTGCTGCATTTTCTGTTTCCGAGGAGCCACTTGGCCTGGCATTTGGGCTTTTGCCAGCTACCACGACGACATTCATAAAGAAATAAAATCGGACAAAACTCTTGTTATGCTCTTTTTACTGAACTAAGTGACAGTTTTACGAGGCAGCCAGCGAGTCGCAAGTCGCGGGACTGGGCTGAGTCTGGTTCCCATTCCCATTCCCAGTCAAATTCGGACTTGCAACAGCTCCAACCTCCCATGCAATTTCATGCGGTCTAGCTGGAGAGCGGAGAGTGAGCTCTACCAGACCCTATTCCCTGTTTCATTACGGAACCTATTCCATTATGAAACCCCTGAACATTCACAGAGATTACCATCGATAGGGAATCGGCCGGGCTCTGGCTTAGATTTTTCGAGTGCTGGCGGGAATTCCTGGAATTTGCCTAGTCCCAGAATCGAATTTTGGGTCTAATAGCAATAAAGCCAGCCCCAGCTCTAGCCTCAGACAGTCAGAAATTTCGAACAGGCATCTGCAGGCCTGATTTGAGCCCAGACAGAAACTCATTCTCCGCTGAGACCTTCGCACACTGAGAAAAACAAACAAGCGAGTAGGTGATTAATACCAAAGAGGTGAATTCTTTTAAAAACCCCTATTTATGAAGCAATGTTTGATGAATATTTGTAGTTATTCAATTAAATAAATTTATAATAGGATCCCCCGACGACATTGTTTGGGTAAAGGCGTTTATTTAAGTTGCAACTTAATTAGGCTGACTAATTTCTCTCCCTGCAACGAACTCACACACTTGCGGGTCCATTGGCCAAAAACACGCATGGACATGCTGCTTGGAGCTTCCAGGACGAGCAGAGGGATGAGAGCGGCGATGGAGTTGGAGACGGAGACAGAGAGTTAGTTCACACCAGCAACATCGCCATCACTATCAGAAACCGAAACAGAAACACCAACAACATTCGGGGACCGAGCGAAGGGAAGTAAAACGCAGGTCCCAAACACCAAACACCGAAATTCCAGAAAACCAAAAAAAAAATGAGGCACCACCAACAGCAACAACAAAAAGAATAGCAACAACAAATCCAAAAGCAGCAACAACAACAACGACAAAGTAAACGACAACTAACCATAAGAAAAATGACCAGCGATAATTTTAATTTGAAACCAGTTTCTATGCTAAACAAAATTCTACGGCTCAGCCCAAGACGGCTCGAGTCCGATTCTTTGGGAGCGATCCAGGGAAGTAACCAAATACAAAGAGCGGAGAGAGAGCGATGGATGGAGATGGAAACGGAGGGAGGAAGCTTGGAAAGAGGGAGCCATTCGAAGATTGGGAGAAGGAGAGCCTCAAAAGAATTTCCCATTCCTAAGTTGGATCTTCCAAGAGGCGGAGGCAAAGGAGACGGAGGGGAAGGGGAAGGAGTGATCCTTACCTGTTCCTTGTCCCTCTCCCTATTCCTTACCTACCGCTCACTCCAACTCCGGCACCTTCGATTGCAGCACTGGAACAAATTGGTTGAACCATTTCATGGCCAAATAAATCAGAGCACAATGAAGGGAAAACAGCGATCCAATAAGTTATACCCGTATATATATATATTCGTTTGATCAGAAACAATAACCAATGTGATTGAGACTTTAGCCGTTCAAATCTCTGTCTTGGATCTCGGATGTTTTAAAATAACACAATTGAAACTTGTATTTATTTTAATTTTGAAACTTAATCTTGTCAAATTAAACTATTTTTTTTTAACTTTTAATGGTGTCATTACTAAACAAAATATTAGATGAATGCAAAAATATTTATCAATTATGAAACTCAAATTGACATAATCCAATTATTTAGTGTAGAAATCAAGTTAAACATAGTTTTCCATCGTGTAGAGTGAGGTATCTCCGTTCCCAGAGCGGGCCAGTAATTTTTATTGTAGCTGTGTATGGGTCGCCGGTGGCTATTGAATCTCGTCGGACTGGACTGGACCAAAACCAAAAGCCAACCCAAGACGAAGACCAAGACCAAGAGGAGGGTATGCCACTAGACTCCTCTCTTCGCGGAGAGCGCTCCGAACAAGAAAATGAAAAACGAAACTGCAACAAGTGAAAAATGTGTTGCAGCCACAACAGGTAGAGCCGGGAGAGAAGCAGGCTACCTCTTTTGGTCTCCCCAGAGAGAGCGAGAGAGGAGGTTCTCAGGTGAGACTCTCTGCGAAACCTGTCGGACGGCTTTTCTTCAGCAGAGACTCTCCAGCGAATCTCTGCGGTACTCAGTTCCGTTGCGACCGCTGAGCGAGTGGTTTGGGCCGAGTTCTGCAATCCGACTCCGACTTAGCCGAAAGGAGCACGTGCGTCAAACGGGTGACAAAAGTGAAGGTGCAACATAGTGCATTGGAGGATCAGTGCATCGTGAGATCCCTACAAGCAAACAAACCCTTAAAAAAGAGGGAAATTTATTTTATTATACGCCCCCAAATAAAATAATTAAAATCCAAATCTGTGTGAAGCCCCAAGCAGCTGGCCCCCAAGTGCAGCCGTGTATCTGTGTGCGGCTCACCGCTTCAGTGTGTGTGTGCCGTTGCAAATTTTTATAAGTGAAAAATTCCAACAACGTTGCTGCAGCAGCAAAAGCCACCAACAAGCAGCAACAAGCCATATACAAGAGCGAAAAATGAGGCAAAACACGTTTTGCTCAAAGAAAAAATATGCTGCGTCTGATGTCCGCGCGTGAGTGTGTATCTGTGTGTGTCCCCGTGCGTGTGTTTGTATATGTGCCGTATCCGTGAGAGCTTCGGTATCCGAGTTTACTATATATATGTGTGTGTGTGCCACCAACACCAAAATGCATGTAAAAATGTGAAAAAAATGGTAGGTACTCATAAACATTCATAGTGGAGCTGGGCTGGGGCAGGATAGGATACGATAGGATAGGATAGATACATGGCTATATTTTTCGTTTCCAGTCAGTCAGTCAGTCAGTCCCGGAGTAGGAACAGGAAGAATGAAAACATTTTACAACCCACCCAAAGCGGTATGCCAATTGGCAAACCGCGCTAATCTTGGCCAGCCAATTTGCATAAAATCAATAAGCGACTTGAGCGCAAATCACTTTTCCCCAGCAGCCCACGCAGCCTCAGTTAATGCTAGAAGAAAAAAAGCTGAAAAGCTAAAGCTAATGCATTCATAACCAAATCGGAGTGTGGTATGCAGAGCCAGCTATAAATATGAACGTACTACACAATACAGACGGCAACCCATACAGACAAGATTAATTGTTGAATTATTATTATAAGCCAACGGTAACGTAGGCTGTGCTTGTATCTGTATCTGAATCTGTCTGAATCTGTGGTTGTAAAGGTTGGCCTCTTCGGCTGGAATTGTTATTGTTGCCGCGGATGCTGGGGCTCCGCTCTGCTCAGCCGAAACCCGAAAGCTGGGATCGAGCTGAGCTGAGCTGAGCTGAGCTTGCCACGTAATGCCTGGAAATTGTAGTATTTTTTTCTGTTTTTGTTTTGGTATTGTCAGAAGAAAATATTCCTGGCTGGACAATCTTGTAAGCCGCGAAATGTAAATGAATATGGAAATATGAAAAACACGTTTCTCAGCCCCGACATGGCTTTTTCTTTTCGCTGCAACTTGTAGTGAGATGTAAGTGAAAAGCTCAAATAAAATAAAAATTCATAATAATAAGGATCGGGATCGGAATCGGGATCGGAATCGGGATCGGGATCGGAGTCGGGAGTGCTGGTGCCTCCCCTCCCTGGGGGCATCATCACGAAATATTGCTTTTTCGGCTGTTCTAGCCATGAAATCTTCTACGAGACCCAGACCCTGTCCTTTGTTGTGAATCTCTGTTGTGATTTGCATTGCAAATGCCGCGGCATAAACTTAGCCGGGTCTTGCACAGATATGGTATTTATGAGCTCTCAAAATAGCCCACAGAATCGATATTAATGGCGTGGAAACCAGATATGTATGCGTATGGCTATGGGAAAGTGTAAAGGAGACGGATAAAGCAATAAGCATACATCAATCAAGCAAATGGGTTTTGCTTTTCTTGCCTTTCTTCGAGACAATATTTAAATTTCTCTGAGCTGAGTAGTGAACTCTAAATGAGCAGTGAAGGGTTCAAGGCGGACAGGCCATGCATCACCAATGAAAGTAATATCTCTGACGCAAAGGAAAACCCATTTCCGCTTATTGGAAATGGTGTTTTTTATCCAAAAATATTTATGCTGTTAGCTTGGGCATAAATATTTAATAACGTGATACAACTGGTAATGGTGAACTCTTAAAGATTGTTTTTAATTTCTTTGTAATCTGCCTTTATTTTACAGATGGAGAAAACTAATTTTGTTGATTGTTAAAATATAATTTCGGAAAGCTTGAAACAAAGTTACCAATTTAGCGGGTGTAAACTATTTCATCATTAAGTGAAAAGACGGTTTTACGACCTTTTATTGAAATATTAAAATTGTGCCACTCCCCGGGGAAGGAGAAGGAAGCTTCGGAAATTCCAAGAATAAATATGAAACGAGGATTACTAATGCCATCGCTATTCGATAGAAACGGGGAACCGTCAACCCCAAACCTTGCGCCAGTGTGTGTTGGTCTCCAAAAAGAAGACAAAAAACACCGAGACATAAAAAATATCTTTGATAGTGACCAAAAACGAAATGAGAAGACTGCCAGGAACAGAAACAGCATCAGCTCAAGCACCAGAAACAACAACAACAACAACACCGACACCGACAGCTAACAATACCATTAGAGCAGGTAGATTCTGAAGATTAATGAACGGGTTCGGCTTGAAAAGCTTCAGTTCAGACAACAAAAACGAAATTTACGACGCATTTTCAGAGGGAATGAGAGATCCGATCCGATTCTATTCCATTCGATTCGATTCGATTCGAACCCAACGCTCCAATCCGTCCCCAGCCCACATTCTGACAGATTCTGCGGGTCGGCTGCCTGCGATTGTCTAGTTAGTCCATCTAGTGATCCAAAATACCCTAGCGCAGGGTATATAAGTTTGGCCAAACAACTTGTCATTTACCAGCGAAATATTAATGGATCTTAAAATGTAACTTTTGTCTTAAGACATACCTACTTCTATATAACCACATTGATAAGGGTACTTTAATCTATATATACATAGGGTATCCCTTAGCCCATAACTCTCCTTCTGGATGCTGTGGCGTTTACTGGATTTGAGTGTTAATACAAAGACGAATCAGTTAGCTGGTTTAAGAACGCTGCTCCATACAATGTCGCTTTTGGCTCTGCCCCAACACATTTCAGGGGGCGGGGGCTTGCCGTCTTTGTATTGATATTCCTATGGGGTCTTAAGTTAACAAGAGATTGCCCACAAAGCATTAATTTGGTCCAAAGCTGACACGCATGCTATTAATGGAAATTTTCCCTTCTTTCGGTCGTTGTCTCCAGCGCACTGTTTCGGGCCCAGTCCAGTGTGTGCCCCGGAATTTGGTTTGATTAATAGACGCCGCCTAAATCTTGATTAGATTTTCCTAAAAGCCTAGGACCAGCAGCCCCTGCCGAGCTCTGGCCTTCAATCAATTTGAGCGCTGGACCGGAGCTTCTATCGTTTCCATACGCCAGCACATTTGTGTTTTCTTTGCCTGGCTAGGAGAGGGCGTGGGCTGGGAGGTATTTATTTCGACTTGGAAGGGGTCAACTGGAGGAGAATTCAAAATGGAATCATAATTCAGACCCTGGGAAGGTTTCACTCTGGTATGAACATAAGGGTGCGGGTACCCCAACTTTTTTTTATCAAGTTTGTTGCTTAAGTCATTTGTTTTTCCCTTTGTTGTTTTCAAGTCTTTTCATGACATTTGCACCGAGTTTTTCTCTTTTGATAATTGTTTTCTTATTTTTGTGTGTTCATAGTTTCGAGTGTAAACGCTCACCAAAACATTAAATAATATTAATCTGAATCTTTATGAAACTTAAAAATTGTAATTTCTGATTATGGGACTTATATTAAATTAGAATTCTATATATGTGATACATTTTGGCTGTGGTGAAACCAATTAAGTAATAACTTCAGTTGCACCTCTAACTGCTTCCCACAAGAGTTTCACCAATGCAACGTTTCACGCTTTAGCGCCTCATATCACTTCAGATCGGGCTAACAGCTGAAGTGCTCCGCTAATTTTATGCTCGGCGGAGTATGAAATGGCTGATGCGCTGTTGAGTGCTAATTAAAAGCGCGTTTTCAACGAGTAAGCCAGAAGCACATCAATATGTAGTTTCGATTATAACTAAGCACTAGTTAAGCTGTGATAGAACAATCCATACTAACGCGCCCCTCTCCTTCCGTTTCAGGCGACTGGCGAACCGAGACTTCACCCGTCACAAGTGAAATGACGATTGCTAAGATGCATTCAGCGTGTAACCAACAGCCAAGAGTGGACCAAGAAAGTGCGACAAATGAAAACAGTGCCAAGTAAACACAGTCGAAGTAAGAGAAGAAGTGACGAGTTCAGTGTAAACATTCCAAACAGCCTTCCATCCGCTTCCATGAAGATGGAGAGGCATCCTCCGCTGCTGCAGTTACTGCTGCTCCTGCTCCTGGCGACGGAGAGCCTGGCAGGACAGGCAGCGGAGAGCAGGCCCACCCTGGAGCTACTAGCACCAAAAGGACGTAGCTACGCCACCACCTACGAGCAGTACGCGGCCTTCCCACGCCGGAGGAGCTCCTCGCCAGCGGGCGGAGAGATGCAGTCCCGTGCCGTGGACACGAGTGCGGATTTCGAGGTTCTTGAGGGACAGCCAAGGGGCACCTCCGTAGGCTTCATTCCCACCAAGCCCAAGTTCACCTACCGCTTTAATGAACCCCCGCGGGAGTTTACTTTAGATCCGGTTACGGGAGAGGTGAAGACCAATCTGGTGCTGGATCGGGAGGGGATGCGCGATCACTACGACCTGGTGGTGCTCTCTTCCCAGCCCACCTACCCCATCGAGGTGCGGATCAAAGTCCTGGATGTGAACGACAACTCTCCGGAGTTCCCGGAGCCCAGCATAGCCGTATCCTTTTCAGAAAGTGCAGTTTCTGGGACTCGCCTGCTCCTGGACGCCGCCTCGGATGCGGATGCGGGGGAGAACGGGGTCACAGATCAGTACGAGATCGTGGCTGGAAATGTGGATAACAAGTTCCGACTGGCCACTACGACCAATCCCAGTGGGGACACCTCCTACCTGCACCTGGAGACGACGGGCAACCTGGATCGGGAGTCCCGAGGCAGTTACCAATTGAACATCTCCGCCAGGGATGGAGGAAACCCTCCTCGACTGGGCTACCTTCTGGTGAATGTTACCATTCTGGATGTGAATGATAATCCCCCGATCTTCGATCACAGCGATTATAATGTGTCCCTGAATGAAACCGCCTTGCCTGGAACTCCGGTGGTTACTGTCATGGCTTCGGACAACGATTTGGGGGACAATAGTAAAATCACCTATTACCTGGCAGAGACGGAGCACCAGTTCACGGTGAATCCGGAGACCGGAGTCATCTCCACTACGGAGCGGGTGAACTGCCCTCAGCAAACAAATGCCAAGGGAACCGGACAGAAGAGCTGCGTCTTTACAGTATTTGCCCGGGATCATGGTTCCCCTAGGCAAGACGGACGCACCTATGTCACAGTCAACCTGGTGGATACTAATGACCACGATCCTATCATCCGCTTCCAGTACTTTCCTCAGACAGTGAGCGTGGCCACAGTGGATGAGAATGCCGCAAACGGCACGGTGGTTGCAGCCGTTTCTGTGGAGGACTCCGATGCGGGCTTGAATGGAGAGACTACGGCAAGGATTGTTTCCGGCAATGAGCTGGGACACTTCCGGCTGGAGCAGACAGGGGTGCACATAGTCCGAGTGAATGGAGTGCTGGATAGAGAGGAGATTGGCAAATACAACTTGACAGTGGTGGCCATGGATAGGGGAACTCCTCCAAGGACAACAACCGCTCATCTTATCATCAACGTAAACGATGTCAACGACCACGAGCCTGTGTTCGAAAAATCCGAATACTCCGCTGTGCTGAGCGAGCTGGCTCCGGAGGGCAGCTACGTGGCCTCCATCACAGCCACCGATGAGGATACGGGCGTGAATGCCCAGGTGCACTATGAGATTCTCTCCGGCAACGAACTGAAATGGTTTTCGATGGACCCCCTTACGGGTTTAATAGTCACATCCGGACCCCTGGACAGGGAGGTGAAGGACAATGTAGAGCTGAGCATTTCAGCCCGGGATGGAGGACCCAGTCCCAAGTTTGCCTACACCCAGCTGAAGGTAACGATTCTGGACGAGAATGATGAGGCGCCACAGTTTGCCCAGCAGCAGCTAAATGTGAGCCTAAGTGAGGATGCACTGCCTCATACGCTTGTGGCTCTCATGACCGCCACCGATCATGATCAGGGTACCAATGGATCGGTGACTTTCGCACTGGCGCCCAACGTTGAGCGTTTGTACCCCCGCCAGTTCGCCTTGGACGCGTTAACGGGCCAATTAACGACGCGCCGGGCACTGGATCGTGAGACAATGGCGCTTTTTGAGATCCCTGTGATCGCCCGCGACCAGGGAGCACCCACACCCCAATCCGCCACAGCCACCGTCTGGCTGAGCGTGGCAGATGTGAACGATAACGATCCCGAGTTTTATCCCAGGCATTACATCTACACGCTGGCTGATTCCGATATCGATGGTCAGGCTAAGGAGCTGGAGCAGGAGCAGGGGAAGGGGAAGAGCCTGCTCCAAGTCACGGCCACAGATCGGGACGAGGGCGATAATGCCTTAATTGAGTACAGCCTGGAGTCAGGTGGCGAGGGACTCTTCGAGTTGGATTCCCGCTCTGGAGCAGTCAGGCTAACCTCTTCTGCTCATCACCTCAAGTCCCACTACAAGCTGCAGATCTCAGCCAGGGATGCGGGTAAGCCCTCGAGAAGGAGCCAAAGGGAGGCTGTGGTAGAGATTGTTCTAAGATCCAAAATGGAAGCTTTGGAGTGCGGCCAGGGGCAGGGAGGCTATGAGTTCCATCTAACCGAGGATCACGAGTTGGAAAGGCCGAGGACTGGACGCGAGGTGGGGTTGGTGCAGGTGAAGGCTCCTGCGGGCAAGAACCTGCCCCCCATCGAGTACCTCATCACGCATGGGGACAGGAATGGGAATTTCAGCATCCATCCCAAGTCCGGCCTTATCACCACCTTTAGTGCCCTGGATCGCGAGGTTCAAGCGCACTATCGCCTCACGATCTTGGCCAGAGCCAGCTCCCCAGGCAGCTCCACTTCGAGCTTTATGTATGGTCAGTGCAGTGTGAACATCGCCATTCTGGATCTCAATGATAACGCTCCCAGTTTCGCCCTGGATCGGGATTCAGAACCCACAATCTGGCTAGCGGAGAATGCGGCCGTGGGACAGGAGATATATCTTTCCAGAGTCAGGGATCGGGATGCGGGTGTGAACAGCAGGATCAGCTACAACCTCACCAACAACCCCGAGGAGCAGTTCCGTATCGGACCTGTAACTGGAGTGCTCTATCTCCAAAGACCCGTGAGAGCTGAACCAGGATCCGTACTGCACGTGGAGCTGATGGCCACGGATGCGGGGAGTCCCCCACTCTCCACCAGGCTATCTCTCTCCGTGAACATTGCGGATGTTAATGACCACACTCCTGTATTCGATCACACCTCCTACGAGACCTCCTTGCTGGAGACCACCAAGGTCAATACCCGCTTCTTTGCCCTGCCCGCCACGGATATCGACCTCGGGGAGAATGGAAGGATCTCATACGAAATCATAGAGGGTAACGGGGAGCACATGTTCGGGGTCTTCCCGGATGGCTATTTGTTCGTGAAATCCCCCCTGGATAGGGAGGAGAGGGACTACTACGCCTTGACTGTTTCTTGCCGGGATGCTGGACAACCTTCCCGCTCCTCTGTGGTACCCGTGGTGATCCATGTGATCGATGAAAACGACAATCCTCCCCAGTTCACCAATAGCACCTTCACGTTTAGTATCCCAGAGAATGCAGCTGCGGACACGTTTGTCGGCAAGCTCACGGCCGTGGACAAGGACATTGGAAGGAATGCGGAGCTGAGTTTTACGCTGACCAGTCAGACGCAGGACTTTACGATAGACACCAGGAATGGGTTTATTAAGACCCTCCGGCCTTTCGATCGGGAGGCTCTTGTCAAGGAGAGCCGGAGCTCGGACGAGGAGGAGCGGAGTGCTAGCAGGGGATCCCTGGCAGGGAACTACTTGCTTCTGGAGGCCACAGTCTCAGACAACGGCAATCCTCGCCTGCACGATAAGGTTAAAGTAAAGGTCATAGTCACAGATGTCAACGACAATGCCCCAGAGTTCCTAAGAGCGCCCTACCACGTCACCATCTCCGAAGGCGCCTCCGAGGGCACGCACATCGCGCATGTCTTCACCCAGGATGCCGATGAGGGTCTCAATGGAGATGTTTACTACTCCCTTGCCAAGGGTAACGAGGCGGGGCAGTTCAGCCTGGACAGCGCCACAGGTCAGCTCACCCTGGCCCGCCATCTGGATCGGGAGTCCCAGGAGTTCCATCACCTTATTGTCATAGCCCGCGATGCTGCTCTCAAAGATCCCCTGAGCTCGAACTC
The DNA here is from genome assembly GCA_021224005.1 of Drosophila setifemur. Lineage (NCBI taxonomy): Eukaryota > Metazoa > Arthropoda > Insecta > Diptera > Drosophilidae > Drosophila > Drosophila setifemur. The sequence continues at coordinate 16,677,438 of JAJJHY010003831.1, read as the reverse complement.
AACCATCACCATCACGGTTCTGGACGAAAACGACAATGCCCCGGAGTTTACCCAATCCAGTAGCGAGGTGTCCGTTCTAGAAACTAGTCCCACGGGCACAGAGCTGATGCGCTTCCGGGCCAGCGATGCGGATCAGGGAGTCAATAGCCAGGTGGTGTTCAGCATCTCGGCAGGAAATCGCAGGGACACCTTTCACATCGACAGCTTGACTGGGAGTCTGTACCTGCACAAGCTGCTGGACTACGAGGACATCACTAGCTACTCCCTGAACATCACCGCCTCCGACTGCGGCACGCCCTCGCTCTACACCACGGTTCTCTACAACGTCCGGGTGGTGGACGACAACGACAACCCCCCCATCTTTCCCAGCACCGCAATTGTGCGCCAAATCAAGGAGGGGATTGCCCTGAAGACTCCGATTGTGACTGTCACAGCTGATGATCCGGATTCGGGGTTGAACGGAAAGGTGAGCTATGCAATTAGCAAGCAGGAGCCGGAGCTACCAGGAGGACGACATTTTGGTATTAACACGGAGACGGGCGTGATCCACACTTTAAGGGAGATTGACCGGGAGACAATCGACACCTTTCGACTAACTGTTGTAGCCACGGATCGGGCTCAGCCCTCGGAGCGGAGGCTCTCCACAGAAAAGCTGGTCACTGTCATAGTGGAGGACATCAATGACAATGCCCCGGTGTTTGTGTCCATGAACGCGGCTATTCTGCCCCCGAAGATTCAGTCCTCCAGACAGGTGATGCAGGTCCAAGCCCGCGATGCGGACTCCTCCAGCAATGGGCTCGTGACCTACGAGATTGTGAGCGGGCAGCAGGAGCTGTTCCGGCTTCAGCGCAACACGGGAGTCATCACCTTTTCCCCCGGACCACAATACAAGCCCGAAGTGCGCTACCAACTCACCTTGAAAGCCACTGATGAGGCTGTGCAGAGCGAGCGACGCAGCAGCGAGGTGTACATCACGATCATTACGCCAGGAACAGGTGCGGGAGGCAGTGACACATCCGTGCCTCAGTTTGCGCAGAGGAACGTCCTCTCCGGATCCGTGTACGAGAACGAATCCATCGGCACGAGCATCCTGACGGTGACCGCTCACCTGGACGGCTCGGAAATTGAGTACTTTGTGACCAATGTGACGGCGGGTAGTGGAAGCACTCGCGGTCAGGTGGATCGTCTCTTTGATATCGACGCCAAGCTAGGGATCCTTTCCACGGCAGCGGAGTTGGATCGAGAGGCGGGCCCGGACGTCTACGAGGTAGAGGTCTACGCCATCGCCCTGGGCGGACAGCCAAGAACATCACGCACCAAGGTGAGTGGAAAATATGATATGATCCAAATTTACGAAAAATCTCAGAAGAATTCAGGAAAATATTAAGGGTTATTGAAAAAACACGTGGCCTATGGGCAATCGATGAAATGAATTCCTGATAATTCAGTCAAATTATCGGTTTCATAAATAAAAAGATTGGATCAACAGAAATATCTCCGAAATTGGATCAATTTTGTTTGGCCAAAAGACCAAATTTATAAGAAAGTTTTTATGATTTCCCCAATCAAGTTTTTATTGAGAATTTCTTGCAACAGTTTACATCTTTACTAAGTATCTATGCTAATTTTGAGATACATATTTCGTATTCACTTCAGTTGGATTTTATCAGATCTCGATTACTTACATCGAGGCGAGGGCTTTCGAAGTCACTTTTTGGATTCGGGACGATCGTCCGACCTTTCTCTCGCTGAGCTCTGCAGGTAGGGTTCGATCCAAAAGGGACCCGAGGATGAGGAATGCTGATGCTGGTGCTGGTGGTGGTACTGGAGCTGATGCTGATGCTGGTCTTTCGTTGCTCTGGCGGCCATTTCTGGGCCATTTCAAGGGCTTATCAGTGCAAGTCGAGACCGCACTAATGCGCTTTTAATGTCTTGTGCTGATATGAAATGTTGATTGCACGCCAACCCATCCAGATCGAGAGCTTCAGTTCCATAGCTCGGGCTTTGGATTCAGTCCTGAGCCTGGGCCTGGACTTGTGCCTTGAGATGCAAATTAACAGAGCAGTGCGGATCGGAGCAGTCTCGCCGTCGCGTCCCTAAGCCCTAAGCCCCTGCTATCTGCTGAATGAACTTGCCGGGCAGGAGGCACGGGAGGGGAACCAGACAGACCTGTGTATCGAGAAAATATTTTACATCGCAGCGCTGCATAAATGGGCCGCAGGGATAGAATTATAATAAGTTGCTTCATTGGCAGATGCCTTTAATTATGCCCGGCACGCTACACCCAAAGGACTGGGGTTCATCGATTGTTGGGATTTGTGTGTCATGGAATGGAGGGAATTCGTGGGCTCAACTGCCTCCTATCTAAAGGCACACTACTCTCGGGAGAGTGGGGCTCCTCAACCGTTGGTCTTTGGGCATCAAGGACTGAAGGGGATTCGCGAAACTTAATGGCCAAGCCCAACTCCTCTCTACAGGTTTCCAGGCAAAGGCCACAACGAGAAGGAGAGGAGCGGGATCAGGAGGGGAAATCGGGAGCGGGATTGGAGGGAGAACAAAGGCGAAAAGAACCCGGCTGGGCAGCATCTCTCGGCTCACCTTCTACCGTTCGCTCTCCCCTCCTGCTTGTGCTTGTGCTTGTGATTCTTCTCCTCCGCTGGAATGGCCCTGTTCCTCGATCCCCTCTCCCTGCTCCTGCTCCTGCTCCTGTTCCTCACCTCCTCATGATTCCGCGTGTTCATGGCCGACACGTTGTATGCGTAGGTATGCCAACAATGCACGCATGCAAATGTGTGTAGTTCCAGTTCCAGTTTCGCTTCGCCTCGTTCCGTGCACGATGCTGCCTGCGAGCCTTCCACTCTGGGATATCTCACGGATACACCACTAAGAGTTAGTACAAGCAACTATGGTTTAGTGGCTGTTCCAATGGTAGGGAATCGCGTGCGAAGAGTGTTTCAATCAATTCATTGTTGCATTGATTTAAAACGATTGTCATGTTTTTTTAAATATTTGCAAAGTCGCCTTTTCGGGCTTTCAGCGCTCCATCCGGTCGGTGTATTAGATGCGTACGAATATATGTACATTTACTCGTCCGAGTATATGCGGAATTCTTCAGGATCTTAAGGGGCTATTAAGGCTCGTATAACCAAATAACAATAAAAAAAAAATCAATCCGAAACATGGGTTGGTCAATAAATATAGTATCCATTACTAGCTTTGTGGCTTCCATCTTAATGATCTTTGTTCACAAATGATATGCAATTCCACTGGAGCTGCGCTTTCTAGACTGATGCTCTTGGCCTGCTTCGCGAAGAAAATAATCGCAATTAAAAGCGAGCAAATGGGCCAGTGAATGTCATTCGGCTTTCCATCAAAATGTCTTCTGATCCATCCTTGTGCCGGGACTCGCGCACTGGAGGCCCTGTCTGATGTTACAAATTTGCATAAATTTTATTACAAATGCAGTATTTACTCGCCTGTTACTCGGCGGCTTAACATAACACCATTCCCATCCCGTCCAGCACACGATGCTATATTTTACGAGTGGATGTGTCTCAGGAGTATTTATTGGCTTGGTCTTTGTCCTCCTGCCGGAGTCCAGAGACGAGCCGAGAGTTACGAGGGTGATTTTAGTGCGGGTTGATTAGAGGCCCGATTCTATGTCTATGTGAGGCCTTTCCCGGTAATGGCTTTAGAAAGCTCTGGATGTGTGGCTACGCCTTCCGACGTACCCAAGTGTTTTATGGCTGTCTCTATTCCATGTATTGTATTTCGATTTTAAGTGATTTATTTGATGTTGGATCTCTTTTTGCCACACTAAATTCTACATATATTAGAAATTAGCTAACGTTTTCGCGATTAATTTCTTCCGTGTTTGGGAGTTCATTTAGGAAGCAGTCAGATTGAATGCTAAAACTGCTACAGACCTAAGAATCAAATGTTCATATGAAGAGGGTTCACCTGATTAAACCTTGAATGGGGTTTTCCTTCTTGTATTGAGATACAAGTAACTCGGTGACTAACATTATATAACCGAATATTAATTCACTTGAGGGATCCTTGAATGCGTTTTCCCCTATTTAGTGCGAGACAAGTAACAAGGTTTGGTTTTGGATAATTCCAAGTTTGTGTAGCTATTAGAATGTGTACTGCTCGCACAGTCATATCAAAAAAAAAAAAAGCGAAGGCAAAGTAGCCAAGTGGGTTTTCCTCGTGTCGAACTTGAATTCGATGGTGGTCAGCATTGCAAAGCACTAAACCACCAAAGAGAAATGGCCCAAACTATAATTCGCTCGGTCATAAAGCAGCCGAAAGTTCAGGCCAAGACAGCAGCTGGCTCCGCTTGTGGCTTGGAGCACGAAGCCAGCTCCAAGCGGAAGCGGGTCAGCCCTGGTCAAGAAAGAGATACAACAGAGAGATGAGGAACGAGGAATGCGATTGACATTGCGACAGAAGTTCGGGCACACATTCGGACTCGGACTCGTATTCGTACATAAGTGGATGCTCAAACAGACTATGCTGAGTTGTGCATTTAGTGCCAAATATGGAACGAGTTTCCGCTCGATGAAGTAGCTTCTCCTCCTCCTCCTCTTCCTCCTCCTTCCCCTACTGTTCCTCCCCCTATTGCTCCTCCGCCATCCAAGTGGGTCAGTGTTATTGACGCATCTTATACGCTCTTTACCGCAGGTCAGAGTAACCGTTCTCGACAAGAACGACAGTCCCCCGCAGTTCCTCGACACCCCCTTCGTCTACAAAGTTAGCGAGGATCTGGAGATCGGGCATACTATAGCCACACTCCGGGCTCATGATCCGGATACCCTGGGCACGGTTACCTTCCTCCTGATGGATGGCCACGATTTCAAGTTTCTGCTGGAGCCGAGTACAGGCAAACTGCTCCTCAACGACACCTTGGATCGGGAGACGAAGAGCAAGTATGAGCTCCGCATCCGAGTGTCCGATGGAGTGCAGTACTCCGAGGTTTATGCCACTATAGAGGTGAGTAGTCATAAATTCTTCAATACAATAATGTTAACTATAATGTATGTATTTCTCTAATGTGCCAGGTCAGTGACACCAACGACAACCCTCCCGTGTTCGAGGAGTCTGTTTACTCCTTCGACATACCGGAAAACGCTCCACGAGGGTACCAGGTGGGTCAGATCGTGGCCAAGGATGCTGACCTGGGTCAGAATGCCCAGGTCTCCTACGGAGGAATCTCGGACTGGGCCACGGATGTGTTCAGCCTGAATCCGCAGACAGGAATGCTGACTTTGACAGCCCGCTTGGACTATGAGGAGGTGGGTCTGAAACTGCAAATCCTCCAACTGAGGGATACTCATCCATCATAAATATTCTTCTTTCATGAGTAGGTGCAGCACTACATACTAGTGGTGCAGGCCCAGGACAATGGTAATCCCAGTCTCTCCACCACCATCACCATATACTGCAACGTCTTGGATCTCAACGACAACGCCCCTCTGTTCGATCCCATGAGCTACTCCAGCGAGGTGTTTGAGAACGTGGCCATCGGAATGGAGGTTGTCACTGTCTCGGCCAAAGACATTGATTCCGGTAAGATGGTTACAATAATAAATCTTCTAGGTTTATTTATTTATGGTACATTTTTTATACAGGCAATAACGGACTGATTGAGTACAGCATCACGGCGGGGGACAACGATGCGGAGTTCGGAATCGACAGCAATGGAACCATTCGCACCCGCCGCCAGCTGGACCGAGAGCGGAGATCCTCCTACACCCTGACGGTCACTGCCCGTGATTGCGCCGACGAGATTGCCACTTTTAGTGAGCTGGAGGAGACGCAACTGAAGCTGAAGTACCGATCCCCAAGACGCTACCAGCAGAGCCAAGAGCAGCAGCAGTTCCTAGCACACCAGAAGCAGCAGCGACTCTCCTCCACCGTCAAGGTGAGCTATTTAATGTTTGAGATATTAGACGGTTCAGAAAAGATAGATAGCTTAGCAGTTTGGAAAACTTTCAATTAATTAATTAATTAATTAAGTTAAAAAAATTTAAGCCTACTGATGATTTTTAAACTCTTAGAGAATTAACTGGGCTGGAATTAACCAGCTTGAAGTGTTCACTTCATGGACCCCAATTAATTCGACTCACTCCATGCCAAGCGAAACCCGTTCGCGGGCTTATCGCTGGTGTGGCAGGTTGACAGAGTGACTCACATCCTCCATTATCTGGCTTTATCTGGAGCCATCAAACACAATTAGCCAGAGCTAAGACTGATCCAATTTCTTCCTCTTCCGTGCCAGGTGACGATACTCATCAAAGATGTCAACGACGAGGTGCCCGTTTTCGTTTCCACAAACGAAACAGCTATCTTGGAGAACGTGGCCATCAACACGGTCGTTATCGCAGTCAAAGCGATAGACAACGATGAGGGACGCAATGGTTACATAGATTATCTGCTCAAGGAGACCAAAGACGAGGATGCGGGTCAGTCGGAGCCACTTCCCTTCTCCCTTAACCCCACCGACGGGCTGCTGAGGGTGACGGACTCGCTGGATCGTGAACTGCGAGCTAGTTACCTCTTGAATATCACAGCTAAGGATCGTGGGGAGCCACCTCAGGAAACGGAGACGCAGCTGCTGGTGCGGATCTTGGACGAGAACGACAATAGTCCTGTTTTCGACCCGAAGCAGTACTCCGCCTCCGTGGCGGAGAACGCCAGCATTGGTGCGATGGTGCTGCAGGTTTCTGCTACGGATGTGGACGAGGGCTCGAATGGACGCATTCGCTACTCCATTGTCATGGGGGATCAGAATCATGATTTCAGCATCAGCGAGGACACGGGCGTGGTGAGGGTGGCCAAGAACTTAAACTACGAGCGGTTGTCCCGCTACATTTTGACAGTACGGGCGGAGGATTGCGCTTTGGAGGATCCTGCTAGTGATACCGCGGAGCTAACAATCAGCATTTTGGACATCAACGATAACCGACCCACATTCCTAGATTCACCCTACCTGGCGAGGGTAATGGAAAATACCGTGCCCCCCAATGGGGGCTACGTGCTCACGGTGAATGCCTATGATGCGGACTCTCCTCCACTCAACTCCCAAGTGCGCTACTTCCTCAAGGAGGGCGATACGGACCTCTTCAGGATCAACGCCTCCTCCGGGGATATTGCTTTACTTAAACCCCTCGATCGCGAGCAGCAGAGCGAGTACATCCTAACCCTGGTGGCCATGGATACGGGTTCACCGCCTCTGACGGGCTCTGGGATTGTGCGTGTCCAAGTGCAGGACATCAACGACAATGGACCGGTGTTTGAGCTCCAATCATACCATGCTATGGTGCGGGAGAACCTGCCCGCTGGAACCCTCGTGCTCCAGCCAAGAGCAACGGACAAAGATGAAGGTCTGAATGCCAAGCTGAAGTTTAGTCTTCTGGGGGAGCACATGACCCGTTTTCACATTGACTCCGAGACGGGTAGGATTACAACCTCTACTCCTCTGGATCGGGAGGAGTCTGCGGTCTACCACCTTACCCTGATGGCCCAGGACAGCTCCGTGACGGAGCCAAGAGCCTCATCCGTTAACCTCACCATCAGCGTGTTGGATGTGAACGACAATATCCCAAAATTTTCGTCTGGAAGATACACCATTGCAGTTCCAGACAGGATCAGCACCGGGGAGTTTGTATTCGGAGCCAGAGCAGTAGACCTGGACGAGGCAGAAAATGCAGAGGTGAGGTACAGTCTAGGAGGCAAGGACCAGGAGTACTTCGAGATCAACTCCAGAACAGGAGTGGTGAGCACCAAGCTGGAGCTAAAGAATGGAAGCAAATCCTCCGGGAAAGAGGCATTCTTTATTACCATACATGCTAAGGATCAGGGTGAGATTACCCAGAGTTCATCCGCGGAGCTAACTGTGCAACTGCGTCCTGCAGAGCTCTTTCCTATCTACTCCTACATGGAGAACAGCCACTTTACCCTTCCGGAGGACGTGCAGCCTGGGAAGGTAATAACCCAGGTGAGTGCCATATCTCCCAAGAAGGGTTCAGCGGGTAACGTCCGGTATGCCATAGCTGGGGGCAACTTGGGAGATGCAGTACGTGTGGATCCCTCCAGCGGAGTACTCAGCGTGGGACAGGATGGACTTGATTATGAACTAACCGCTCTTTACGAGATCTGGGTGGAGGCTGCCGATGGAGATAGACCAAGTTTGCGCAGCGTCACCTTGGTCACACTTAACGTAACCGATGCCAATGATAACGCTCCCGTAATGGAACAGCTTATCTACAATGCCGAGGTAATGGAGGAGGAGTTCCCTCCTCAGCTCATAGCAGTGATCAAGGCCACGGATCGGGATTCCGGAGAGAATGGAAGAGTCTCCTACCGCTTAAAGAATGACTACGGCGGGACCTTCGAGATTGGAAGCGAGTCAGGGGAGATTCTGACCACTACGAAACTGGACAGGGAGGAGCTCGGCGACTACGCCTTTGTGGTGGAGGCCGTAGATGAGGGTCATCCCCAGCTCACAGGAACGGCCAGTGTTCTCCTCCACCTCCTAGACAAGAACGACAATCCTCCGAAGTTCACGCGACTTTTCTCCCTAAATGTGACCGAGAATGCCGAAATAGGCAGCTTTGTGATCCGCGTGACCTCCTCTGACTTGGATCTAGGAGCCAATGCAAATGCCTCCTACTCCTTTAGCGAGAATCCTGGGGAGAAGTTCCGCATTGATCCACAGAGTGGAAACATCACCGTGGCCGGGCATTTGGATCGCGAGCAGCAGGACGAGTATATACTTAAAGCGGAAGTCTCCGATGGAGCTTGGAGAGCAGCTACTCCTATAACCATAACCATCCAAGACCAGAACGATAATGCTCCGGAATTCGAGCACAGCTTTTACAGCTTTAGTTTTCCGGAACTGCAGCACTCAAGTGCTCTAGTGGGCCAAATAATAGCCACCGATCGGGATAAACAAGGACCCAACTCGGTGATCTCCTACTCCCTGCAGCAACCCTCGCCCATGTTCAGCATTGACCCAGCCACGGGGGAAATCTTCAGCAAGAAGGTGAGTTTGTTGGATTTACGGATCTTGAAGAAATTAAACTAATTCCTACTTTTTACGCAACCCTACAGGTGATACATTTCAAGCACTCACAGTTTGTCCGCTCTCCGGAAAACTTGTTCTCTCTCACCGTCCTCGCCACGGATAATGGAAAGCCGCCACTCTACTCCGAGTGCTTGGTTAACATTAATATTGTGGATGCCCACAATAATCCTCCTAAATTCGAGCAGAGGGAGTACCTCTCTCCATTGCCAGAGCACGCTGTTCGGGGTCAGAGGATTGTAAGGGTCCATGCTACGGATAAGCAGGATGTGGGAGCCAACGAGATTGACTACTCCTTAGGCAGTTCCAACCTCAGCTCCATCTTCCTGGTGGGTAGACATGATGGTTGGATCTCACTGGCCAGGCCTCTACAGATGCCGCCCAACTCCCGCTTCGAACTGGAGGTGAGGGCCACGGATCGGGGAGTTCCCCCTCAATCAGACCAGACTCGTGTAACCATCGTCATCACGGGGGAGAATCTTTACACACCCAAATTCTCGGCCAACAGCTACCAGGTGATTGTTCCAGAGAACGAACCAGTGGGCTCCACCATCCTCACAGTGGGAGCTACGGATGAGGACTCAGGACCCAATGGAATGCTCAGATATGCCATCTCAGGAGGCAACGAGAGAGGCGACTTCGGTGTGAACGAGCGAACAGGAGGAATTCAAATCCGACAACAACTAGACTACGACCTTATTCAGGAGTACCACCTGAACATCACAGTGCAGGATCTGGGCTTCCAGCCCCTCTCCTCCGTAGCCATGCTCACCATCATACTGACGGATGTGAACGACAATCCTCCCCTGTTTGACCAGAAGGAGTACCATGGCTACATTGCGGAGAACAAGCCAGTGGGAACCTTTGTGTTCCAAGCCCACGCTGTGGACAAAGACTCACCAAGGAATGCCATCATCCAATACTCCTTCTTACCCAGCGGAACGGATCGGCATTTCTTCAGCGTGAATGCCAGTAATGGAAGCATCTTCTCCTCCACCTCCTTTGACTACGAGGAGCGTCGCACCTACACTTTGCAGTTGAAGGCCAAGAACCCGGACTCCATCATGGAGAGCTATGCCACCTTGTTTGTGCACATCCTGGGTGTGAACGAATTCTACCCGCAGTTTGTCCAACCCGTTTTCCATTTCGACGTCTCGGAGACCTCCTCGGTGGGCACCAGCGTGGGCGCCGTTCAGGCCACGGACAAGGACACCGGCGAGGATGGACGTGTCTACTACCTCCTAGTGGGTTCCAGCAACGACAGGGGATTTGGAATCAATACCAACACAGGTGTGATTCATGTGGCACGTCACCTGGATCGGGAGTCCCAGAATCGGGTGGTGCTGACGGTCCTAGCCAAGAACTATGGGAGCATCCGTGGAAATGACACCGACGAGGCTCAGGTGATCATCTCGATCCAGGACGGCAACGATCCTCCAGAGTTCATCAAGCGCTTTTACACCGCCGCCATCTCGGAGGCAGCTCAGATTGGTACCAAAGTAACAACTGTCAAGGCCGTGGACAAGGATGTTCGACCGCAGAACAACCAGTTCAGCTACTCCATCATCAACGGCAACCTCAAGCAGAGCTTCCGCATCGATGCACAGAGTGGAGAGATTACCACAGCGTCTGGTCTTGATCGGGAGGAGATCGCCCACTACAATCTGGTCATAGGAGCCATCGACACTGGTCTCCCACCCCAGACGGGAAGTGCCACGGTGCGCATCGAGCTGGAGGATGTGAACGACAATGCACCCTCCTTCCCTGCCGAAGGTCTGAGGGGTTATGTCTCCGAAAACGAACCACCTGGAACCTCCATCATGACGCTGACGGCCACGGATCCGGATCTTCCTAGAAATGGTAAGCGGATGGAGGGAATGTGTATATGTTTACCCTTGATTTTATATGGTTACTAATATTATATCCTCCACAGGTGGACCCTTCACTTACCAGTTAGTAGGAGGCAAGCACAAGACCTGGCTGAGCGTGGATAGGAGCTCAGGGCTGGTGAAGTCCACAGCCAGCTTCGATAGGGAGATCACGCCCTCCCTGGAGGCAATCATTGAGGTCCAAGACAGTGGAAAGCCGGAACAGAAGTCCCAACACACCCTAACCATCACGGTGCTGGACCAGAATGACAATCCTTCCACCACCCGCAATCTCCATGTGGCTGTGAGCTTGTTCAATGGAGATCTCCCCCCCAATGTAAAGTTGGCTGATGTGCGTCCTAACGACGTTGACATTGTGGGCGACTATCGCTGTCGCCTCCAGACTGCTCCCACCCAGAACCAGCTGACCATTCCCAGGGGCTGTGATCTGTTAACGACCTCCCACACCACGCCATTGGCCTCCACCTTTAGCTACACGGGCAACGATGGGAAGCATGGAGATGTGAGCTCCAAGCTAAGCGTCTCCTTCCAGAGTTTCAACAACGAAACGATGGCGAATACGGTTTCGGTGATGGTCCGAAACACAACGGCTGCCTACTTCTTGAACCAACACTACCGTCAGGTAATGGAGGTTTTGAAGTCGAGTCTGGCCAGCGATGAGGTCTTCTTGTACAGCCTCCTGGAGAGCGAAGGAGGAGGCGGAGTAAATGGAGCTGGGACCAATCTAGAAGTGCTCCTGGCAGTTAGATCCCTCAAGCGAAGCTACCAGCAACCCAGGCATGTGATCGAAAGGTTGAGGGAGAAGCGGGCCACCCTCTCGGAGCTCCTACAGAAGGAGGTGCTGGTCGGATACGAGCCCTGCTCCGAGCCGGATGTTTGCGAGAACGGAGGCGTCTGCAGCGCCACCATCCGCTTGCTGGATGCTCACACCTTCAACATTGTGGACACTCCCACCCTAGTGCTGAGTGGACCCCGTATCCTGCACGACTACAGCTGCCAGTGCACGAGCGGATTCTCCGGAGAGCAGTGCAGCAGGAGGCAAGATCCCTGCCTGCCCAATCCCTGCCAGCACCAGGCCCAGTGCCGTCGTTTAGGCAGCGACTTCCAGTGCGTGTGTCCATCAAACAGGGATGGAAAGCAGTGCGAGAAAGAGCGCAGCGATGTCTGTTGGAGCAAGCCTTGTCGGAATGGAGGCAGTTGCCAGAGGAGCGCTGATGGATCCTCATACTTCTGCCTCTGCCGGCCAGGGTTCCGGGGCAACCAGTGCGAGAGCGTGTCTGACTCCTGTCGCCCCAATCCCTGCCTGCATGGTGGATTGTGTGTCAGCCTCAAGCCCGGCTACAAGTGCAACTGCACACCAGGTCGCTATGGAAGGCATTGCGAGCGCTTCAGCTACGGGTTTGAGCCGCTCTCCTACATGAGTTTCCCAGCACTGGACGCCACCACCAACGACATCTCCATTGTGTTTGCCACCACCAAGCCCAACTCCCTGCTGCTCTACAACTATGGAATGCAGAGTGGAGGACGTTCCGATTTCCTGGCCATTGAGCTGGTGCAGGGTCAGGCCTACTTCTCCTCTGGAGGAGCTCGCACGGCCATCAGTACTGTAATAGCCGGAAGGAACCTGGCGGATGGAGTATGGCACAAAGTCACAGCCACTAGGAATGGAAGAGTAATGTCCTTAAGCGTGGCCAAGTGCGCGGATTCCGGGGATTCCTGTGCGGAGTGCACTCCAGGAGACTCAAACTGCTACGCCGATGAAGTGGGACCCGTAGGGTAAGTTGGGAATATGTTATATATAAAGCAATAGAGGAAGACTAATTATCAAACCGCTCTAATATTTGAATATCAGTGGTCCGACTTTTATAAATTGCTTTCTATCCGCTTTTAAAAGAATATTTCCCAAGAATACATTAATAATCTTTAAAAACAACTGAATAAACAATTTATTAACAACTTTTCAATACATTCCTGCACAGCACCCTCAATTTCAACAAGCAACCTCTACTGATTGGTGGCCTCGCCTCGGCGGATCCCATCCTGGAGCGACCGGGACAAGTTCATAGCGACGACCTGGTTGGCTGCCTGCACAGCGTGCATATTGGAGGACGAGCCCTCAATCTGAGCACTCCTCTGAAGCAGAGGGGCATCCTACCCGGATGCAATCGCCAGGCCTGCCAGCCTTCCTTAGCTGCTGAGCGCTGTGGAGGATTCGCAGGCCAATGCATCGATCGTTGGTCCAGTTCCCTGTGCCAGTGTGGGGGATATCTGCAATCACCCGACTGCTCGGAGTCCCTGGAGCCAGTGACCCTGAGCGATGGAGCCTTCGTCGAGTTCCGGGTCTCGGAGCTCTACCGTCGCATGCAGCTCTTGGACAGCATGTATGGAAGCAAGAGCGCCTGGTCGGAGGAAAGGCCGAGGGAGAGGCGTCAAGTGGGTGGAGCTCAGAACCTGAGTGCGGCTTCCCAGATCTACGAGACACCCAAAATGATGAGCCTGCTATTCCGCACCTACAAGGGGGAGGGACAGCTTTTGCACTCCGCCACCAACCAGATGTTCACTTCGCTGTCCCTGCACGAGGGTCGATTGGTTTACTACTCTCAGCAGCACCTGCCCATCAACATGACTGTGCAGGAGCCCTCCTCCTTGAACGATGGAAAGTGGCACAATGTGAGTCTCCACAGCGAAAGTCGCAGTCTAAGGTTGCACATCGATGGACGCCAAGTGGGTGATGAGCTGGACATTGCAGGAGTGCATGATTTCCTGGATCCCTATCTCACCAACCTGAGCGTTGGCGGAGCTCTCCCGGATCAGGAAACCTTCGTGGGCTGCGTGGCCAACTTCTCTGTAAACAACGAGCTGCAGCCTCTGAACGGATCTGGAAATATCTTCCCCGAGGTGAGACTTCATGGGAAAGTCGAGTCTGGATGCAATGGAGACATAGGCGTAGATGCAGCCCAGGTCGCAGATCCTTTGAGCATTGGCATCACCCTGGTGATTGTCTTCTTTGTCATCCTGGTGGTGGCCATCCTAGGCTCCTATGTCATCTACCGTTTCCGGGGCAAGCAGGAGAAGATTGGCAGCCTGAGTTGTGGGGTTCCTGGATTCAAAATCAAACATCCCGGAGGTGTTCTCGGAGGTAGTCCCTCCGTGGCCCAGAGCCAGGTGGATCATGTTTTGGCCCGGAACCTACACTCCAATGAAATTCAATCCCCGCCCGTGGGAGCAGATCATCTAAGGCCTCCTGTGGGAGCCCACCACCTGGTTGGACCGGAGCTCCTTACCAAGAAGTTTAAGGAGCGCGGGGAAATGGCACCCACTGGAGAGCAGCGTCCTCAGCGACCGGATATTATAGAACGTGAGGTGGTGGGCAAGAGCCCGCTAATACGGGAGGAGCATCATCTCCCTATACCGCCTCTCCACCCGCTCCCTCTCGACCATGCCAGCTCCGTGGATATGGGATCTGAGTACCCGGAGCACTACGACCTGGAGAATGCCAGTTCGATAGCACCCTCGGATATTGATATTGTGTATCACTACAAGGGCTATCGGGAGGGAGGAGGCTTGAGGAAATACAAGGCAACAGCTCCTCCGGTCTCCGCCTACACTCACCACAAGCACCAGAGCAATGCCTCTCAGCAGCAGCATCGCCATGGGGCTCCTTTCGGTCCCCGGAGTCAGGGAAATCAACCTCCTCCTCCACCCACTAGTGCGACCCGACCGCACCAGAGCACCCCTTTGGCTAGGCTCTCCCCTAGCTCCGAGCTGAGCTCGCAGCAGCCTCGCATCCTCACCCTCCACGACATCTCAGGCAAACCCTTGCAGAGCGCCCTCCTAGCAACCACCTCCAGTTCAGGAGGAGTCGGAAAGGATGCCCTCCACAGCAACAGCGAGCGGAGTCTGAATAGCCCCGTGATGTCGCAGCTTTCGGGCCAGAGTTCCAGCGCTAGCCGGCAAAAGCCTGGAGTGCCTCAGCAGGCTCCTCCTCAAACCTCCATGGGCTTGACAGCCGAGGAGATTGAGAGGCTAAATGCTCGTCCCAGGACCTGCAGCCTGGTCTCCACCCTGGATGCCGTCTCCTCCAGTAGTGAGGCACCTCGAGTTCCAAGCAGTGCCCTGCACATGTCCTTGGGTGGCGGAATGCACAACACCGATGTGGATGCCCACAGCTCCACCTCCACGGACGAGAGTGGGAACGACAGCTTCACTTGCTCGGAAATCGAGTATGACAACAACAGCTTGAGTGGAGATGGAAAGTACTCCACCAGCAAGAGCCTGCTGGATGGGAGGAGCCCTGTGGCAAGGGCCCTTAGTGGAGAACCCAGCCGGAACCCCAGTGTAGTGAAGACTCCTCCTGTTCCCCCCCACGCCTACGATGGTTTTGAGTCCTCCTTTCGAGGCTCCCTCAGCACTTTGGTGGCCAGCGATGACGACATAGCAAATCACCTGAGCGGGATCTACCGCAAGGCCAATGGAGCTGCCTCCCCTTCAGCGACCACCTTGGGATGGGAGTATCTGCTGAACTGGGGTCCCAGCTACGAGAACCTGATGGGGGTGTTCAAGGACATTGCCGAGCTGCCCGACACAGGACCCACAGGACCGCAGCAGCAGCAACAACAGCAACAGGCCCAGGCGGTGTCTACGCTAAGGATGCCTTCCAATGAACCGGCGGCCCCAGAGGAGTATGTCTAATAAGTCACTGAGATAGTTGTGTGTAAATTTTGTGTAAAATTGCAAGCCCTAAGTAGGTGTTAAGTAATGCCATTCCATTTCGCAATGTACAACGAAAACGTAAGAAACGCTAGAGAATAAGCTAAACCAATCTGCCCGAATCGTAGGCTTACCATATACATGTAGATTAGGATCGTAAGATATACATTATCTGAACTATCTGAACGCCTTGCATCAAGGCCCATCATCCTAAGTGCACTTCCATTGCGGCTCTGACTGATGAATCCGAGCATTCAGAAAATTTTTAAGGCAATAACTTTCAATTGGATAATTCGATTGAGCATTTCCCTGTACTTTGTGTGTATATTTTTTCTTTGTGCTATATTGAGTTAGTTTCAGCCACAGCTTATGCATATAATAATAATATATATATATCTGGTATCTGATAATATTCGTCGCCATTTAAGTACATTCAAACATTGTTCTAACTTATTGAGACACTCGCCAACATCCCCTAACTGCCTTAGTCGTAGCCATAGATAATAGAAAATTAGATTCGCAGATACTTTGTATTCCTTTAGACTTAAAATGTATGTAAAGAATGTAACTTTTGTATTTAAATTCATAGTAAAATGTTATGAAATACAACAATGTGTTTTTTTTCTTCTAATACTCTGTAATTAAACATTTTTGGGTTGTTTTAAAAAATTGTATCATCTTTTGGGCGGGCTTTAAAAAACTATTGCATCTTTTGGGGATGCTTAAAAAATCGAGCATCACTGTCCCAAAGAAGGAGAATGAGCATCACTGGTGGAAAGATGTCCCAAAAGTGAATACAAGTAACGGTTATTTCCAAAACAAATGTTGAAACTTTGTCAACCTACTAAATCATTCTGCGCGCCTGGTACCCGAGACTGAAATCCCATACAGTTTTCGAAATTTAACATGACTGTTGTTGTTGTAAATATGGATTTTTGGTTGTCATCATAAAGCCAAAATCGCACAGAACTGGTTAGTTTCTGTTGTTTATATTCCAGGCGAACAGAAACCATTAGGGAGTATTTTTCTTTAATTATGAGTATTGGTTGCCTACTAATTGTTTATTTTCGCCTGGTATTTCCTTCCAACTATTTAATCAGTTGGCGGACATTTTGGGCCAACGAAAACCGATGAAAACGGGAATTTTCAGATTTAACATACCAGGCGAACAGAAACATCAGCAACTCGCTATGAGACAGAACAACTACAAAAAACTATGGAATACTTTTGGGGTTCTTGAATTAAAAGTGTTGCATCTTTTGGGGATGCTAAAAAATGAGCATCACTGAGAGAGAGAATTCGAGTAACGGGTATTTCAAAACAAACATGGAGAGTTTGTCAACCTACTACAGCTTTCTGCGCGCCTGGTACCCCAGTCTGAAATTCACTCATTTTTTATGAAAAAATAATGCAAATGAATTCGGGTGTTGTAAATGCACATTTATTGTATTAATAATATTAAAAGTACGGGTCAACAGGGAAATTGTATAGCTTAGTTATAATATAATAATATAATATATTACAATAGTAATATATTAGTTTTAAATTGGATAACTTAATTTTAAAAAATATTGGTAGGATGGCTAGTTAAACATAATAAATAAATTTGAATACAAAAAAACGTTAAATGAATTTCTTAAATAAGACTAAATATTTATGTAGTACTTGTATTATGTAGTTTACAAGTTCTAAAGTTCCTAGCTTAACTGGATACACACAATTCCGGGAAGTGATTCTCCTCTGGCAGCAGATAACCACATCGTCTCTTGAACACCAATCGAGACAACGAAGCTCCTGAAAAAATTAGAGAACACAAACAATTTGTTTATATTGGTTTAGATAGTTAGTAAAATGAATAAATTAATAAATTATCCGTTGTACCCAAAAGGACTGGGACTCCACTTTCTACTTCCACTTCAATGCAATCCGAATCTCTAGCCAGGTTTCGATCCTTTGAATCTGTTGCTCAACCAATTGGTAGCTAATGGTGTAGTTGGCACCACTGACATGCGCAGTTGACCCAATTGGGAATCCAGAGGGCTAATCCCCACCAGTCAGCCAAGTCCTAGCGTTGGCTACAAAAGCAGTCCGCATTCGGTGTACTGCCGCATTCGTTGCTAGCGAGCTGAACTGTTTTGTTGTGGTCAAGTGAGTGGCTGAGTAGCTGAGGTGCTGAGTGACTGAGTGAAGAAAATGAGGAATACCCGAAACTAGTCTTTGTGACCGGATGCAGGCGTGCGTGACAGTTTAAAATTAAAGGCGAGTGAATAAGCCGGAGGTAGTTAGTCAGATAATTGCAACGGGAAAGAGTGTCTCGCTCAGGAGCATGTTCTTTCGGCGCATTTTGGAACGCAAGGATGGTACCTCGAACGTGCCGCCTGCTACAGCCAAGCCACCCAACGGATATCACAGCGAGGACAACGAGAGTGTCACTTATGTGAGCGGTAGTGAAGTCAAGGACAGCAATAACAATAGTCACCAGCCAATAGCCCCCTCCGTGATGAAAATGCAACGCCGGATGGAGGCCGCACCAATCGGTGCTGTCCAGCTGACCCCACTCTGGGAGCACATTCTCCGCACCCGCCGCCTGCCGGAAACCATTAGCCCTCTCTCCATGTACGCCGAGTTCCATGAGCGGCTCCAGGACCCCGAGTGGCAGGTGCGCCAACACGCCCTGCGCGTCCTCGTCGACGTCCTGGTGGTGATGCAAGATGGTGCGGATGTGCATATGGAACAGCAGCAGTTGGTGGGCTTGTTGGTCGAGAACCTGGGTCATCAGGCGCCGACCGTGAGGAAGGGAGCTCTGGACTGCCTAAGGGTCTACCTAGCCGAGACTGCTGTTCCCGAGGTTGTCATGGTAAGGATTCTGGACGTAGGGTTCACAAAGTCCGACCAAATGGGTCGCCTCAGCTGCGGAGTACTGCTCTCCCTTCCTGCTCTTCTCCAATCTGTGCTGCACACTCCCAAAAGACATAGGATTGTGCTGCATGTACTCGATAGAGTGGTGCAGCAAATGGACCAACTGGCGCAGCAGGAACTGGCCCTCAAAGTGCTCTCCAAGATCAGGGAGCTCTTGGGGATCCATGAATTCGAGGACTCTATGAATGACATGGATCGCAGCGACGCCCTGGCCAAGTTCTATCAGCTGTGCCAGGTGTACGGAGTAACCGGAAAACCCAAACGGATGGGGGAAAGTAAAACCGGAGCCTGGCGAGCCCTGCCCAGGGATCAGAGCTGGAGAAATACCATCCAGAACCTGGATTTACCCCAATCCAACTGCCCGGACAAGGGCAAAGTCATCATGGAGACGGAGATCAAAATCAATGATGATACTGTGACCATGCGCATCTTGGAGGCGGACACTGAAACAGAAGAGTCCGACAGCCCGGCCAGGAATTACAACAAGGATGGGGAAGCCAAAGATCTGGTCTGCCGTCCCCTCTTAGCTAGTGCCAAGAGTCATCACGAGCTGAGTGTGGGTGCGGGTCGAGGGGGTTTTGTCCAGGTTATCAGTGACTCCGAGTTGGACGAGCCTCTGACCATGAAAAGGGAGAGCATCTCCGAACCTAGTACCCCTTCAAGAGGACTTAAAAGGGTAACCTTCGGCGGGGAGATTGTGAAGATGCGTACTCCGGACAGCGACGCTGCCTCCTCAACAAACCAATCCAGGAGCCAGGGTCAGCCTGTGCAGGGTCCAACAATCCTGACACTAGGGGACTCATCGCCCTTAGCCTCGCCTCTGGAGGAGAAGCCAGCTATGAATATGCTAAGTCCACCTAGTGATAGCAACATGACCGAGGCTCTCGTCGTCGAGATTCCCTCCGACAACACCAAGCCCTTGCCTCCAGCCCGGCCCTTTAGCTCCCAATCCCCCCGACGACAGAGCGATCCTTCCTCGAGCAGTCCAAGGAAAAGGCAGGATGCGGAGATGAGGCTAACACCCTCACCCCGTTCCCCTGTGTTCCGGAGCCGAAGTGCCAGTCCGACCAGTCCCAAGGTGCCGCACAAGCAGATCGAGGTGCTGCACAACCTTCAGCGCGATCCCTCGCCCAGATCCCGCGTTTCTTCCCTCGAGGACATCCAAAGAGATGCTGCACTTCCGTCGGCGAGGGAGGAGGAAACCCCTCCCTCCCCCTCCCCTTCCCCCACTCAAATAAGGAGGGCCAGAGCCGCCTCAATTGTGTCTTTGGAGTCCCCAGCAACACCCAAGTCCTGGGAGGATCTGGACATTGTCAACTACAAGACCCTGATGGACCTAAGATCTGGGGTAAGTCCGCCTAATTGCACCCAAATTGCTCTCCGATATTTAGCATTCCCCGTGTAATTGCACTCCACTCCGCCCCACTCTCCACTCCCCACTCTCCACTCTCAATTCGAAGTGCTCCGAAAATGAAGCAATGAAATTACAGCACACGCTACCCCAACGCCGGGTTCCGGCTGTGTTCGCTCCTAACTGGGTCACTAGGATATGTACAATTTCATATGCGTTCATAATTCTGCCTTCATAATGGCATTCAGCCCGACCGGCATTATTGCGGACGAGACACGCATCGCTCCACCCCCGGGCTGTTGCTTTCTGTTGCTACTCGTATTATTCTTGCCTCGCCATTATATCCACCGGCGACCCCTTGCCTTCCTTCCTAATGAAAATTTCAGCGATAAGCGCCACAAAACCCTGCCCGTCCCTGCCGAACCCATATCGATGACGATGGAAAACAAAGCCGGCCAGTGTACCAATGACCTATTAATTTTTTGACGTATACGTTTCAAAGCGTTTGAAGTACATTTCGTGAGCGGATTGAGGGCCGTGCGAGTGCGAGTGCAAGTGCGAGACTTGTCGAACAAATTGTACAACATTTTTCTCAACATTTTCCAAAAGTCACAGGCAGTGGCCAGAGTGAGGAAATATAACCACATCACTGTCCAAAATTGGGTTATGATTTCGACTTATGAAACCTAAGAATGAGTTAGGAAGTTTTTGAAACAACTGCTCTCCCTTACTCGAGGAGTGAAAGGGTTTATTGCATCGGGGAAAATTAGAATAAAGATTCTAGATCAGCATTAATTCAATACAAGTCATTTTTGCATTTCCTAATCTTTGATTAATTCGTATGGCATAAATTTTAAAGAATTTCTGATTCTGATTAAACTAACTCTTTGCAAGGTATATTTATATAGAGTGTTTAAAATGGGCCCCAAAAGAACGCCCTTCTCCAAGTTTGTTTATGGTAATTTTTTGTTGACATCTGGTAGAACCTATCGAAGTATGTGATGGAGTAACGTATAGTACAGCTACAGCTAACATCCGCAGTACTTGACTTTAGCATACTTCCAGAATTCTTTTGAAGAATTTAAGAAGTCGTAAAAGAGTTTGCAGAAGTGCGTCAGCAGAATAAAATGTGATGTAACAGAACTCCGGGCCGGGACTTCCTAGCTCAGATGTGCTCCTTATCAGGACCAACTTTCTGAGTGCAACACAAAAAACTGGGGGGGTTCCGGTAACAGTTGCATGTGGCGCGGAGCGGTGCGGTGCGGATGGAACTGCATCGGTGGGGAGCGAGCTACAACCGAGTGGCAAAGAGTCCTCCGGTCAATCATTTAAGTGCACGCGATTTTCACAGCGCGGAGCCAGGAGCTCAAGTAAAATCAAAAAGGGGAGAACAGACCAAAAAAGACCAAGAACCGAAACTATAACTCACGCCCAGCTTGCAACTCGTATGCGACGATAAAATGGAAAGACCAACATTATTACGGAACGCTGTTTGATGAAGACGCTGGGGCACGGGCCAGGTGAACTGGGAGGGGGAGCGGGAAGCGGGCGAGAGCGTGTCAAGAACTGGGTCAGTCCGAGCACAAAAATATAAAAAACATTAACCGAAATTATAGCGCGTACCAAATACAAGCCAGAATGTGCGCTATTGTCGACCACATTTGGACTTTTGGCCAAGTTTCTCCTCAGGTAGCAGAAATACCTTAACAATTCACTCCTTTCGCAGTTAAATGTGACAGATTAATTTGGTAAAATGACGAAATTGCTTTGTTCTAATTTGCTGTTAAGGGGACTATGAATGTTCTAGGAGTCAAAAGGAAGTGCAATCCTACGAGCTGACCTTTTAAGTGCATTTACATATTTTCCTATTTTTAGACCCTGTACCCAAAGGGTAAAGGGTATATTAAGTTTGTGCAAATGTATGTAACAGGCAGAAGGAGGCGTGGCAGACCCCACAAAGTATATATATTCTTGATCAGCATGACGAGCTGAGTTGATATAGCCATGTCCGTCTGTCCGTCTGTCCGTCTGTCCGTCTGTCCGTCTGTCCGTCTGTCCGTCCGTCCGTCCGTCCGTCCGGATGAACACACGGATCTCAGCAACTGTAAGAGCTAGAGGAACCGTATTACCAGTGTAGATTCTTCTAATACTGAGTAAATTAGAGTTTATTTTTTTAAGTCGGTGCCACGCCCACCGCCTCCGCAATTTGTATTTGAATTTTTGCACTGCCCTGCACTGCACAATTTTCAAGCTAAAATTTTTTTAAAAGTACCCATGCATTTGGAGCATAAATTTCTACCGATCCTGAAAATTTCATCAAGATTGGTTAATTAGAAAGCGCACAATAAATACCTAAAGTTTACAGGCGCTAAACACAAAAAATCTGTTTATTTGCGCAAACAAACGGTAAATCGCTTGCGTTCGGTGGTTGATTTTCCTCGAAAGTGCCGCTGTAGCTGCATATACATACATACGAATGTGTATATATGTATGAATGTGCGTCTTCAATATATTTATACTGTATTAGCTGTCGATTCAAAAAGTTTGGGTTTATCGAATGGTTACGACGTTCGACTTAAAACGCGAAGATTTTGGGTTCGAATCCCAGACCGGACTCGGTGGAATATACATATATTTTTTTGTTGGTTTTTTTTTTATTTTGCCTAAAACCAAATTTGTACAGGGTCTGTAACAGTCGGGAAACTCGACTGTAACGTTCTTACTTGTTTTGGTGGTAGCCTGCTGTAGCTGTCGAACCTAATCTTAAAATTCAACAAACATGGTCGTTTCCGTACTTGAACAAATTGTATAAATGAAATCTCTATTTTTTGTACTACCCTTCAATAACGAATGATTCACAAAATTTACCCAAAGGCTATAACCAGAGGGGTAGGCGTTTGTAGATACAATTCGCGAAATCGAACTGGTCATGAATGAATAAGTTTACTGGCGAAGTCCCACATGGCACAGGTCTCATGTGGCTGCACAAATACCAGACATTCAGCTATAAATTGAGTTCAATTATTCCAATGACATCCAGTCCGCGAACTATTTCACAATTTGCAATTGTCGCCGGAGTCCTCATTTCCACACCCCAGTAAATAATTTCGTGGCACTCAATTCGAATTTGCTAAATTATCGCAAATAGGCCATAAAACACTGACCACGCCAAATTGTACTTACCACTTCCCCTTCTCCTCCCCCCGTGCTGCAGGATTGGCGCAACCGTCTGCAGGGAATCGCGCAACTGGAGCTAGCTCTGAGCTCCTCGAGCAACCTGGCCTTGGTGCAGCCCTACCTGGACAGTCTCCTGCGGACCCTTCTCTCCTCCGAGCGCCGCTTCGAGGTGGCGGAGCTGAAACGGGAGCTCCTGGTGAATCTCATCACCCGTTTGCCCCTGGACAACCTGGAGGAGCGAACCCCCCAGATCCTCTCCGGACTGTGTCGCCAGGGCAATGCTGGGGCAAACAGGGTGTGCAAGGCTCTGATGCAGCGTCTTCCGGCTGGGACGATTGTGGCTAAGCTGACTGCCCCGGATTTCCTGCACGCCAAGAGTTCGAAGGTGAGATTTATTTCCACTCTCATGAAGTTTAAATTATTTTACTTTACCATTTACTTACTTTAGTTCCGGGACCACGCTCTCCAGATGTCCATCTTCGCTTTGATGAGCTTTCCAGGCACTTGCTTCGACATAAACCTTCTTACAGCCCAGGCAATCTACTCCTTGCTGAATCGCAAGCGCCGCGTCCGACAGTCTGCCCTAGAGGTCCTGGCTGTCCTGGCGGACATCTCCTCGGTGAAGGAGGTCCTGAGTATTGTCTCCGAGATGTCTGCCAGCGTGGAGCAGGGACCCTTGATGCTGGAGGCAGCAAGAGTTCGACTCTCCCGCCTTCAGTTACCCATTGTCACCCCCGACAGCGCGGTGCTGTTTGTCTTCAATCTGGCTGAACAGCCAGGAGGAAGGCGCTCCGGAGCGGATGTGGACTGGATCTGCCAGGGAGAAGGCTCCGCCTCACCAAACACCATCAAGAGGCGACGCATGCGGGCAGCGAGCAGGCAACGTGGTGTGCAGGAGAGCGCGGAGGCCAAGGACACGTTCCACAGGTGGGCCGTGGATTAGTGCTTAACTGAAATTAAATTGGGAAAAGGAAGAAAATATTAAAACATGTTTGAATAAATTAATTATTAATTCTAGAGAGCCTCTAAAATAATATCTATATTAGATCTAGGGTTTACAAAATCATTGATATCATAGTAGTAGTGCATCCTATTGATGTCCCATTTTAACTCATAAGAATACGACTTACTTGAACTCTAATTGAACGCATCGCTTCAGTTTCAGCCAAGTCAACGAGAGCCTGCAGCGGCACTCCTTCCACTCACCCCCCGAAACCCTGGACATGACTAGCCCCACAAATGTGAGTTCGGATTGGACTTTCTTTCGAAAATAAACTGATTATTTTCTCAATTTCAGGACTTTTCACAGAGATTAAGTTTTGGAGCTAAGCCAACGAATGGTAAGTTGTCAGTAGGGGAGGAACATCTCCCAGTATCCATCTCACACATACCCTTTCTGATCAAAAGGAGGCGCCGCCAACTACTTGGACCGCCGACTGGTGAACAAGGCGTGCTCTGACACTTCGATGGATGGCCGAAGCACGGACAGCACGACCACCACCTGCAGCAGTGGAAGCCTCGCCGGCAGTTTCATCCAGCTTACTTCCCGCACCGGCAATCAGTTCGCCTCACCCAACTCCAGGTGGAGTGACTCCGAATCGAGATCTGGTTAGCCTGTTCTAATACTTTCAATGTTATATTTCATTCCAGATTCCCCGCCATGAACCAGCACACGGACTTTGTGAACAACTTCATGCGCAGCATGCAGCGCAACACCAACTCCTATTCCGTGGAAAATCCCGGCTACCCCAAGGTCAGCTACACAATCCCAAAGCCCCAGCAGGTGCTGCGCAAGAAGCTCCAGCACCAGAACTCCTTTACCAAGATGCGCAACTGCGGTCCGGCTCAAGGTAGGATCTCCTTTTCCTGCGATTTTCCCAAGGATTACCGAAGGTAACTTAAACTTGCTTAATAGGCGGAGATCATTGCCCCTCCAAGGACTCCCCCAGAAGACAGCAACGCAGCTATTCCATAGACGGCTCTTTGGTCAACAACGACTCCGCAAAATCAGTGTAAGTGTCGCCATATCCATATCCCAGTATCTTAATTAAGCAGCCGGCATCGGAACCCCTTTACTCACAAAACCCCTGCCTGTGCGCGGGTGTTAACCTACATTTTAAACCCTATGAGGGTGGGAATTATCGTCGCCAAACAAGACCAGTCCAGTCCAGCTTAGTCCAACCCCTACAGGGAGCTACGCCGTGCGGCCTTAAAGGTGTCGCCTTGCCTAACCTAAATAATTCAAATGCGCAGTGGGGCTCGCGTTGCTGAAATTTAAGGATACGGCATCGGATGGGGGCATCGGTCAACGTCGCAGGCGATAAACCTTCAAGTGACCACTGACGATGCCCCATTCCCCTATGGACGCTCTTCTTCCCAACGCGAAAATCAATTTTCTTTAACTTGTAAGTTTGGGCAAATACGGAGAAAGAGTGGAGGAGTCCCGAAAAGGGATTTCAGGAGAATTCATGTTCATTCAACTACATTTCTGCTCATATTATTTTTGCTTGTTCGGTAACTCCAAGATTCCAAGCCCTAGAAACTTTCGCTTTTCCATATTTCCATATTTTTCCCACGGTATAAATGTATACTCGATACATTAATTTCCCCACTATGAAGATTCTTGAACCTGGACACTTTAACCTGTAACCTGCCATTGATCCGTTTCTTATTTTTTTCCCACGATATAATTATTTGAATCTGCTATTATAATTAATTTCTAACTATGTAGGATAATAGGGTTTTGTAGATGACTTCGTATTTTCTTCACTAGATTGCTCATTTTATAATATATTCTTAATAAAATCGAGAAGAATCGACATGAATCCTTAAAAAATTGAACTTTTCCCCTTGTTTTTTTCCCCGCTAAAATTTTTAAATATTGTTAATTGGATTTTAATCGACTACAGTGAGGTCAAATAGTTAAACTAATTAGTAACTAAAAGCGATCCAAAAAAAAATGTAATTCGTTTATGGTCAAATTCACTTGGAATAGCTTAGGAATATGACTATTTTTAAGGGTCCCCAAAAATGACACAAATTGAAGCCCCATTATACATTTGACATACAAAACCAACGTTTTCCACTCAGTCCCTCGAAATTGGTTAGGAAGTGGCACTTCAAAAAATTCTGCCGTAAAACCATCTATTTTTAAGGGTCCCCCGAAATGTCACCCATTAAAGGGTCTAATATACATACCCTGAGTGTGCTCCGAATACGAATCCCCTGGGGACTTGGCAACTTGTTGTATTCGTACACTTCGTGGGGAAACGAAGGCATCCGAAGGTGACTAAGAAGCCGGAACGTCTGACGGCGAATACCACTACAATTTAGCCAAGACCAGTGGCCAGTTACTCTGGGAGTTGGGCGCTGGTTAGCGCTAACCATCTCGCCTTTCCCGAGTCGACCTTTCTGTGGTTTGACACCCCTTCCTGGGGAGGGGGCTTCTTCCGTTAGTGTGTCCGTGTGATTGCTTGGAAAACGCAATGTCCTGCTTCTCGTTTGCAACTTTGGCTGGCTTTGGCTAGCTTTGGCTAGCTGTGGCTTTGTTGTGGATTCCCGGTAGGGAAATACATTCGGAACGGCCACTGGCCACTCGTATTGCAAACAGTCTGCAAAGTGCTGTTGCTCGAAGTGGTCGTTTGATTATGTCCTGCGCAGAGTTTGAACTTTCTAGTGACCCGGACAATTAGTTTGGATCCAACTATCTTAAGTGCTGGCAAAATGCAGAATGCGTTCAACTGCTGCGGACAGCCGTCCAGTCTCTTGCGTAGGACCCGCGGTATCCTTCACAGCGTCAAGGAGGGCATCTGTCAAAGGGCCCAGTCCTCGCTGTGCGGTCCGATTTGCGGCACCTGCTGCACGGAAACGGCGGCCCACGAGTCCAGAAAATCGATGCAAATTGATACGGATTGTGGGCCGGCAGCCGAAGATAAGTCCACTTTCGAGGGGTTTCGGGTGCAGGAAGAATCTGAAAAGGGTCAGGTTTTCGTTTTGTACGAGGAGTTGTAAGTTAATTGTCTCAAAATTTGAAGAGGTAATTATAAATATAATTACCTGTTTACCCCACAGGGATCCACCCGCAAAAACTATCATTCAGCCAGAGGTAACAGCGGAGGGCTCGCCCCTCTCCTTAAAATCCACCAGCTACTCCCAAAAGTCAACGGCCTCGGCCAAGTCCTTTGGAAGCCACGTGGAGATGCCCAGATCCGAGACTTTGATGGAGGAACACAATCCACTTGAGGCCTTTGGCGAACTTGTAGTGGATGACATTGAGGAGGAGACGGAGACAGAGCCTCCTCCGGTTGAGGAAAACCTCAAACGTCAAGGCAGCGTCAACAGCCTGCACAGCAAGACGGAGAGCATCCGGACGCAGATGGAGGACACCACACCGCAGCTTTCCAGAGCCCAATCCGTCAAGTCCCTGCCCATTGAGGAGGACATCGAGGACAGTAACAGCTTCGTGGTAGTGGAGGAAGTGCAGCAAGAACTGCAGTCCACCCCCTCACCCCTGGAGCAGGAGGAGGAGCCGGAGGAAGAGTCTCCCCTTCCTCCCATAGTAGCCACCGAGGGGACAGCAATGGAAGCCAGCAACTTTACTCCGAAGAGCGGACCTTCACACGACGACCTTGTTATACATTCGCGCAGCATTTCATTGGACTCCCTCTACGGGGCAAGGCCTGCCTCGAAGCAGGGTTCCTTGGACACCAGCACCAGTACCACGGACAACTCACAGCTGGGCAATGTCTCTGTACCAGCGAAGGCTTTGATCACTCCTCTCAAACAGAAGTCCAAGACCTCCTACTTCCTGAGGGGCCAGCGACGCGTCTCTCCGGTGAAGCAGGCCATCAAGATGTCACAGGCGGAACCCTTCCCGCAGAACATGGTCAGGTTTGAGAAGCCTCGCGAGGCCCTCCTCAAGACCTTCGACCAACTAGACTCCGGGAACTGGGAGACGAACATGCTCGGCCTGAAGAGCATGGTGAGGCTGATTCGCTTCCACTCTGAGACCCTGGACAATCAGATGCACATGACCTGTATCCAGCTCACACGCTCCGTGCGCAATCTCCGCTCCCAGGTGGCCCGTGCCTCGTGTCAGGCCGCCTCGGAGCTCTTCTCGATGAAGTCCTCTTGCCTGCAGCAGGAGTGCGATGACCTGGTCTGTGCCCTCCTCCATCGCACTGCGGATACGAACCGCTTTATACGCGCCGACGCCACTCACGCTTTGGAGTCCATGGTTGATCACGCACAGCCGGGGAAGGTCCTGAACATCCTGACCTCCAAGGGGGCCCAGCACCAGAACGCTGTGGTCAGGACCACCACAGCCAAGTTGCTATTTCGGCTGGTCCAGAGGCTGGGCAGCGACAGGATCTACGCCATGGGGCGGGAGAACCGCGACAAGTTCTTCGTGGTGGGTGCGAATCTGTTGATGGAGGGCAGCCTGGAGACGCGCAGCTATGCCAAGTCCTTATTCCGCACCCTGTCCGAGCACCACAACTACCAGCGCCTGCTCTTAGAGGTGATTCCCCAGCGCACCTTCAGAAATGTGGAAAAGACCCTGAGGAGCATCACCCGTTGATGGATCGCATTCAACTAAGATCTGTATATAGTTTATTATGCCCTTGCAGACTATATTATATTTTGCCAGCAAGGAGATAACCCTATAAAGGACTTGTATTATTGAGCCGAGTCTATCCAGCCATGTCCATCTGTCTGTTCTACTACACTCATTCCTGAAGGTAGCTGGTTTTCACCGATCTTACTTCCTTTCTCTAGCAGTTAGTATATATGGAATGGAAAACTTGCATTAACCGATCGGAACACAATTACTTTAGGTTGATATAGAGCATACCAAAACAAACCAGAGCACTATATCCCACAGGTACTATATAAACAATTGGGCGATTTGAGAATAATTGATCTGCAAGGGTAATCCAAGCTTCGGACTCCGAAGCTAGCCTTCCTTTCTGGTTTACAAAATAGGCGAGTTTCGAGGTTTTATGGTTTCTTGGGAAGGCACACTGGAGGAGTGCTCCCCGCCTGGGGTTACCTTAAGCTGCTTGATGATGCACACACATAGATTTGCATCCTAGACGTATCTTAAGCTACGACTAAAGACTAATAAAAACATTGTTA
Source organism: Drosophila setifemur (assembly GCA_021224005.1). Lineage (NCBI taxonomy): Eukaryota > Metazoa > Arthropoda > Insecta > Diptera > Drosophilidae > Drosophila > Drosophila setifemur. The sequence goes on along the minus strand of JAJJHY010003831.1, from coordinate 16,648,169 downwards.
AAACTCAAAGCATCCTGCGCTTCTGGTTGTGTCTCTGATCAGGTCTCCTGCTGCCTCCCTGCTGGTGCTGGTGGTGCAGGTTCTGGTGATGATGCCTGGGCCGATTGCGCTCCATCACGGAGCTGTCGCTGCGGCGTCTCTGATCTGTGTTTTGGGAACCCACATTCCGGTCGTACGGTTTAGCCCCATGCAAACTATGTCGGGCATGTCGTTGAGGAGAGGGACTCGAGGGCGGCTCCATCATAAAGGGATTCCGCATGTGGTTCCGGCTCTGCCCGAAGGCGGGCTGCTGCCTCACCTTGTCCGCGCCCTGCTGCTTGATGTTGATCTTCTTCTGGAACAGCTCAAGGCCCTGGTAGAGGTCGAGGGCAAAGGGCACCGCGCACACTCTCTGGTAGGTGACAAAGCCAAAGTTCCGCTGCCTGCCCGTGTTGTCCGTGGGTATCCGCACACTCTCGATGGGACCGGCCTGCAGAAAGACCTCGTACAGAATCTCCTCCGTGACGCGCTCGTCCAGATTGCCGCAGAACAATGTGCGCTGCTCCTCATCGTCCTCGTCGTCGTCCTCCTCCAACTCCTCTCCAGCAGCCTGTTCACAACTTCCATTCTGGGGGATGAATGGAGTGAAAGGCTGTTGCCCGCCTGGGTATCCGCCGTATCCGTTGAGGTTCATCATCATCCCGGGTGCCCCGGGTTGGCTTGGATGGGACATCATCATGGGCATGCCGGCTGCCGCATAGCACATTTGCTGCATCAACGCCTGGAGATCCATTTGGCCGGGAATCCGAATAATTCTAAATTTCGGCGATTTTGGAAACGTCGTATAAACACAGAGTTGTTGTAACAGAGCTGCAATCGATTCTAGGGATGGTCGATGGCCCGATTGACACTCACAGTGGGGAGTTAAGCGAGATAATCTGGCTCACAAGTGTGGTGAGTTCGCAGCTGCCGCTGGAATTTCAAAATATTTTATAACAGCAGTAACTTCAAGATTATATTTAAACCCTAGGACAATGTTACTTCAAAATCGGAGTTTATTGTAAAATATTACAAAACCGATAAAAAAAACACACAGGCGGAAATCATACAGCATACATTTTTAAGTTTTTTTTTTATGTTTGAAGAGAGAAAAAATTCAAAACATGAAAAAATTAAAGAAAAAAAAGAAAAACCGTCCCCAATCACCGCCTAGAATGAGTTCCAGTGGTGAGTATAGATTCAAATTTGAATTTTTCGCACCACATCCATTTCCGTCGGCAGGTAAACCTGGACAGCCCGACCGGCTTGTTTTGATGCCTAACTAGTGACTAGTGGCAGAGTGATAAGAACGACATTTTAATTAGGTCTTTCAATGGCAGATGTTACGATTGTTGTCGTAGCTGCCGCCGATTGAGTTGAGTTGTTCTTGTAGTGCGAGCTTTGCACAATTCATCTCACACATCATCAACACGGCGATATGAATCAAAAACCTTCTATTTAGTCAACGGCCGCTAGTTGGGAGCGTAAATAAAGCGACAGAAACAATGCAATTTCGGCGATCGACTACGGAATATCCCTTAGTTTTGTACATTAAATAAAAATTATTGCACACACTTTAATTTGCCCATGTTTTTGTGAATAGAATTGCTCGACCCGGGAATACCTATTTCCCTGTATTACAAACTAGACAGGGCATCACAAAGGTTTAAACCAATTTAGGAACCATAAACATTTTTTACCCCTTACCTAACCTTTTATACTCTGATAAATTAAGTATTTGAGTTGATTATAAATGGAGCTTTCTTTAACCATAAAAATAATAAAATACTTGTAAAAAAACCCCGTATACTCGGATAAAATTATAAATGGTTTTATAAAGTAAGCTTACTGCATGTAATTGAGCACTTGCCTCCACAGCTGGGCCTGCGTCCAATGAACTGAGTATCGTTCGGTAGGCTCGGTGTTATCAACGCCACTTGAGCCAATATTTCGCGTAGCGTTCTCATCGCCCCCCGCTCCCAACCTGGCAAATAAACTACGGAAACTTATATCACGGTTGTACTAGTATTGGATTTGTGGAAGGTAGAAAAGCGCGTTCGCCCATTCCCATTCAGTCGCCGATTGAGCGCGTAGCAGCACAATCCAGTCATGGGAGAAGTTCCGGAAATCAAAGAGCTGGCTAAGGTGGTCGAGCCCCACTTGCCGGAGGGCTCCATCTTGGAGTCGTACGAGAGTCGGTACTTGACCAAGCCGGGGGACAACTATGGCAGCATCATGCTGGCCTTGGAGGCCAAGGTCCGGAACGCAGATGGATCCGTGCAGCAGCTTCCCTTGATTGCCAAGCTGCCTCCTCTGACCAACGAGCTGTACTGGCAGATCTTCCAGCCGGAGCGGACTTGCCTTACGGAGAACACTGTGTACCAGTTCCTCTCCGCCGAGCTGGCCAAGCTCCAGTTGCAAGCGGGCATCTTGCCCAGCAAGATCTTCGATGGATTCCCCCGCTACTACGGCTCCAGGATCTCCTTGGATCCTAAGGCCACAAAGGTGGATCGGAATGCCGTCCTAGTGCAGGAGAACCTCACGGTTAGAGGTTACCGGCCAGGCAACAGGCACAAGTCCTATGATTTGCCTCACATCGTGCTCATCCTTAACTACCTGGCCCAATACCACGCCCTGCCCATCGCCCTGCGCCTGAAGAAGCCTCAGTTGTACGAGGAGCAAGTGCGTCCCTTCTTCAGGAAGTTCGATATGAACGGCAATATCCCGCCTTCGGAGCAGGAGCTGATTGATTTCGATATCCTCAGCGACATTCGGCAGGTGGCCAGCGAGGAGAAAGATGTGGAACGGGTGAAGGAACTGCTGGGCTTGTTCAATGAGTTTCAAGCTGCCAAGGATGTGGAGGACGGCCCCTTCAACACTCTGGTGCATGGGGATCTGTGGATCAACAACTTGATGGTAAAATACGGTGAGTGGAAAAGTCATTCGAGATCTAGAACTATCTATCTATCGTAATTACAATTTCAGATGAAGAGGGCACTCCGATACGAGTGAAGATAGTGGACTTCCAGATCGCCCAGTACGGCTCCCTGGTGCACGACATCATCTTCCTGCTGTTCAGCAGTTTGGATACAACGGTGCTCGAGGAGAACTACTACAACTTTTTGGCAATCTACTACAAGGCCTTCATTCAGACCCTGCGAGAGATGGATGTGGATACCAGCAGTTACACTTACGAGGGGTAAGATCCGTCATTTATCTCCTCCTGCACCACCTACTCTACTCTCACCCTTGCAGCTTCCTCGAAGAGGTCCAGCGGGTAGCCCACTTGCAGATTCCTCATGCCATCTTCATGATGCGAGTGATCCTGGCCGACAACAGCACCCTTCCAAAGGAGTACAAGGATGTGGACCTGAAGGTTATGAGCAAGAACACGGGCATCAAGACGATTCTGAAGCACTATGAGGCTATTCTGCGGCTGGGGAAGAAGTTCAATATTTTTCACTAAGCCCGAACCACACGTCACAGAGATTAATAAATAATTTAACAAAACACTCCGTCATTCGGTTCGTTCTCATCTGTTTTTGTTATCAGCTGGTAATCAGCTCCGGGTTTCCGCCTCTCACTTTGCGCAAGTATCCGTAAGATTCTCGGAGCTCACAACGGGTGCTCCCGCAAGCGAGGCAACATGGGAGTGGAGGAGGGATCGCTACCCGAACTAAGAGATCTGTCCCAGGTAATCGAACCACACCTCTCTGGATCGCATCTACTCAGTTTCCGGACCAGTAACCTGACCCAGCCCGGTGATAACTACGGCAGTGTGCTCCTGGCTCTCCAAGTCCAGATCCAAAGCCTTAATGGAGATCTCTTCGAGGAGCAACTGGTGGCCAAGGTTCCCCCGAGGGATCCCAAGTTCTGGCAGTTCTTCCAGCCCGAAAGAACCTGCCTTACCGAGAACGCCGTCTACAAAAACTTAGCACCTGCCTTGGAGGCCCTCCAGGATGAGGCTGGCATTCCCAAGGGGAGCCAGTTCAAGGGATTCCCTCGATACTTCGGTTCACGCATTTCCCTTGATCCTAAATCCTCGAGAGTAGATCACGATGCTGTTCTGGTACTGGAGAACCTTCGGAGTAGCAACTTCGTGTCCGGACAGAGACTGAAACCCTTCGACCTACCCCACACCCAGATGGCTCTCCAATACCTGGCCGAGTTCCATGCGCTTCCTTTAGCCTTGAGACTTCTAAAGCCCGAGGTTTTCCAGGAGCAGATCCAACCCTTTTTCCAGAAATTCGACTGGCATGCAGAGGCTCCCGAGTGGAAGGCCGTGATGAAGGCGGAAACCCTCGAGGACATTCGACGAGCCACCAACAATGATGCGGAATTGGTGGCCCGGGTAAAGGAGCTGTCGGACGAGTTCTTTGCGTTCCTGGCTTCGCCACCAGACAGGCCCGATGGTCTTTTTACAAGCATTATACATTGCGACTATTGGATCAACAATCTAATGTTTCAGTACGGTTGGTATTATTCGGAATTCTAGACAGTTTTCTATAAAATCTTAAATCAGGTTTAGATTTCTGGTGAAAATACAAAAACACACCGCAAATAATCCTTGTGAAATAATTATAACTAGACAAAAAATTTTCCCTAGCTCGATTTTCTTATCTTCAACAACAACTGAGATAGCCCTATGATTATTGCACTCATTAACTACACATCTTTGTTATAACCGAGAACAGGCACCTTTCTTGATGGGATGGTATTGATAGCCGATAAACAAAATCCCCATAAAACAATACTAATTAAACCAGAATATTCCAAAGCTTGATTTCATTATCTGCGACAACAACGGAAATATGCTCAGAGATATGCACCCCCGATTATAATGGTAGATTGTACATATTTCGCCACTTTCAGACCCCTCAGCCAAGCCCTCCCAGCTGAAAATAATCGACTTCCAGACGGCCCAATACGATTCGGTGGTGCATGACATAATCGCCTTTCTGTTATCAAGCGTTGATACGGCTATCTTGGAGATACACTTCGAACACATGTTGGAGATCTACTACGACGCTTTTGTCTGCTGTCTGCGCCGTGTGGGAGCTGCTCTTTCTGATTACAACTACGAGGCGTACGATAAGGACGATGACTATCCAGAATTCGAGTATTGATGAGTGCTATCTGCCCCCTACAGGTTCCGGGCGGAGGTTAAAAGGGTGGCCTACATCCAGGTGCCCCATGCCATCTTCATGACGCGCTTCATCCTGGCGGAGAGTGCCACCGAAAAGAAGGAGGAGCTCTCCGACGTGCTGAGGAATCCGGGCTCAGAGCGCATTTCCCGCAAACTAAGCCAAATTCTAAGCTTGGCACAAAAGTTTGACATTTTGTATTAGCAAAATAAATCAGATAAATTCAATGCGGCAATATAACATTGAGGACCTCAATGTACCGATTGTTTATATTTTCTTAACATACTTTCAATTAATAATCAATATTCTAACCGAAATCACAGTAAAAGAGGCACTGAAACTAGATTGTTTTTATTAAGTTATTAAATGGCTCACCCTGTATGCATAGATTCAATATCTAATTAACTAATGTGGTTTTGATGGGGTCACTAATTGTTTTATTTTTTCACTTTTCACTCTACCAATTTGACTGTGATGAACTGTCAGTCGTTGGCAACATGCGCTGTACCTGGAGCAGTCTGGTGTCCATCACTGCCTGGATGCTAATGATGGAGCTCAGCGGCATCACAAGCAAGGAGGTGCGTATCCTCCCTGGAATACAAATAGATAATTAAATTGTAATCCATCAAGCAGAACTGCTACTACATCACCTTCACCTACTCCAACTGGACTGATGACCGTCCCCGGTTTATAGTAAACATGACGTTCTCCAATCAGTCGGGCATTACCTCCCTCACCGTCATCAACGAGGAGATCGCCTCGCCCGTTGCCCGGCTCCTGATCCTGCAGCACTCTCCAAAAGTGAAGCCCCGCACCATCTACAACGCCTCTACCAAGTTGTGCGAGCTGCAGGCCCTCTTCAACTCGGTGCCGCTGTTCAAGCCGGCCAAGGACAACATGCTGAAGCAGAGCAACTATTCCTTGAGCTGCCCGCTGCTCAAGGGCACCTACGTCATGAACAACATGCGGGTCAGTCCCAGGAATCCCCTCCTGACCCTGCTCTACCAGCCCAAGCACACCTTCTCGGTGAAGGGCGGGGTCTACGAGGAGCTTTCAAGGGGCAGGACAAAGCCCCTGTCCCTCTACTTCATGACCGGAAAGGTGGTGAAAAAGTCCTGCGGGGCCAATGATTGAGTCCCTGCTATAACAAAATAAACCTTAATCAGCAAAGCAAACTTAAATATTTCCCCAGAGAGCAATTCTACTCTTTTTTACTACATAATGTTGGCAAAATCAGTAAACTTAATGGTTGCCTACTACTATTTAAATTCGTATATAAACTTATTAACAAATTGCTTAAATTGACAATACCATTTATTTTTTGTGTGTATCTTTCACTGGTCAGCCTGAAAATATGCCACAAAAACTGGGTTAGTATAGTATAATATAGACTATGCAAATTCAACGTTTACTTATACCAACTATACTTAAAGTAGAATACACAGGAGACTACCCGATGTATTTAAGCACTCTGTAAGTTTCCCAAACTAATTACAATTATCGGCCAGTTCTAGGTCTTCCCAAATAATTTTGGGCTGCTTAATGAGCAAGCACAAGTCCAGCATGGGCATAATAAAATGGGGGAACTCGAGTGAATGAACTCCGAGTGAGCAGAACAAAGAAAGTAGAACGAAATATGGATGAAACAGTTTCTCTTAAATTGCATGGAATGCAATGCAAGGCAAAGCGTAAAATTCTGGTGACTGACATCAGAATGAGATATAGTCAACCTTGGTATCATTTAAGCTCACTCTGTAAGCGTTAATCTGTGTAAACAACTCCCCATGGAAATACTTATCAGAGAGCCCTTATCAAGCAACTTGCACAAAAACAAAGTCTTCGCCCTTTAGTTTGTTCAACCCTGCAGCGTCCAACCATTCTGAACAGATCAATGTACATACATACGTATATACTTGTATATTCGTATCAATCCAGCAGATTCTAATCGCTGAAAGTTGTAGTTCCATTCGGCAGACGAAAAAGAAACCAATTAATAATAATTACAAATTAAAATAATGCGCAATGAGTGTGGCAAAGTCTATGTCCGTCATCGAGCTGCGCTGTTATATCAGGGATCGGTCGGAGGAGTGAACTTTGGCTGGTTCGATGCGCCGATCGTCCAATCAGCAAAAGAACCCAAACCCCGAACGGAGATCACTTGCCAAACGCGTGTGGGCGATGACGCAAATATTGCGACTCGCGTGTGCTGGCAGACAGGGAAAGTGGAAGAAAAGAAAAAAAAAATAACTTTTTATTATGTTCTTGATACTCGTATTTTAAACAATAAATTAGGGGCGAAGAATCTCCAACGATTCCGGAACACCACGCATGCACAAAGCGACTAGAGAACACCCTCGATCGCGTGATTCAGTTCGGTTGGCCTATCCAGAAAACTATGGGTTCTACTATATGGGCTCTAGGGGCTCTAAATTTAGCCGTCCATCACGACCCAAACATTGCCAGTGGCGTGAGCAGTGTGACACTAGATAAATAGGCCAGATAAAAAGTCGGCTAAAAGAGACAACAATCGGCAACTGTCTGGGCAGGCGAAAGACCCCGCAGTATCGACACGCGCCATAGATAACGCCGGGATGGAGTAGCCCCAAGTAAACCCTCGAAGTGCACTCAAAAAATACAATTGCAAGAGGATTATATCAGTATCAAATAGGATTGGAAATGGGAAATCCGTGATGTTATTTCATTAGCCCGAAAATTGATTTTTGTTTAAAAAAACTTCCTTGGAATTATATATGAGAACTAAATTTGATTTATCAGAATTTTTTTGGTCTCAAAAAGGATTAGGAATTCAAGTATGCTCAGGTTATTTTAAGTATTTTTAAAATATTCTCCTTAAATATATATATAAATATCTAAAAATGTATAAGGAACAATGTCATGTTTGATGTATTACTAGAGCTGTACTTGTGTTTCTTCAAATAGCAAATGGAATAGCCGCCCAAAATAAAAAGTAATCTATTTTAGTACCCAACGCGAAAATATATTCTTGACCAGTTGGCATTCACAGCAAACACTTTTTTGTCTGTGTATTTTCTTGCGAATCGCCAATCTTCGCAGCTGTAGAAGTACGTGACCGAGTAATTGCTGGACAATGGTCACAGGACCCGCTGCTGTCGATATCTGCTCTGGGTTTGAGGGTTTGAGTCGTGACAGGTCTGAATTCCTAATCGCCCGGAGTGTTTGTCATAAATTTCCGATCGGACCCATCAATTACGAGTGGGCAAAACTATAAGTAGCTGCCCCATAAAGCCTAATCTCAACGAGCAGTTGCTCCGAGTGGAGTCCGAGTCCAGTTGGAACAACATACAACAATCACACACATCAAAGCAAACATTGTGCCCCCCAACAACGATCGGAAACCGAATCGGCCACGACACCTGCACCACCATAATCATAAACAGGTTCGCCCTGTGTTTTTGCTGCCTGTTTTTATGGTCCCAGAGTGACGTAGTCGCATTACGAGTATGTTGTAAATCCGGAGCGGATCGGATCGGATCGGATCGGTGTTATCAGTAGTTTGTTCACCTCCTTTCCCTTCCCCAGCGCCAAGGCCGGGAGGGTTTCTTGACCCAGTTTCCGTAGATTCGCGACTCCAGGCAGGGGATCGGCTTGGCTTATTCCTTTTGGGGTGCCCACTGTACACTGAACACTGGACACTGTGCACATCACGCTCTGCGAGCGTGGGCCTCAGTGATTATTTATATTATTTTTGTTTGGCGAAACATTCGGGTCTTTGGGAGGAATGTTTTTTCAGTTCCATGAGCTAAACAAAAAGAATTGATTACATCAATTAAAACTGAGAAGTAATTCCCCGGTCACAGCCAGAATGATTTATGACCCCCGGCGCTTGATAAGGAGGAGCCATTCTATGCTATTCCAGTGACCGAGTTAAATGGCAAGCCGGAGAAGATAATGGTCAGACATCTGCAGGCGGAAGGGCACCTTAGCGGGCTTATCAGCGGACTTTAAACGCTCTTAATTTGAATTTTTTGAACTTGCCAATGTTTGATGACGGTCTATTTAATAATCGGAATACAGTACTTTGGGACTTTATCACACGCTATATATCCATAAATCCAAATTTCCATAATTTAACAAGAGTCTAAAAGCGAAAATGCAGTAATAGGCGCCCCTTATCGCCATTATTATTATTGAATCACACCGATAAGATTGTCCGGTTCCTTGGAAAAATGTTTCTTTATCAACATGGAACATCTGCTGGAAATCAGAGCCCAAACAGTTCCTAGCTTATCATTCCGTATTCCATGTTATGCAAATCGCCTGCTTTATGGTTTTAGGCAGCATAACTGGTCTCCGCGGACCTGCATTGTAAGATGTTGACATCTCCGAACTCGTTCCATGCATACCAATGAACCTGCTTCGGCTCACTAATGATCTGGTCCGCTCTGCTCTGCTCTGGCGGAACTCGAGCGTTCTTTCTTGATTTCGATTTCGGTTTCGATTTGATTGTTTATGTGATTTTCAAATAGGTCCACCAACTATTGGCCTCCCGCCCAAGAATGCTGCAATGGCAAACGAGTTCTGTTTCCTAGGAATGCCGAACCTCACGGCTATCAGTTGGCTAAGGTAATCCCTTCCTGCGGATTATGGATTATGGGGGTATTCAGCATTCGGTACAAGCCAGCGCCTTATCACTGGCGACCCCATTCCCCTGTCCCATGGTTCGTAATCCGCACACTGCACCCATGAGTGTCAACAAGTGCACACTCATGCAAAATAAAAAAAACAAGCCAGGGGACGGGCAAAAGGTGAGAACCGTTTCGAAATACAGGCCAATCAATATTTGATGGTAATGCGTTGCGATTGCATATCCACAGGCGAGTGCATTGTTCCCGCTGGAGGGGAATGCCTCATCCATCAGTCAGACGCGGTCCCATATCTTGCAGGCCCATACATATAAATGGCTGGGAGATATCGCACATATAGATTCGCTTCTCGAACCGCACGCGTTAATCTTCGGAAACTTTCAGTGTCAGCCTGCCTGCTGGATGGTGGGGATGGTGGAAAACTTTCCATTCAAAACAAGGCCTCCTCCGATCGGACTGGCCTGATTTCGTTCCCCACATGTCACACTTATTTACAAACAAGCCGTTCTGTATATTAACAATCTGTCCCTGTCCCTGCACCTGTCCCTCGCTCTGCGTCCGCGTCTGCGTCTGCCTCTGTTGCTGCTTTCCACAACAATTGCAGTGGGCAGCGTTTTGAAAGCTCGCCAAATAATTAGAATTTAGTAATGTGTTTTTGTTTTTCTTTTTGTTTTTGTTTTTGTTTACAACTTTGTGCTTTTACTTGAAATGTTTATTTGAATCGCCGTGGAATCTTAATTTTCAGGGTGCTTGTACTATAGAGACATTTATAATATAAGTATATAAGTACACTGTAAAATGCTAGCAAACATTGAGATGCGGCAAGTGCAAAGTATCTTATAGGTATATATGTTATGTATATGTACTTATTAAATTTTCTTGATAATTTCGTTCAACAAATTCTACTCAACAATGAAATTTCTACAAACAATTCTCGTTTTATACGAGTATGTACCGAATGTGCGTGGATATGAACAGATATAGATATAGGTATCGTGGTTTTAGTCCGATTTCAGCGATACTCCATGCTAGCAAACATTGAGATGCGACAAGTGCTAAGTGTCTTATAGATATCTATACGAGTATACGAATGTATTTTTGATAATTTCGTTCAACAAATTCTAGAAACAATGTGCGTGGATATGAGTAGATATAGATAGCTGGATCTAGTCCGATCTCGGTGATATTCCATTAACAAGTGAGGCCAGCGCTCTAGTGTTAATATTTATTATTTAGTTTAAAGCAAAGTATAAGGTATACATAATTTGTAAAATATTAATGGCAGAATATGCTTGGGTTCCTTCAGATTCAGGTGACCTGATTTCGCATCCATATCTCCTTCTGACTCTTCTACCGCCAATCCCGCCCCTAAGTCTTAAATGCTAATGCACGTTGACCGTGCCTCCTGCTCCCGCTCCTTTTCCTTTCCTCCTTTCCTTTCCTGTCTTTTAATTTCTTTTTTCTGGACGAGCAAACAAAACTTTGCTCCATTTAAATCGAATTGAAAGTAGCCAAACTATTGGAGCTACCAGGTGCTATGTACAATAGATTCATCCATCCCTCCAGATCCAGACGATCCGCCTACTCGTTGAGCAGGCAGGTGCGGACGAGGGCTCCGCACACGGCGTAGGGATCGCAGTTGGAGCTGGGCCGCCTGTCCTCGAAGTATCCTTTGCCGGCGGTGGCCACTCCCCGAGGGACTCGCACACTCACCGCCCGGTTGGCCACGCCCCACGAGAACTTGTCAATGCTGGAGGTCTCCAGCCGACCCACCAGACGCCTCTCGTTGTCCTTGCCCTCCTTGGGGTCGTAGGCCTTGATGTGGCGCTGGTGCTGGTGACTCAGTTTCTCGATGGCCGCCTCGATGGCCTTCATGCCTCCGTCGGCCCTCATCGCCTTCGTGGAGAAGTTGGTGTGGGCACCAGCCCCGTTCCACTGGCCCTCCATGGGCTTGGGGTCGAATGTCACGACGACGCCGTACTCCTCGGCGATGCGCTGCAGGATGTAGCGGGAGACCCAGAGGTCATCGCTGGCCTTCATGCCATTGCTAGGTCCTACCTGGTACTCCCACTGGGCGGGCATCACCTCGGCATTGGTGCCGGCAAAGTCGATTCCGGCATACAAGCAGGCCACTGCATGGGCCTCAACGAGATCGCGGGCATAGACACGGTCTGCTCCCACACCACAGTAGTAGGGTCCCTGGGGAGCAGGGAAACCATTTTCCGGCCAGCCGAAGGGCCTGCCATCCACATCCAGCAGGGTGTACTCCTGCTCGATTCCGAACCAGGGCTCCTGGTCCCCAATCTTATCAACAGCATCCTGAAACGAAGCCCGCTTGTTGGAAGGAGTGGGGTTTCCATCGGCACTGTAGGTGTCGCACAGGACGATGACATCGTTCTTGCCCGGCTTGAAGGGATCGCGGTAAATGGCTCGGGGCTTCAGAGTGGTGTCCGAGTTCTCGCCCTGGGCCTGGTAGGTGGAGCTGCCATCGTACTGCCAATCGGGGAGATCCTCCACGGAGCTGGGCACCTTGTCCAGGACGCGATCCTTCAGGCGGATGTTCTCGCCAGTGCCATCGATCCACAGGTAAGTGGCCTGCACCCGGTTGGCAGGGGTTTCCAGGTTGCGGTACCTCTGCAGGATGCTCTTGTCCAGGGCCGTATTGGGGGAGTTGCCCAGGAACTGGGTGCGGGCTGTCTGGGAAGTGCGGAACAAGCGCAGTTGCTGGGTTGCAGGAGCAACTAGCTCCTTTTTCAGGAAGAGTCCAGCCACGCGAAAAGCCATGTTGATCCTGGAAAGAAGCGATAAAGGACAAAAGGACAAGGTTAATGAAGGTGCCAGAGTGGGACGGGAAGGGGTTGGTGGCAAAGTATAGAGTATGTGCGCAGCAGCATCCTTGAGGGGAGATGAACTCTCATTTCGGCACGTATTTTATGTAACCTTTCCTGGCACTGGTTTTATACGTTTATACGTTTCCTGTGCGGGTGTTTTTCCAGTGTAAGGGGACCCAACTTACTGTTCACTGCCCGTTTGTCCACTTTACAGTTATGCAGCTATGTTTTGCTTTGCTTTGCGTTGGTTTGGTTTGCTTTGGTTTGCTGGCCGTGCAGGTCTTCTCTGAATTTTTGAGTATTTTCGTTGGCGGGACTAGCGCGATTTGGTACGATGAGTGCGGTCAGAGGCTGCGGAGCAACTGATTAAGAGGACCGACCAATGCGAAGTTTGGAAGGCTTGTGAGCACCGTCAGCGCGACAACATTCACTTTTTTTCATTCCATTCCGTTTCGAGGCGGTTCGCTCGCCTCGGTTTTTCTTTATCGCGTTTGCAGTTGTGCCTCTGCGCTGCGCTGCGACTGCTACTGCGACAACGCCAACGCAGGCAGCGACAGCGACAGCACCAACGGCAGCGGCAGAGAAGCCTCCCAGCGAGAGTGGGTCCCAATACCTAAACAGACAATGGAACAAAATCGAAACGAAACGAAGCAAACGCCCGCCCGCGCACAGTGGTGCAGAGACACCTCTCTCTTTGGGGAGAGCGCCGAGAGAGGGACTGTTTCAAGGCTAGCAGATTAGGCGACATATACCGTTACTGCGGCACATCCAACTACGCTCATTGATGCGATACGGTGCAATTACACAGAAAGAAAAGCATACAAGCATAAAAAACTAAGATTGTCTGATGCCGGATGACATAATTGGAACCTAATAAAGTGCGAAATCATAAAATAATAAATCACACATTAAAAAACTGAGATAAGGAAATGGTTCAGGGGGGGTAATTGGGAAATTGACAGCTTATATTTATGTACATACCTTTAAATTGGTTATCAAATATTTATTGCACTTAATAATTATGGCAATTACTATTATACAATATTGCGTAATTGTTTAGATAAACTTTTTTTTCGAGTGCCCAGATAAGGTGCTTGGCAAACAGAGGATTTGTAAGAACTTTATTATAGGGGTCTCGATATGCATTGTTTACTCTAGGTGGGTTTTTATTTTAAGACACTGTGCGAAAACTGTGCAAACAACAGCTACTTCTCCCTTTTGAAATGTACACAGCAAAACAAATGCTCCAATTCCCCCAGGGAGTGTTTCATAAACGTTCCATGTTCCCCACATTACAGCATTACAGCATAAGCACGGCGGCTGCAACTGCAGGAGAGAGCAACAGTTACGCATGACAAGGAAGTGAATGCGCTCACTCTCTCTTGCACACTTTCGCTCTGTTGCTTTGCATCAACCTCTCTCACCGGGTCTCTCTCCCACTCTCTCTGCTTGTTTTGGATACACGCCTGGTACAAAGTTCACTGCCTGCCCACACACACACACATACACACACCCTTAAACAGACTGATACAAACAATGTCGCATTGGGGCTGTTGCCGCTCGTATCAGCTGTTATTGTTATTGTTATGGTTATGTTATGTTATGTTATGTGTGTTTGCCAGGCGTCGAACTCTGGAGGAATAATGGTTAACTATTATTGACCGAACCCATCGAGAACGTTGCCAGATCCCACACTGAATCAATATTGATTGATAGGTTCTAATCGGACCCCCGAACCCTCTAGACGGCGGTCTGGCACAAAGTGTGGCCTGCTTTTAGGCTGGGAATATTTTGAACTCGTGTAAAATATACATTTCTTACATGGGAGTACTCCCAACCGGGTCGTGGAAATAAATAAATAAATGACTCCCAACTCAAGTTGCCGCAGTGCAGCAACAATTGGCGCGTTCTCCTTCGGAAAAGCAAAAGCCGAGTGGCGGGAAAACAAGCTTTTTTTTTGGCCCGGCTGACATAACTTTGGCCAAGCTTCAGGTTGCCATAACAAAACAAAAGCGGCATTTAAGAAAAGTCACCTAACAAGCTATGTAAGGACAATAGAAGTCAATACACTAGGATTTAAGTAAATCTTCTGTTATATATTCCATTATTATTAATTAATTAATATCACAAATTGTATATATTCAAATTTTACAGGGAAAACTTCAAAACTTCAAATGATTTACTTTGTTTTTTATTTGATGATATTATAACTTGGCAGAGCCCTCTGCACTTAGGCTTAATACATAAAAAAATGGGATATTAACAAATACTTTTAAACCCATTGCTAATGAAAAATATTCAATGCGAATTCCAAGAAACTAAAAGCAAACCGAAAGTGACAACTTATCGTTTACCAATATGCAATACATATATGTTAGGTACATACTATCAGCTTGTGACTTGAAGAACTTTTTTATGAGCATAATCATAAAGACTTAGATAAATAAATACCTTATGTGACTTATCGCCTTGTACCCACATTTTTAACCGCTTTGAGCTCAAATTGATGTTACTTAAGTTTAGGAAAAACTTATGGTTAAATTTAAAACTGAAAATTGTAGGCTATTTTTAAAAACTAACAAAACTATAGGTTACCCTGATATAGTAAATCTACTATTTTTACCACAGCTGTATGTGGGTCTGTATGTATCTGTACGGAATTCCACCCAAAAACTCACACACGCACACCGACTGAGACACAGAGTATCTGTGTGCTGTGCAATTGCTGCATCGTACTTAGCGACTCGTAGTACGCTTTTCCAGTTGCGTGGCATCGTTTCCACTGGATGGCCGGCTTCAGTTTTCTTTCGCAAGGCGCACGCAAGATTCGGTCACTCCCGCGAACAAAGTGCACACTCAATGGCGTTGTAGCATGGACAAGACCCAGACAAAACAAAGAAACGCGAATTGTTACACTCGGTCGAAGTTGACATTTCCATTATTATCATTAGTCACTTTGCTTTTGGCCGGAGCTTGCCAAGGCCACTTGTTGCTGGCCAAAGTTTTGGAGGCTTCTCTTGCTTTTTGCTTAACTTTGCGCCCACACCCACGCTAAGATGGACAGGCTGAACTGGCGGCTGTTTTTGGAAAACAATAACCTGTAAGTAGCCGAACCGACCGACCGACCGACCAGGTGGGGTACCCAGCAAAATGCACCGCCACAAGTTCGTTTCATTTTAATGAGTGGATTTTTACGGCATGAAATCACTCGGTAGCAACAAGTGTCAGAAGTGCAACCGGTTTCCCTGGCATCTCCGTGATTTGAATAACCCCACAAGCCACAAGGAACTTCCACGCAACACTCATCGGGAATGCATATAGATTTAGCATAACTGATCTTTCGGGGGAAAAAGAGTGAGGGAGGGAAAGTCCAAATGGAATTGGGGCTTGCACTCGGGAAACTGCGCTTTTCACTTGGTGCAGTTGGCAAAACAACAAACCGGTTTTGTTTTGCTTACTTTTGCAACGCTCTTGTTTACCCTCCAAATGCGATTTGTTAGTCTCAGATCGGACTGGGACTGAAAAATACATATAGCTTGTTACTTGGACCAGCACTTTTTTCGCTTGCCTGGCATTTGATTACAATGCAGAACACAACGCCTGGTGTTGGGCGAATGATTCCCCGAAACCAAGTCAATTTATAACCCGAAAACAGCTTTTGGTGCCAACTGTAAGGAGAGCTCCTACTCGGCAGTAAACAAGGCTCTTCGAATGACCTCATGCCACATTAAAGTTTCGGGGTGCTGTCCTGGTGCTATGCTGGTGCTGTCCCCACCCATATACCCATATACCCTTATAGCCACCACGTCCTGGCCATTAAAAGCGTGAAGGACAACTGTCAATTCCCGCGTCACAAACTACCATTATTATCGCGCTCTGCCCCCAACAAAAAGCGGAATCCAATTAGCGCTTTTACTGCCAAATACCCGAAGGTATCAAAGTACAACCAAATTATCAACTGAATGGAACGCTATCAGTTTCCGATTGCAACCGAAAGATAGGCCCGAACCATAACTCATGAGTCACTCCACTACCCCTGAACTTGTAATTTAACATATCAATTAACTTAAGCTTTATCGGGCTCTTACTCTTCCTAGTCCCGGCGTTCATTGCAGGCTCCCAATCGAAACTATGTACGAGTATTATCAAAGGCTGATACAGGGGCTATAAACACTTCATTTGATAAGATTCAGTTCGTGGCGTGTGTTTTCTATAGGAAGTATTTGCTAAATTCGCCAGATTACCCCAAGATTAGAGATTTTCCCTCTCAAAGATTCGGCCCGATTCTTCCGAAGAATCGCATTGGCTCAAGAGAGCCCCAAACAGGTTAGCTAACGGGAGAGCCCCAACCTGTGCCCGCACGCTCTCTCTCTCCCCCGCTCTGGGGCCCTCGCTAGAATGAGAACCAGAACTGGCGCCTGTAGCGCCATCCCGCTCTTGCCAACGCATTGGAGGCAGTTGCTCCCTCCGTTGAGTGTGCGAGTGTGTGTGAATGTGTGCGAGCAGCGATGAGACTCTCGCACTCATTTCTGGCTTTGTTCGGAGGCCGCAATTGCTGCCCAGTTCAGTTGCGATCGCGTCGCGAGCGAGTCAAGTCAGAAAAGAAGAAATTCGAGAGGCTGGAGTTCCGTTTCTAGCAGACGGGTGGAAAATTTCTCTCACCGGACGGACTACCACACGAAGGTGGTTGAAACGCGAACCCAAACGGGACGGGAACGGGAACGGAAACGCAGACGGGCGAACCCGGTGCAGTGCTAAAGTTTAGGAATACATAAATACGTAGTAGAACACCCCATAAGAGTGGTTGCATTGTGCCTTCCAACCCCATAACTCTGAACTGAACCGAACCGAACTGAGCTGAACCCAACCGATTGACAAGATGACTAAGAGCGATAATGCCAATCTGTTGAACGACAACAGGATAGGGACAGCCGGAGGAGGGGGCCAGCTGAAGGCCCAGATAATGCCCGCCCAGCCCAAGACCCTGCAGCACCTGCCCAAGCGTCCCGCCGTGGATCTGGCGTTCCACAATTTGACGTACCGCGTCAAGGAAGGAAGCCGCAGCAGTAAGTATCTATATACAGTATTCAGTATTTAAAGGGTGTTCCATCTCCTATACTTGTACATATATGAGCATGTAAGCACTGCATAACTTGGACAATTGTGAAATAACTACCTTGAGTGGATATGTTTTGGAAACGTTAATTTAAAGCAAGTATAATCAATGTGATAATCAAACAGAACCAATCATAGCTACCTAATTGATGTTGTCCTTAAAAGATAGTCTCAATGTAAAGGTACTCCTCGTATATAATTGGTTTTGGTTTTGAATTATTCAATGCTCAAATACCTGTGTCCACATAAATATGATGGAGCACTCTGTATTGTAATATACAATCACCTGGGCGTCTCTATGAGAATGGGGGACGACATCCCCCTTAATAATTTCGCTTTCTTTGTGCTCGTTTGTTGCACACGATGTAGCTTTCATTATGTTACATTGTGAGCCCCATCTCCGGAGCCCCAATGCTTTGTTGCTATTACGCACTTCCCTGGCAGTAGCTTTGGCTTTGGCTTTAGCTTTAGCTTTAGCGGGTTTTACTTGTTTGCTTTAGCTGCGCTTCGCGTCGTGCTGGTTTCTGGTTTCTTTGTTCTTCTAGCTGCGGAGCAGAAGCAGAAGCAGTAGCAGTTCCAGTACCAGTATATAGTGAGCAGTATCAGCACTTGGCGACGGCGTTGCCACACTTTAGCGGATCTGGGTTGGCAATGGGAGGAGAAGGAGGAGGAAGAGGAGGAGGGGGAGGGGCAGTTAAGAACTTTGGATTGTAAAGCTGAGTAAGCCCCAAGCTAGGGTTTCGCCAGATAGGGGCCAAAGTTCGACGGTTTACACTGATAAGCCAATAAAAACGCAGTCCCCCAACTAGAATTTCATGAATGTAAGTCGTAGGAAATTATTCGAAGCGAATTTAAAGCTTTCAGATATTCAATTTCATTAAGTGCAGTAATTAAGTGCATTTAAAATAACACAATAATTACTGAAGTACGTAATTATATAAACGTACATATCGTGTGTATATATTCGAGCACATATTGTTTCTTAGAGTATTTCTTTAATATCAATGCATATAGATATCACTTAAACAATGGAAGTGTTTAGGTTTTTTTTAGGCAATCGAAAATTTAAATTAGTAATTCATTTCAAAATGATCTAAACCATGACTTAACTAATTTCGAGAAATAGTGACATTGCTGCCCTAAGAACTTTTTTAAGGTGTTCTGTGAAACCAGAAAATTGCATTCAACATAATTTCAGAATTTCCTATGAACTCGAATTATTTCGTGGAGCCGCACAAATGTTCCAAATGCAGTTACACTTTTGTGAAGTTTGCCGAAAGTTCATAACTATCCACATCTAGCGAAGTAACTGCCCACACACATCGTTGTCGCCAGTGGAGACAGGGGACTGCGGACAGGGGACAGGGGTCAGTTAGTCGGCAGTCAACAAGTTGATTCGATGCTCTCGCATCGGGAATGCGAGCCATGTACTCGCACTTCTCTCAGTATGCACGAACATACACAGATATATATGTCTGTCTGACTATATATTCAATGGGGCCATGGGCGGAGTGCGGAATGCGGAGGGGGATCCGGCAATGTTAATGAGCAAAACATTCTATGCCAGCCAGCCAGCCAGCCAGCCAGCATGTGTGTGCTCCTCGAGTGCTTGGGTGCTCTTTTTTGTTTGCTGTTTGCTGTTTTCCATTTGCTGTTTGTGCCTGTTGAGCTAGCAGGGCGATTAGGGTTTGCTCACAACCTCGGAACAGATAACTATCCAAGTACTAGTGGGGTTCGGGTTCGGAATGGGATTGGGTTGGGTAGGATTGGGTGGGGTCGCAACTCCCCCGGGGACCAAAATAAGTGGCCGATCGGGTGGCCATTTTGAATTCGTAATGATAATATTCCCAATAATCGGACGGTATTCACATGGGCGCAGCTGCTTTGTTCTCAGCCATCGCGTCCGTTCGTCAATCAATAAAAGCTCAGACGTAGATACAGTCAGCAACAGATACAGGGTGCTCATCTGGCGACTAGCGACTTGAGTGGATAAGTTGGAAAACACTAATTCAAAACAATTACAATCAGTCAATATTTAGGAAATCCTTGCCAGAAGGTGCTCTCAATGTTGCATACCGACTCTTAAGATGGAGCACCCTGTTCAAACAGATACAGATACTCGTACATTTACATTCGCTTACAAACTGGACGTAGGCAAGGACAACCACAATAACGGGTCGGTGCATCCCGTTCCGTTGCCGGAGCAACTGTCGCAGCCTGTTTTTGAGTCGGAATCCAATCTGAGCGAATGCCCTCTCCCGGCCAAGTGCAAATTTAATTGGAGCCGGCAGCGCCTGAACTTTGCCAACCGCAAATTGCCCCAAGAGCCAAAGGTCGACATTTGCAACTCAATCTCAATCTCAATTGAGTCTGTGCCCATCAGAATTTGCCATTTACCTGATGGCCGGTTGGTGGGCAAGAGATCTGAGGATGGCACGCCGCCTCCAGAGACGTGTTAAGTTTCGCAGCCAATGGCCAACTGTACTGTATATGTACAGAAATACGAAATAAAGTAAAATGCTGCGGCATGCTAACTACGTGTATGCCAATTGCTTGTGCTTTTGGGGTAAACAATTAGGCGTTCTCAGATGCTCAGATGTTTCAGATTTGCCTGCCCAATTATAAACAGTAATTCCGTCAGTGAATGCCCCTGGTTGAGGTAGAATTAACAAAAAAAGCCGTTGCAGTGCCCTTGGGGCTGAATTAGCGCAATCTTCTGGGGCCAAATGAATGGCGGCACTTAAAACCAGAGCTCCAAAATGGCCTTAGCGTTTTGTCAAGCGGGGAGACCCAGTTTTGGGGCCGGCTTGGTTACAGCCTTTCAGGCTAACAGCGGACAGGCAGGCAATAGACAACACTCGAGTTGCGTAGCTAGTGGTTACGACTAGCTAGTCACTCTACCTAGCCTGATAGCCAGTCTGACAGCTGAGGTTCACTGCCAGCTTGTTGGGTAAGCCGAATAAGCGAATAAGTCGGCTTTGCCAGCAGCTAATAAAACAATTACGGCCCCTGCACGAACGCGTTTAATAAACTTCCAGTTTCTCTTCTGAGCGGGTCACGGCACTTGGCGTTGCTTTAATTCATTTCACTTACTAGTCTTGCTAGCTTTAGTGAATTGTTATAGCTAATGCTCAGAGTTATGACACGCCTAAATTTCATTGTTTTGTAATAGCCGCTTAACAGCCGCCTCTCCTTATGTGAGCTATAATTCTGCATGCATTAACCTCTATCACCTGGATCAACCAGTTGGGATATTGTAATAAAAATATATACATATAAGGTATTAAGTGAACAATTACATGGTACAAAATTTGCAATCAGATAGCAAAAAACCAGCGAACTCGCTTCCATTAAACATCGTTTTGGAAATGTAGTCAATAAACAGACAAAATGCTATCAGAACTTGTTGTTTAAAATTAAATTGTTCGTTTATTGCTCAGTGAAATATATTAAAATATACTGAGAATTCAAGCATATTCATGTGCACGTACATTTGCTTTTATTCATTAATATTTTAATAAATTCAACAAATTGCAACCTTTTTGATTCAAATTGTTGTGAAATTAACTCGCTCATTTATTGCTCTACAAAATATACTGAAAACTAAAGCATTATGTATATATCTCTAATCCCATGAATGACTGGCTGTGGCAATCAGATCTCAACCATCTTCCATGAAGAATGCATAGCCGGCAAAGAGCTGCACGCGTGCCTCCAAGAAAACGGGTTTATTAGCATTTCCCGCAGAAGTCGTGTCTTGCGAATCATAAGTTTATAGTTATGTGACTGTGATTATTTACTTCCGCATCTCGCAGCTTCTTAGCATCTCAGTAGCTCAGCATCCCAGCATCCGAGCATCTGAGTGTCATTTAGTAAACAAGCGCGAAATCACCGCTTCTGAGGCCGATCATCTCAAATTAGTTATTCACTCGGCAAGAATTACAATGCTGAAGTCGTGTTCCGCCTTTTGTGTTGGGGGCTTTGTTTTCGGCAGGTGATTGGATTGCGTGCCTCTTGTACGCCAATCGGGAATAATAGAAGCCGAATCCGAAGCCCCATCCCCGAGTCCCTGATGGAATGCGCCTCCAAAATCATTCACAATATTTGGTGTCGTGAGTCTCTGCAGGCAGAGGTGGAGGTGGCGGTGGAGGTGGAAGGCGAACAGAAAATACTCGCGGGGCCAACGACCCGGTTTTGCCATCTGATTGTCAGATTGTCAGATGTTTGCGAACTTTGTTTACCTATCGGCTCGACACTTCACCTGCTCTGCCCCTCCAATGGCCACTGCACCACTTGGATTGATAGTTTCGCCACCACTTGGGTTCAATGACGTCAGGCAGCTATTTTTAGTAGCCCCCGCAAGAGATTTGCCAATTATTATTAATTCGATGTGCTTTTATTACAGATGCCAAGACCATTCTGAAGGGCGTCAGTGGACGCCTCCGCTCCGGAGAGCTCACCGCCATCATGGGCCCATCCGGCGCTGGAAAGAGTACGCTGCTCAACATTCTGTCCGGCTACAAGTGAGTTTGCTACACCCTCACAGAGGGAACTAAAGTTTTACTTAGAATATTGTAAGGCAGTGAGGGAGGTATTTTAGACCGATCCTTAAAGTTTAATTTGAAATCGAACATCTTTAGTATAGCTGTTATTGGAATGTTGGAAAAGTGGAAAATTCTGCATGATTTGGTGGTTTTAAATATAATAAATTCATTGTTTGGGAAGTATACTTTTCAAAGGACATACTACAAATAAGAATAAAGACAATTTAGAGAAATTGGTTTGCAAGGGTATTCCCAGCTTCGACTGTAGCTGGCCTTTCTGCTGGATGTTTTTGGTTGGAACAGAAACCGAAACAGAAACTGAATCGGAAACCGAAACTGATAATTTGCATGCACAACAAGTAGCTGCTAGTTAAAAGCGAGCTCAGAAATCAGAAACAGAAATCAGAAACAGAAATCAGACAACTGAATAAGACGTCTGAAATCAGAAAGCCGAGTGGCATACTCACCGACACCAGAGCTGACCTTGTGGCAGCACATGAGAGAACATTATGGCAATATTTACTGGCCAGACAGCTCTGAATTATCACCACGAAAGTACAAGTAATTGCGACTTGATAAGCACTTTGCCTCTTATGGAAATGAACCGCCGACCTTTTCCTCTGCGTTCCTTGTAATTATATAATTTATGCGCGAAGCACACCATTCAATCCCGATACGAGAGCCCAGCCCTATCTTTATTCGTTTATTGGAAACGCTAAATTCAGCTGTACCGCATAATAATCATAAACATTTCAATTAACCCGCTGCCCGCCGCCCGCTGCTGTTGCTACCAGGAGGAGGCGGTGGTCAGCGAATCGATGTGACCGACCGACAGGTTGACTCAATTTGTCGGCAGGAAACCAACCGATTTTTGACATGCTATATCATCGTATCGGAGTGTAATCAGCCCTCTCTGGCCTGTTATTTCCATACCCAATCCCAAACCCAAACGAGCCCGTGTTTTATTAGTTTGAATACTTGGGTAAGGGTTTGGTGGGGGAATGCGCTAGTGGCTTTGCTGGACTTCGCACTCCCAGCTCTTTGCGCAACACTTCCCCAATCGCGTGCACATATAGTACAATATATATTTATACTATATATATATATCAAACAAGTGTCCGCATAGATACGCACAAGAACAATACAGCAACGATTATTTGCAATTATCTTATGATAACGATTAAACAAGGCGATTTGTTTTAAAAATGGTAGGTGGATTATTACGGATTAGGGAATACACTATTTATTTAGGGATAACACTAGTTTTGAGATAATAGTTGGCTATTTGTTTTTAATTTGGACTAATCACCCATCCAAGGCCGACTGGCTGGGTTAAACTTATTTTTGAATTCGAAATCAGTTTCCTTTAAAAATAGCCCTGAACACAGAATAGATCTTTGAAAATTAATGCTTACTCATTGTTGAACATTGTTAATTGCCTAACTATAACAATTAAGATTCCCTCATTAAATAATCGCAATAATTAAAACCTCTGAACTAAGAGCCTCGAAATACTTTGCAAACTAATCAATGACACACAGATATGGTATGATAATTTTAAATAATTCTCTGTACAGAAGGACGGATAATCTCCCTGAAACCATTAAGTTTTTCATGCTCCGTCCAAGTACTTCCAATATATCGCACTGGGTCCCAAAACTAAACCCTTTGTTTCTTATTATCCGTACAGAACCCAGAGCATCGAGGGCAGCGTCACCATGAACGGAGCCGAGCGCAATTTGAGCACCTTCCGGAAGTTGTCCGCCTACATCATGCAGGACAACCAGCTCCATGGCAACCTCACCGTCCAGGAGGCCATGACGGTGGCCACCAATCTGAAGCTGAGCAAAAAGTTCACCAAGCCGGAGAAGAACTCCATGGTAAGCCGATAGTGGAACGAACAATCAGTCTGGCAATTGGACATGGCTGATCAGAATTACCAAGCTAGATGAGGGAGCTATTTTTAGGCGGAATGAGAACCAGTTCTGTCGGCATCTGTCTGGCAAAGTGGCCAGTCATCGTGGCCAGACAAAAATAAACCCAATCCCCCAACTAACATCACCCACCTATGTCTCCCCTCCAGATCGATGACATCTTGCTAACGCTGAGCTTGAGCGAGCACCGCTACACGATGACCCGGAATCTGTCTGGGGGGCAGAAGAAGCGCCTCTCCATTGCCTTGGAGCTGGTCAGCAATCCGCCTATTATGTTTTTTGACGAGCCCACCTCCGGACTGGACAGCTCCACCTGCTTCCAGTGCATCCACCTGCTGAAGATGCTGGCCGCAGGGGGACGGACCGTGATCTGCACCATCCACCAGCCCTCGGCGCGTCTGTTCGAGATGTTCGACCAGCTGTACACGCTGGCAGATGGACAGTGTGTGTACCAGGGCAGCACCAAGCAGTTGGTGCCGTTTTTGTCCACCCTGAGCCTGGAGTGTCCGAGTTACCACAACCCGGCCAGCTACGTGATTGAGGTCTCGTGCGGGGAGCACGGAGACCACATCCGCAAGCTGGTCGAAGCCATCGATAATGGCAAGCGGGATATCCGCTCCTCGGCGGACTATGCCGGCTTGAAGGCCCGCAACGATCTGGTGAAGGTGCAGAACCTCAAGGCCATTCTGGACAAGAACGACGTCTCCAATGTGAGCGGCAGCAAGTACGAGGATAACCTGACCCTCAACAATGGCCTACTCAACGGGATGGTTAACGACATCGTAAAGGATGTTGGCAATGCTAGCTCCACAGTGGTCAGCACCAACGAGAAGGGTGACGCCATTGTCGACGTGGAGAAGACGGACAACTGCACCACAGCTCTGCTTACAGAGGAGATTACCTCCCCGGAGCGTTATCCGACCTCACAGTTCCACCAGTTCTGGGTGGTGCTCAAGCGGACCTTGCTCTTCAGCTACCGAGATTGGGTGAGTGCCTAAAACTGGAGAGGATTCTCGGTATCTTTTACTAATATATTCATTTTTTATCCACAGACCCTTATGTATCTGCGATTGTTTGCCCATCTGCTGGTGGGCTTCCTGATTGGCGCCCTCTACTACGACATTGGCAACGACGGAGCCAAGGTGCTGAGCAACCTGGGTTTCCTGTTCTTCAACATGCTGTTCCTCATGTACACGTCCATGACCATCACGATTCTGTCATGTGAGTTTTAACGATAAAGGAGGGAAGATCCCGAACTAATTTAATCATCTTTCCTTAGTCCCACTGGAGATGCCTGTGCTGTTAAAGGAAAACTTTAATCGCTGGTATTCATTGAAGTCCTACTACCTGGCCATTTCAGTCGCGGATCTGCCCTTTCAGGTGAGTTTGAATAGGAGTCTCTTGAAGAACCGACGGTATTAACATATATACTTCCCTGCCCAGGCAATCTTTTGCGTGATCTATGTGTCCATTGTCTACTACTTCACCTCACAACCCTGGGAGATATTACGATTCTCCATGTTCCTGTCCGCCTGCCTGCTCATCTCGTTCGTGGCCCAGTCGGTGGGTCTGGTGGTTGGAGCGGCAATGAATGTGCAGAATGGAGTGTTCTTAGCACCCGTCATGTCCGTGCCGTTCCTGCTCTTCTCCGGCTTCTTCGTCTCGTTCGATGCCATACCAGTGTACTTAAGATGGATCACGTACCTCTCGTACATCCGCTACGGGTTCGAGGGCACTGCCCTGGCCACCTATGGCTACGGAAGGGAGAAGCTGCGCTGCTTCCAGACCTACTGCCACTTCAAGTCCCCGACGACGACGCTGGAGGAACTGGACATGCTGGACGCCAACTTCACCCTGGACATCGTCGCCCTCATTGTGATCTTCGTAGTACTGCGTGTCTCTGCGTATCTCTTCCTGCGCTGGAAGCTGAAGACGGTGCGCTAGGAGCTCTAGTTTGTTGTTTTCGGTCCTGAAAGCTTTCTACGTAGTATAGTTCGCAGTTTCGGAGCAGCGTCTTGGGTTCTTAATCATTACACTTTGTACAAGTTATTTTTGCCTAGTTTTTAGTTGCGAAAGTCTAATTATATATACATATAGTGATATAGCCGCAAACTTACACCACAACCTTGGATCAAACCAAACGCATCTTCGATGTAAGAAATTGATAGGGATGTAAGTTATCAGAAACCACAATTTTGCCAAAACCAAACTATATACGAGTATGTATGTATATCGAGATACATTTCCGTGTGTATCTAACGATTGCTTTGTAAATGTCTGTGAATAAAAACCTTGTAATACACCTTTTTACGTGCTACTTGTATTTACTAAAACCTAAACCACTTTGTAAAACCGATCGAAACCCTTGCGATAGATGTTCGCATTCCGAGGTATTTTAAGTCCATGCCTAGCTATTTTATACCGAACTTTTTAAAACAGGTTTACGATAAATCAAATGGTATTTAAGTGTCCGCAACATATACATATTTTATAATCACATTTGTATTTATGCATAGTGCATTCGTGGAGGAAATAAAGAAATTATATAGAAACATTTAAAGGGATGCTCTACTATTTAATTAGTACTGGTCTTGCTTTGGGAGACCCCGAAAAGAAAATCTTATTCTGGTACCCCTTGCCTTGCTAACTTTTACCACTACATCTAGCCCCGCAGTACCTGCATTTTTTAGTGATGTTTCGTTGAAGATATCGTTCCAAACAATATTTATTGAATCTAAATGCTAAAGTTTGTCGTAGGACTGATTAACGTCTAGTTTTCCTTTCCCTTTGGTAGTTTTAGTGCTCTGCAAATAATTAAGTGATGACGAACAATGCCACAAATATATTTTAATTGTAAGAAACACTCACATCACTCTTAACTCCTCCAGCGTGGGAACATTCAAACGAGACGACAAAGACGCGCCATCATCCTGCTGCACTTCCTGGGGGTGCTTCTTCAGTTTGTGGGACCGGCAATTGGCGTTGCAGGCAAAGGACTTGCCACAATAGTTGCAGATATAAGGACGCAAGCCTGTGTGGCTTAACAAGTGAGTCTTCAAGGTCTTTGAGCGCTTGAAGAGCGCACCGCAGACATCGCACTTCAGCCGCCTCTCCTCGCTGTGCACAACCTTGTGCATGTTCCAGGTCCGGCGCGTCTGCAGCTTCTTGCCACAGATGTTGCACACGAAGCTGGGCTCCGCGTGGATCTGGTGATGGGCTTTCAGGCGGGCGCGGTTCTTGAAGCGGGCATTGCAGACGGTGCACTCAAAAGGACGACTGTCCGTATGCACCAGTTTGTGCTCGTTCAACGCCGTAATGGTCTTCAGCTGCTTGCCACAGCTGTCGCAGATGTAGGGCTTCACGTTCTGGTGCATTCCCTTCTTGTGCAGTTTCAAGGCTGTGGCTGAGGAGAGCTTCTTGTTGCATAGTTCACAGGTGGTCGAGGATTTGTCCATTTTCACCCTCCTCTTGATCCTGCGACACTCGTTCTCGATGTGCTTCTCGTAGGAGGCGCGGTTTCTGTACAACTTTCCGCATCTCCCGCAACTCATGCGTCCTCTCTTAGTTCTCTCATCTGGTGGGGGTTCCTCCCGGGAACTGATGGCATCTCCTTGGTGGGGTTCTTGGGCAAGCAGTGTTGGATCCTCCGGCCTCACATCATTGTCCACGGTTGAATCTGCAGAGGCATTCAAGCTGGGCTCCTCTTGAATAACTGCCAACTCCAAGTAACCAGAAGTCTCTTTGGCCAAACTCTGTTGAAGTTCCAGGTACTCCCGAGGGTTCAAGCTCTGAGTAAGGGCATTGTGGAGATACAATGGGTTCTCCTCCCTCTCGATTTTCAGAAACTCAATCTCCTCGAAGCTCTCACGTTTCAGTAATACTTTCTCTGGTATTTCGGGTACTTCCTGAACCATCTCCGAAACGAGCTCCTCCAGGGGATTCTCAAAATCCGGCGCAGGAACGGGCTTAATTATGTGCGTAAAGTCCTCCTCGCCAAGTCCATACTGCTGACGCAGTGCAGCTACGTCCAGTATCTCGCTGCGCTCCGACTCCGTGCGGCGCAGGACCTCAAAGATGGCCTGCACCTTGGTCACGTGCTCCGCAAAGTCGATCAGCTCGCTGATCAGGGTGTAGCACTCAGTGCACAAAACGCTGCTCAGCTCATCTTCCAGTCGCATCTGGGGGGGAAAGGGTATCGAATCTTTCCCTAAACATCACCTCCACTCACTCCACTTACGTGCACTTCGAAGTACTTTCGAATGGCCATGATCAGGACATTGTCCCATGCCCCCGTGCTCCGGTCGCTCGGTTGCACCTTGACATTCCCCTTGGCGTCGTCCTTGGCGCACAGGCGACACCAGCTCAGCCAGTGGCTGCCCTCCGTCATCTTCAGAATCCAATGGAGCCTCTATTATCGCGTCTTATCGCCTGGAAGTGGTAATTGTTTGTTGTTTACCTTTTTGCGAGATTAGCATATTTGCCTAGAGTGACCAGATCTCAAAAATTTAACTACAAGAAGAGGCGGTTCAAAAAATACTAAATCCTCGCAATCGTGCTGCTTTACAGGGTACGGTGAGGATGGGGTGTATAAGTTGATAGTATATGTTGTTAATTAAATTGGATACAATTATTTATTATAATTACACGTAAAGATTTTAATAAAACTTTCCACTTTCACCTAATTGGGAATATATTTCTCATATACACAAAACCAGTCATAAATTGAAGACATACTGAAACTAATAATGCAAAATATACAATTTAAGAATACAATATCTCTGAAAAAGTAAATCATGTTTTTGAATATCTTCTTTTTCTATTTTGTATCAGGATCAGAAACCCTGCGTAGCGCCACCTGTCGGTTAGTACTGCAAGTACCCCAAGCGACCGTTACACTTCCGAATGAACCGACATTTGAAACGCGAAACATGGATAGTAGATTGCTTTTCCCAAAAGTGGTAATTAAACTACTGCACATGCCACTGAAACTGTAAAGCCAAGCCGGCCAACAAGATTTCGGCCCAAAACAGTGTCAGCCAGGAACAACGGATACGAAACAAATTTGGGCTGGTTGTTGGCTTCGGGTTCGGTTCGGTCTGTCAAAGTAACTGGCCTGACGTACAGACTCCAGCTTGGGATTTGCTGTTTTGGTACCCAGCCCAGCTTAGCAACCGACTTGTGCCATGCGTTCTTTCTGTGCAAAGCTGTCGCAATGAATTCGCAATTTCGCCTCGGATCGGATATGCTAGAAATTGTCTGTAATGGCAGCCTGTGTCTCGTGTGCTCGTGCTCATGGTAATCACTCGATCGTTTTGCAAGCCTTTAGCGAATGATTTTTCAATTTCATGCCACCAAATGAGTTTGCATTCGATCGCAGTTCTCACTCGCGAAACTCACTGAAGCGAATGCCATCAAAAGGCTTGAGGCAGGTCGGGCACTCGCAATCCCCTGCCCCATGCCCAGGCACAGCCAAGTGGCTGCCAGCCAAAAGCCAAAGGAATGGGTCAGCAGTTTTCGCTTTGCAGCAGAGGAGCCGTTTAAGTGGACCTATTTACGTTTGTCGACCACTTCAAAAATTACCTTATTGTTTTTATTTTAAAATATAACTTTGTTTACGAATTTTGAAAATAAATAAAATATTTAAATTGTTTGCTTTCCTTAATGAAACATTTTTTATTGGATTATTAATAAAATAAGTAATACTAGCAATACAGAAAAAATTAAATCATAATATTTGTTCTCTTTCAGAATATTATTATAAAATATATGATTACGAAACTTTAAGAATTAAATATTCAGAAAACTAACAAGTTTTGTAGTCTGTCTTAAAATTTCGAAGTTCGAAGAAAAAATCGACTTTTAATATTCGTGTTAAGCTTGAAGTTTATATTTTTTTGTTTTTGTCTGTTTTGCTTTGAGTGCAGTGAAGGGACACTAAAAATAGACTGCCCCATCCTGTTGTTGAACAGCTAGAGCCTGCCAAACGGGTTTCGTTGAGTTGGCCATTCTCCGATCTCCACCTAGAGGCAGATGGAGGCAGAAGAGTTCTGCCATTTCTCTATGTACTATATCCGGCAATTTGGAAATGAGGAAATGTGGCTGCCACAGCCGGAGCAGCTGCTCGCTGCTTTCCGTTCTTCCTGCGCTGGCTTTCAGTTGATTTTCGGTCGTCGTCGGTGCAACAAGTCGACGCCTCCTCGCTGCGGTTGAGGTTGCCGCTCCGATGGGAAAGAGAGTGGAAAGCCAGCGCCAGCAGATGCGAGTGGAAAGCGGAGTGAGTGCAATGGAGCTCCACTCCACAGTTAACCGTAAACCGTTAACCGCCCTCCAACCACCGCCCACCCCGGCATTTCCAGTGCCACTTACGCTGCTGTAAATAATAGCTACATATCTACATAGGAGCACTCGAACATCTAACTGCGTTCGTTGAACCTGAAAGTCGGAAACAACTGCAAGAAGGCGCATCAAAGAGCCTCTTGTTGTTGTCAGTGCAATTGTTGTTGGGTTGTGCTGTGCTGCACCCGAGTGCGATAGGAATTACAAATTATATTTGTTTACCCAGGCCTGCTCGGTGGTGGAATGACTTTCCTTCGCATTCAACTATTTAATCAATTAATGGTTCAGCTCCGAAAGAGAGAGTGAGTTTATATCAGCTACAAATGTGCTCCAAACGCGGTTCATCAACTGATTTCGGCTTAATCAATTCGATTTTCTTGAGAACATTTCTATGGATAAGTGAAATAGAAACTTTTTCAGTAAGGGGTAAAGTGAAATTATTTGGGAATATACAACGACATTAAATGCACGTGTGAAGCTTATTATGCGGTGAATATAATGAATTAAGCCAAAGTGTTAATCAAGGCAATTAAGGGTAATTTAAAGAAACTTAAAAATGCTATGCATATATTCAGGTTCTTCAGTGAATAAAAAATCTTTCTGCTAGGTTGTACAAAAGACTGAGAAAAATTAAAGTAAATTGCTACCATAAAATCGTATGCAAATGTGCGGGTAATTAATTAGCGAATGTCTATAATTAAATAAGTATACATATTAAAAAAAAGTATAATTCGATGGATTACAAATATTTAATAGTGCGATAAAAAATAAAAAAATACTTTACTAAATGGAATTTCCCGTCTGACACATTGACGCAAATACTTCAATCTTCTTACACTGAGAGTATTGTATCTTAGCGCAACGAATTAAAAAAGGGCATTTGTAATTAGTTTGTAGGCAAATTAAAATTAACAACAATCGCAAGCTAAATAAAGGTTAGAGATTTGTATTCAACATAATCAATTGTGGAGAATGGGAATTATGTAAATTATAAAAAATCAGAACCCAATCTCTCCAAATTATTTTCTAGGTGCTGTTACTTTTAAAATGATTCACCACATTGAAGAGAATTAGCTTTTTGAATTATTATACTATATCTCTGCCACTCCCACCACACCAAAGTGAAGTGGATGAGACACATCGGCTTTGTTTACAAACAAAGCTGCCTTGTGATTGTGCCCCGGTAATTGTGTGAATGCTGGCAAATACACATATTATTATTTTCGTGGTGAAATTAATGGGTGCTTCGTAGAAATATATGTATATGTTTATATCTATATCACCCGGCGCGGTACAATGTGGGAATGTTGATCGTGTACTTGTCACAAAGCCAAAACAAAGTTCAACATTCGGCGCTCCAATGCATTTGCATGCGCCATTACTCACACATCCCCGAGTCCGAAGAGTGGGCCGGAAAGTCGACGCAAGAATACCCTTTAGGGCACTCCAAAATATCTTATTTATCAGGCGGCCTCAAACATTTTGTACTGGCTACAAAATGCCCCAAAAACGAGAGCGCCTTGCGATTTTCATTTGTATTCGAAAGCAATGAATCGGGCACATACAAATATTTATGTACTGGGAATCGAGGCGAATTAAATGGGGAATTATGTGGAGCAGGCAATCAGCGAGAGTCAACAGAAGATAAAGCACATTGCGCATACGCCCTGTATGCTGATAGCCAGCGTCTCGGTCGGAGCTTCCGCTTTGGGGTTTCTTCGCCCCGCAGATAAGACTATCAGTTCTGCAAGTGCAACCGCTTGCTAAGATCACTCACCAGAAATCCGTGACTCTGGAGCCCCATCCCCTCCCAGTCACGCCCGCCAGTCAGTCAGTCAGCCAGTCAGTCTGTCAATCTGTCAATCTGTCAATCTGTCAATCGGACAGAACTTGGTCGCGGGTCGTGCGTTCCAGCTTTCCATCAATTGAAAATCCGAGTTTACTTTTCGGCCTGCGCTCGGAGACAGCGATCGTGTATTCGCGGGAACGGAATTCATTTAAAAGGTTCTTGTGCTCAGTGCGGAGCAACGATTCCAGAACGCAGGCAGAAGGCAGGGCGCTCCGACTCGCGTTGGTAATTTTGTGGAAATGCAAATGCGGGTGTTGTGCTGTAATTAAAAGAATTATACCCGCGGCGGAAAGTAGCGAAACAAAACGGGCGACGAAGATAAATTTGGGCAAACTGGTTTAAATCTCAGTTGCTGCTATAGCTAATAGCTTGCTTTGTGCGAACGGTGACTTTTAATTAACTGCCTTTGTACAGATGTACAGATGAACAGATGACTCTGCGCCATTAGCCGATTGCGAGCGCAACGAGAAAAATATTTGATAATTGCGCTGATCGGCGGCTATCGAAAGGTTATCACCGATCGCAAACCTTTCGCGAATCAGTTTTTTTGACAGCCCAGATCTGGTGTAGATCTGGTGTAGATCTGTGTGTAATCTGTTATCAACTGACTTTGTAGGAGCAATGACTGTGAACTGAAACAAGCAAAACTTACAAGATGCCCGCAACCACTACCAGCCTGAAGGGGAGCACACACTCCCAGAACTCCAGTTCCCTGCAGTACAGCAGCGACATCAACGCCATCAGCTTGGAGCTCCCAGATCACTCGGAGGACTTGCAGTCGGTGAATGGATTGAAGTATCTGCCGTCCTGGCCAGCGGTCAATCTGCACTTTTCAGAACTTGGCTACGAAGTGCCCGACCAAGCGAATGGTAAGCCAATGCATTCCGCATTTTCATTTAAGTACAGAGGAGCCTCCACAAATGGAACCCCTGTTCTCAGAGTTATATTAATTTGATTTGAATTAACGTTCAGTTGGAGAAAATGTAATTTAAATTCGAATTGATTGGCTCTGTGAAATTGATTTGTGATTAAAATACGGTACAGCCACATCCAGTAGTTCTTTGTGACAG
The DNA here is from genome assembly GCA_021224005.1 of Drosophila setifemur. Lineage (NCBI taxonomy): Eukaryota > Metazoa > Arthropoda > Insecta > Diptera > Drosophilidae > Drosophila > Drosophila setifemur. The sequence continues at coordinate 16,614,703 of JAJJHY010003831.1, read as the reverse complement.
ACAGAAAGTCTGATCGGTACAATCCGTCAGAGCTTTCTAATAAATGTGAATGGTACTCGTATAGTGTCCGATAATGGTTTATTAATAATGATAATTGGACATAATTTGCAAGGTAATTGCCAACCAGCTACCACAATTCACTTTGCTTTTTCCCATATTTGCGTGTAAAATTGCCCATTCTAAATGGCAATTATTCGTGCTAATTCAACGTTTTGTGCCGAGGAAGTGCATGCCGATGATAACCCCAGGGAGTGGGTTATTGTTTTAATAATGGTCAGTAATGGGCAACCTTTCGACTTTTTGCAACACCTTCCTCCTCCTGCAGCTGGCGCGACGAAGCGGATTCTGAGTGGGGTCCATGGGGAGTTTCGCTCTCACGAGCTGACTGCGATCATGGGACCCTCGGGGGCTGGGAAAACCACCTTGCTGAACCTGCTGGCGGGATTCGGGTAATCTATTGAACAGCCAAACTAATCACCCTTGAATAATCTATCAGTAATCAATATCCCGATTATCAGCGCTGCCAGCGATTCGGGGGAGATACTGGTCAATGGCAATCCCAGGGACATGCGAGTCTTCCGCAAAATGTCCCGCTACATAATGCAGGTATATATTGTTGTCTGGTATATATATATCAGCTAATCTGCTTCTGGCTAATCTTCACCATCATCATCAGACAGATGTTCTGGATCCGCAGTTTTCGGTGCACGAAATGATGCTTCTGGCCGCCAACCTCAAGCTGGGCAACGAACTGAATGCCAAGCAAAAGCTGGAAGTGGTACATGCTCTTTTCTATACCCTGCCTTTCATGCTTTAAATGTATCCTTTAATCCTGCCAGATCGACGAAATCCTGGAAATGCTGCGCCTAAAGGGGTCCGAGCACACAATGACCCCCAAGCTGTCCGGAGGTGAACGAAAGCGCCTATGCATCGCCCTGGAACTGGTCAACAACCCGCCCGTCATCTTTCTAGATGAGCCTACGACGTGAGTAATGAGTAATCAGCAATAAACGGGGTTCAGATGGTAGTAACTTTATCGTTCCCCACCCGATGCCCTAGAGGACTGGATGACCTATCCAGCTCCCAGTGCATCGGCCTGCTGAAAATGCTGGCCGCTGGAGGTCGCACTGTGATCTGCTCCATCCATACGCCCTCCGCCAAGATCTTCGAAAAGCTCGATGCGGTGTACGTGCTGTCTGAAGGGGAGTGCATCTATCAGGGGAGTGGCAGCAACATTGTGCCCTACATGGAGCACCTGGGGCTGAGCTGTCCCATAACTTACAACCCGGCGGACTTTATCATCGAGGTGGCCTGTCTGGAGTATGGCGATTCCTATCACCAACCCATGGTGGAGGCTGTGGGTAATGGCAAGGTTGCCCGATGGTCTCCTCTGGGAGAGGATGGCAAGGCCACACCCACTAGGACAGACACCACTTCGGGAGCCTCCTCCTTCTACGAGATGGAACAGTTCGAGGTGGAGATCAGTCCCAAACTTCTGCGAGCCAAGTGCACTTGGTGGATGCAGTACAAGCTGCTGCTGAGTAGGATGCTCCTCCAAATGTGGCGGGATAAGGTGAATATATTACTGCAATCTCATCAATGAATGTATACAAATACTTCCAAATCCCCAATCCCTCATCCTAGTCCTACATCAAGCTGAAGTTCTACATGAACATTGTGCTGGCTTTGCTAGTTGGCTCGCTGTACTTCGGAATGGGCACGTCCGCCTCCAAGGCGCTCTTCAACTTTGGATTCATGTTCACCATTGTGATAGCCTACCTGTACCTGCCCATGATGCCCGTGCTCCTGTACTGTAAGTGGGATTTACTTTACTACATATATTCCAAGAGTCAATAGTAACTTCAACCCTTTCCAGTTCCCTCCGAAATCAATCTGCTGAAGAGGGAGTACAGCAACCAGTGGTACAGACTGAGCTCCTACTACGCTGCAATGGTCTCCTCTAAGCTGCCCTCCATGTTCGTCCTGGCCGTGATCTACCTTGCCATTGTGTACTTAATGTCCAGCCAGCCCTTGGAATGGTTCCGCTTCGCCATGCTCTTCTCCATAGCCTTTGTGACGGCCCTGACCTCGGACAGTTTTGGCCTGCTGATCTCTAGTAGATTGAGTTTGGTGGTAAGACCAGTCAAGGATTCAGATATCCCAACCTCAGTGCTTCCTTTCTAGAACGCCATGTTCATGGGTCCTGTGCTGGCCGTGCCCCTCATCCTGCTCTCCATTCACGGCATTGGCTACGGCAGGGGCAACTACATCTCCCCCCTCATGAGGTTCCTGATGCACTGCAGCTATCTGAGGCATGGCATGGAGGGCCTGGTTGCCGCCCTCTACGACTACGGCCGGGCGGATACGATTTGCGAGGACACGGAAATCTTCTGTAGCTTCAAGAAATCCAAAGTCCTGTTGGCCTTCCTGGGCTTCGAGGACATGCACTTTATGTGGTCGCTCTCCTGCCTGATTGGCTTCTATCTCCTCTTCACCATTGCGGCCTACGTGATGATCCGGCAGCGGCTGAAGAAGTCGGCGGCTAATCCCATTGTAGCCTATGTCCTGCAGCTGCTGACTACACATTTTAACTTCACTTCGTACAAATACTAGAGACGAAGAGGATCCTCCTTGGGTGCTGGTGCCTTAACAATAGTTATAAACGGGATTTCAGTGGTCAGTCTAAATCTCTGAGTAAGCCATATGACATTAGATTTAAGATTATTTTAGATGTTGTCCCTAAGATAAGGATAAACTATTTTTAATGGGCATTTGAGTGATATAAAGAGACATTAAAATAAACAAATTTTTTTTTTTTTAAATTAAGGGCATTGCGCTCTTTCCCCTTAGCCCTTTTGGTATGCTGTCAAAACAGTTGGCTAAGCCCAAAAGCACACTATTGGATTTCAATTAAATAAAATTAGCTTGGACATACGAATATTTAATCATTTAGACACAAATATATTCCCCAAGTACCTACCTAATCCCAAGTACTTAAATAATAACTGAATTTAACAAACTAGAGTTGGAAACAGAATCTTTAAACTGTCGATTAAGTTTATTGCGATGATCATTGTCATGGGAAAGTTTGCCCGTCTTGTACATACACACATATACATAAATATTTCGGTTTTTTAGCTTTAAACTTTGTTTTGAGGGCGACCTTTGGCGCATGTGTAAATACCACACAGCAGTCCCTGCTGACTGGCTGACTGTTTAGTTTCTTTTTGTTAACATGTTGCGAAAAAAGACTTGACTTGACGTGGCTGAGTCAGATACAATTTTCTACAATTAAAATGCCCACACACAGGTCTTCTTTGATGCATTACAAACTTTTCATCTGTATTTGTAATATATTTTTGTAAAGGAAAATACATTATCTTATGGTTGGTTGGTTGGTTGGTTGGTTACAGAACATACAATGACAGTGTGTAATATACATACAATCGAGTTATAAAACTTTTGGCTAAACACATACAACGCACGATCGACAACATATACCGAAAATAGTTAAAGATACAAAATGATGTGTACAATTAAAACATGAGAATGGTGCAACGGACATCCAAGTTTATACAATTTCAAGAGAGGCCAACTGAATTACATTGCGGGGGCAGACTAACTACTTTTTGTTTTTCCGTTTCTGATTCTGTTTTTGTTTTTGTTTTGTTTTGCTTGTTTGTTGTTTTGTTTGTGATAACAGAACTGAGCGACGACGATTCTATACTATGTATATGTATAACTAAAGCTCATCAATTGTGGCGGAGCTCTCTATTAAGTATATATATGCGGGTAGTATGGAGACTACAACTAGTTGCTTGCTTTAAATTAGACAGCGAAGCAGAGCGATCAGCTTCGCCGGCTTCTAACTTTAAAAACCGAAACTAAAAATTACGTTGCTGTTGCGGCTGCTGTTGCCGTGGGTTCTGTGGATGCGGATGTTGACGATGGCGATGGCTTCAACCTCTTAGCACACGGTGGCTGCGGTAGCGGCGCTGCGTCTGTGTCTGCGTCTTTGTCTGCGTCTAGTCAGTTGATCTCCAAATGCTTTGCCTCCTCCCACGAGAAGCCGGTGCGTCCGAAGTGGCCGTATGTGCTGGTGCGCTGGTAAATAGGCTGGCGCAGGTTCAGGTCCCTGAGGAGCGCAATTAAAACAATAATTAGTAAAGTTCTCTAAGAGGATATTTTAAGATTTTAGTTTTCCCCACTCACTTGACAATCTTGCCGGGCCGGAGGTCAAAGTTGCGCCTGATGATCTCCAGCAGCTCCTTCTGGGACTTGTGGGAGGTACCGTAGTCGAAGACCGTGATGGAGAGAGGCTCGGCCAGACCGATGGCGTACGAGACCTGCACAAGGCAGCGCTTGCAGAGACCGGCCTTGACCAGTGACTTGGCAACCCAGCGAGCGGCATACGCAGCCGACCTGTCCACCTTTGTGAAGTCCTTGCCGGAGAAGGCGCCACCTCCATGGGCGCCCCAGCCTCCGTAGGTGTCGACGATGATCTTGCGACCGGTGAGACCCGCATCGCCCATGGGACCTCCAATGACGAAGAGCCCACAGGGATTGATGTGCACAATGGTGTTGGCATCGATGTATTTGGCGGGAATGACGACTTTCACAACTTTCTCCATAACCTCCGAGCGCAGGGTCTCCAGGGAAATCTTCTCCGAGTGCTGCATGGACACCACGATGGTGTGGACGCGCTTGGGCAGCGCCGCACCCTGGTTGAAGAGGTACTCGCAGGTGACTTGGGTCTTGGAATCGGGACGGGCCCACCAGAAGACATCGGAGCGGCGCAGCTCGGCGATCTTCTCGTTGAGCTTGTGGGCCAGCACCACGGTGAGCGGCATGCACTCCTCGGTCTCATCGGTGGCATATCCAAACATGATGCCCTAGAATGGGTTTAAAAATTCATTTTAATAATGTCTATAGTGCATTAAATGCAACAACAAAAAAGAAAACAGCCAAAAACCAGGTTAATCGGAAGAATTGTTAGTAACGTAAAATACATTTCTGTTAGTTTAATGAAGCAAGCGGATGGTTTCGGGGTTAAAGGGTTTTTTTTGTGAAAAGAATCCAGCTACTCGGCCAAAATAATGATGTGTGTGAGATGTTTTTATGCGGAAAGTGTGCCTTGGTTATTTGAAACACTCGACTGGTCTAGAGGGTAATACCAAAATCAGATTCTGGCTGTGAATTTTGCAGCTTCAAATAACAAGCAAGGCGGAGCATGTTTACTGGCTGGAGCATCGCTAATTATACATGGTACAGTGGCAAGAAATAACTACAAATGATATATATTTTGTTGTTTTGTTTTGAAGAGTAATTAGCATACAACTGAGTTTCCTTCGATTAGTTACGATAAATAAGTATGTGTATAGAAAACGAAAATAAACACAAATCGAACGACCGGCGGACATGCCCCTTCCAAAAGAGCCAAACCAACACTGACTAACCGTCACCAGGGGACAAATATTGCACAAAGGAAGGATAAGAAGGAGTCTTGCTCTTTGGTGGGGGCATGCGACCCGATCTTTGATTGACTCTAGTCCACACCTGATCTCCGGCACCGATCTCTTCGTCGGCGCGATTCACATGCACTCCGGCAGCGATTTCGGGCGATTGTTGGTCCAATGCCAAGAGCACGTTGCACGTTTTAAAATCGAAACCTTTTGAAACCAAACCCGTTTGCAAACCGCGATATATTTGATTTTCGTTTGTATCGTGTTTTGTTTTATATGAAACGAGAGAGAAAGATAAAAGGAGCACCAGAATGGTGCACGCACACAGGAAGATATGTCTGTAAGTATTGATTTTATAATATGATTTTGATCACCCTTCTATTCTAGATTATAATATATAGATATATGTGGGTAGATAATGTGTAACCGTGAGAGAATCAGCCTGAGCTGGATCTGCAAAGAGCTGCCGATGATGACCATCCTTGGTGGGGACACTGCAGGGAGGTTCTTAATTCAGTTTATGGGCATGCCGCATGCTGGTTTCCTGGGTCTTGTTAACTAGTGAGCTTTGAGCTCCATGGTTTTGGTTGGATGCAGTTTATGTGGTTAGAACCCAAATGTGTTTGGTATGTGATGGATTGAGCCCAATCAATGCTCGAGGCCCTCTATCGAATTTATGACCATTCGCTGAATGATTAGATCTTCAATCAATCTAATCTGGGGAATGTTTTTGAACCCCTAGGAGGGTTTGAAATTAATGACTTTGCAGTTTGAGCTGCCTTTGGACGACTAGGATGAATCTCGGGCCTGCGAGCGAGCAAACTGGATGTGAGAAACGTACGATTAGGGGCAACACTGAACAAAATGGAAAGTAACGAACGAACGAACGCACACACACTCTTCCGCTTCGATTAGTGCTAGGCGGTAGTAGAAGAACGTAGGAGTATCTTGCTCTGTACCTGGTCACCAGCGCCGACGTCGTCCTCCTCGCGATTGATGTGCACCCCGTTGGCAATGTCGGGGGACTGCTGCTCGATGGCGACGAGCAGGTTAAGGGTCTTCCAATCGAAACCTTTTTGTGATGTTTGATTGATTTATGTGGAGGTTTAATACGGGGCTCACATTGGATTGAATACTTAAAGCCCGCCCTTTAACTGATCATAAGCTCTACACTATTTCAATAGGAAACACTTACCCTTGGAGGAGTCGTCGTAGCCTATGTGCTGGACCGTCTCCCGGACCACCTTCTGGTAGTCCACCACGGCCTTTGAGGTGATCTCGCCGCAAAGCAGGATCATGCCGGTCTTGGCCACGGTTTCTAAATTTGATATTGGCAATTTTAAAATATGATAGTTTCGCTTTGGGTAAATCAATCCAATCCGCTCAAGCGTGACTCCGAAAACTTCTCATCGTCAACTTGTTTATTATGTTTTCTGCTGACCGTCGCCTTAGGCGGCTGCACACGCGTCAATGGTTGCGCCAATGTTTACTTAATGGGCAAGTTTATTTTCTGTCTCCCAAAGACAAACACCGTAAAATTCGGCGCCCTTTGAGTGCCATCAAAAAGCGATTTCGGGGAGGTCAGTAGCCGAAGCAGGCGACTCCAGTTTTCGGGGTTCGATGAGCAGCTGATAGATGATTTGGGTTTTGGGCTGGGGTTGGGTCAACACTCACCACAGGCCACCTTGGCGTTGGGGTCCTGCTTCAGATGCGCATCCAAGATAGCGTCGCTGATTTGGTCGCACATTTTGTCTGCAACATAAGAGAGGAGAGTGGGTTGAATTGGTGACATAGGAACCGAGGGTGTGCCAAATAGTTGCCGCCAGCTATGCGCTCGCCTTGCCTTCGATATTTCGGTTTCCCCAGCGCCAGCCAGCGAAAATTGCCGGGCCATGCAGTTTATTTTAATTTTCAGTCTGCGATTGACAGCGAAATTCAATGCCACTTTATGTCTATAACTCAGAACACGAGCCTGCCGTTTTACAAACAAATTGCGATGGATGGATGGGCTGGCAACGGAGGAGTGATTTGGATTTGGAGCTGGAGCTGGGATCCTGATACTGTCGTCACACTTGACACCAGCCGCGTTTGGCCAGCAATCGGAGCGCCTCAAAAGCAACTTTCGGCAGGTTTCGTTGGAAACAGATCCGCTGTATTGAACTCAAACTCGAAATCGCTAAATATTGCGTCAGCTTAACTGAATTGGCAATAGTGCGGAAAAGTGTTGAATCACTTAAATGGCGCAGCGTCTCGATTTCGGCTGGGAAAGTTCACAGTCACTGTGCCTCAAAAGAGGGAAGGGTCAAGGGAGAGCCCATGAATTCAGAACTCACAGTGCTTCAAAAGGGCGATAGGTTCGAGCGCTGAAAGCAGTTAAACTTCGCATTTCCGGATAGATAACGAGCTTGTCACTCAATCGTCACCCCAAGACAGGTGAAATTAAAGCGGAACTATTCTGGAGATGTTTTATCTGCTATCAGCTATGATTAGCCAAGGGCTAGCTGTCCAGCTAACTTAATTAGCCCTATAAAATACAGGCTAGTAAAAGTAATCAATGCGTAGTAAAAAAGGTCTCCCCGCTTATCAGCGGATCACAAATACATATGCTGGCTAAAAACAAGCGGAACACGTGGTTCAGCAATTTCGCCTGGAAGATCAGTTCTCTTGAAAAGCTGCCTGGAGGGGCACTTTGTTTTAGTTTGCCACTTGTTTTGATCGAGAGAGGCCATTTCACCTGGAAGATGTACTGTCTCCGAATGCCTGCAAGGGCTTTGTGGGTTTGTTTTAGTTTGGCCCTTGTTTTGATCGCCTTCTGCGGCGTATAAAGAGAGGGGCACAAGCCAACAGAGAAAGCAAACAGCTAACAATACTCTTAGTCAGAAGCACATGGTGCGCATGACGCAAATTCCGCGGATATGCGAGAGAGCGGTAAAGCGAGCGATAAAGAACCAGTCTATAAATTGCGTCGGGGCAAGGTTTGCCCCTCATCTGAAAGGGGAAGGGGCAGGCGTTTATATATGACAATCTCGACATCATGGAAGGAGAGTGAGCAGCTGTTCTGCGCGGCCCAGGTTGCCGGCTGATGCACCGATTCAAACTCAACTAAGCGAATCTAGTTAACCTGGCGGATGCCGACAAACTTAGCACGTTTTTCAGCACAAAAGAGGCGCAAATTGGATGGCAAATTGGTGGGCAATAATCGTTCCACACCGAGGCAAAGGTACGTCGTCGCCATTTTGTTAGATCTCAGACAGACGGACGGGCAGAGCCTGGAGAACAAGAATTTGGTTAGGTTAGGACGCAGCCGTATCCAACCATTCATTCGTCTGGCGTGTGTACATGGGAAAGTGCACTATGTGCATGTATTTACATACAGACCGACACCGACAACAGCGCGTTGCTGGCGGCAGTGGGAGATTGGGAGATGATGCAATACCCCGAGAGAGTGGGGAAAGAAACTCACCTGGGTGTCCCTCTCCCACGGACTCGGAGGTGAAGAGGAATGTCTGGCCGTCCTCCATGTCGTAGGAGTTTCCATTGCTTCCATTGCAGCCTCCGTTGGCGCTGTGTCCGTTTGTCTTTTGTTGCGGCATTGTGATTGGGAATTCTGGAAGGGTATCCGGTCTGTGTAATTAGTTAGCTGGGACTGGACTGGAGTTCCGCTGCTTGTTGATGGAGGAGGAGGAGCTGCAAAGAGAGGGGAGGGGAGAGAGGAGAGCTTGTTAGTTGCTGCGGCTAAAACGCTTGACGAAATTGATTTTCCGAACTCTCGCACAGAACAACAATGCACGGGCTTTTCCGGTTTTCGCACGACTTTCGCAGTGTGTGGTGATTCTTTTTTTTATATAATCGCACTTTATTTTCATTTTTTGTGTGTTTACTGTTCGGTCAAGAGGAAGGGAGGGGTGTGGAGGGGGAGTCACGCACTTGGTCGAAACTTAGTCGAAAAAACTAGTTGGGTTAGTGCCAGCCAGCCAGATCTAGTTCTAGACTATATTCTTTGGGGCTTGGAATATTTATTCGATATTTATACACACACTCAATCTACTGTTTCAGCGACGGCAACCAAATCAGCGGCAGCGAACACAGAACAGACACGTCCTAACTGGGCGACGTTTCAGTGGAAAAAGAGCGTGTTGCGCTCACGGGCCTTCGCATTTATACCTCGTGCGATACACGCCAGAGAGGGGGAGTGCTCTCTTTGCTTATTGCGATTGCCGTGGGAGGGCTCTCTTCGGGCTTTTTGGGGCTTGCTTTTTGGCGCTCTTCGCCAAGGAGCGGAACTTTCCTACCGTTGTTCTTGGTTCAACTTCAACAGCAAGCAGCGCAAGGCATCTCCACGTTTTTTCGGTAAATCAGCTGTTCTGTGCAGAGAGTTGCCATCTGGTTGGGCGGTACACTGCCCGGATCTGGGTCCTTTGGTTTACTCACCCGAATTTCAGTTCAAAAGAATGATTTCGAATGCGAATCCTGCGAGTTCCAGAGTTCTGCGACCTGCTTCCTGCTCAAACAGAGTTCGACTGCTGGCTTTGGGAGCGCCAATGCTAATTTATAAATTTGTGTGCCCAGCAATCTGTGTAGTCGGAAAGATGAGTCGGCGTAATCGGAGCTTATCAGAAGACAAAACTATGTACTATTCAGGGAGCAGGGGGCAGGGGCTATATACCTAGCTTTCGAAAATCTGTAATTACTCAGTCTGTGCTGGGTATATATATAGCCAGCTACTTATGTATACACCTTGACATTTCCAATGCGAAATTGATGACTATTGGTAATTTTTTAATGAAATCATAACCCTCGCATCACCCGACACTCTCGCAGGGAATTCGAATTTTAGGGTTTTCGAACCTCTCTGTCTCGTATATATTCTGTGCAATCGGGAATTCAAAAAAAAGCCCACGTCATGCCAGAGTCAAAAAGAGACAAACAAGGTCTGTCAAGATCAAGGCGCCTGGCAATCAGCTTTCAGATTTATGCATATGTACATTTCAATTCGGTGGTAACATTTCTAATACCAACCGAAGAAAACAACAGCTCAGGCCCAGGCCCAGTCCAGCCCAGCCCCATTATCTTCCAAATGACTTGACCCCCCAGGGTCTACATAGGATCGGATGGGATCAATAACAAAAAGTGAACAGATGTGCAAGTACACATGTTTATTAATACGCCGGCATGCAAATACAGGGAGGAAGTGTGCGGCTTTTTTTGAATTCTTCTATTGTAATCTTGAAAGCAAGCTATGTTTGTACGGGTTGCTAAGGCATTTTGATCTCTCATTTAGATGTTGTTGCGCTTTACTTTTCTGGGAAAGTAGGGTTTTCCCAATTCTAAGTATTTAACGATTGAATAATATAATCTCAATAACAGGTCTAAAGAAAATCATTTTGATTGACATAGCTGTTGAAAAATAATTATCTATTACACCTTATTAATTGCAAATTTCTTCACAACCAAGTTGTTGATTATTGATTAAATTTATTGAGTAATTCCCACTCCAAGCCCGATCTCTGCACAGGAGCTATCAGTTCTAGACCCCTGACCCGGGGCCTCGTGACTTGCCAGAAATCGAAAATGACGCCTGAAAAACTGATGATTAATAATCTTGTTTGTGTTTTTAGTTATTTTAAATCAATTATACGCTATTACAAGCACAATTTCCTTTCAAAACTAAGCAAAACTTGCGCCAGTTGGCCGGTTTTGAATATCGAAGCGGGATGGCAACGCTGCAAGGGCCGATAAACGATAAACGTGACAGGTCGCCCGATAAAACAGCTGTTGGCTGATTAGGAAAAACAAATTATAGTTGTGTAAATTCCACTAATGCCAATACAATCGATATGAAGTGGCTTTGGGTCGTCTGGAGTGCGGCGATACTCTGCCTGGCTGTGCAAACTGGGGCGGAGGACAATGCCGTTGGACAGGAGCTCCAGAAGAAGGACGACGTCACACCCTCGCCTGGGAGTAGCGCCAGCAACAACCTCACCAATCCAGATGTCGCGCCCAACGGAAGTAGTCCCGTGGGAAATGTTTCTGTCCCAACTGCGGCGCCTGTAAATACAACCACCAGTACCAGCACCAGCACTCCCAAGAAGGGCAACGTCTCGTCTGTGGCCACAGAGCCACCTTTGATTGATTCCCATGCCGTGGAGCAGGAGCACAACTCCTCCTTATCCCTCTTCTTCGTCATCTGCGTAATAATGCTTGGCATTCTTCTTATCCACCTCATGCTCCAGACCGGCTTCCAGTACCTCCCGGAGAGCATTGTAGTGGTCTTCCTGGGCGCCTTCATCGGCCTCTCCCTGAACGTGATGTCCGGAAAGAATGACAGCTGGAAGAGGGAGGAGGTATTCTCGCCCATGGGATTCTTCCTCGTCCTGCTTCCGCCCATCATATTCGAGTCAGGCTATAATTTGCACAAGGGAAACTTTTTCCAAAACATCGGATCCATTCTGGTATTTGCCATTTTTGGAACCACCATTTCCGCTTTGGTCATTGGATCGGGAATTTACCTTCTTGGTTTAGCAGATGTTGCCTTTAAGTGAGTAATTTCATCCATATACCCACATCAGCTGACTAATCCTCTCTTGCTTACAGGCTCAGCTTCTCGGAGTCCTTTGCCTTTGGTTCACTCATCTCCGCCGTGGATCCTGTGGCCACTGTTGCCATATTCCATGCCCTGGATGTGGACCCTATTCTCAACATGTTGGTTTTCGGCGAGAGTATCCTAAACGACGCCATCTCCATTGTGTTGACAGCATCAATCACCCAATCTGCGAATGCCAATGCAGAGGCAGGCACGGGAGAGGCCATAGTGGGGGCTTTGAAAACCTTCTGTGCCATGTTCTTTGCCTCGGCGGGGATTGGAGTAATCTTTGCCCTGATATCAGCCCTTCTCCTCAAGCACATCGATCTGAGGAAGCATCCCTCGCTGGAGTTTGCCATGATGCTGATGTTCACCTATGCACCATATGTCTTGGCGGAAGGAATCCATCTCAGCGGTTAGTTAACTGATTCCATTATAATCTTTGCACTTAATTAACTATATTTCCCTTAGGAATCATGGCCATACTGTTTTGTGGTATTGTGATGTCCCACTACACCCATTTCAACCTATCCACCGTAAGTTTTTGCTTGAATTCCCATGAAACCCCATTTAAAACCCTACCGTTTAGGTCACCCAAATCACAATGCAGCAGACCATGAGAACATTGGCCTTCATAGCCGAAACCTGCGTCTTTGCCTACCTGGGTCTGGCCATCTTCTCCTTCAACCATCGCGTGGAACTCTCCTTTGTTATATGGGCCATTGTTCTGTGCCTGCTTGGCCGCGCCTGCAACATCTTTCCCCTGGCCTTTTTGGTCAACAAATTCCGCGAGCACAAAATCAACAACAAGATGCAGTTCATCATGTGGTTCTCGGGCCTGCGAGGGGCCATTTCCTATGCCTTGTCGCTCCACTTGAACTTGGACAGCCAGGAAAAGCGGCACGTTATTATAACTACAACGTAAGCAGGTTAATTTAAAAACATCAAATGGAAAATCATCAAAAAAAACTCCAAAATTTCAGACTGATCATCGTGCTGTTTACCACCCTCGTTCTGGGAGGATCAACCATGCCTCTCCTAAAGTACCTCAAGCCTGGCAAGAAGCGAAGGATACGTGGTTCTGTGCGCTCCTCAGAAGAGGGAGCTCGCAGGAGCAATAGCCGGAAGCGTTCGAAGTCCATTTCCCTATCAAAGACCCGCGAGTGGGGTCAGGCCATTGACTCGGAGCACCTGTCCGAGCTCACCGAGGAGGAGGATGTTACCTTCACCCAGGCAAGGGATCGGTTCGGCCGCCTGGACCGCAAGTACTTCATTCCGTTCTTCACGCGCCGCTTCAACAGCCAAGAGCTGCACGAGTGCAAGTCGCAGATGGCCGACCTGACCAATAAGTGGTACCAAGCCATACGCGTGAGTCCCTTGGACTCCGACGAGTCAGATGAGGAGATTGGCTTAGCGGCCAGCACAAGTCAGAGCCATCTGACGCGATCCTAGACGAGAGCAGGGACTATAGATATAGTGTATAAGGTATATCTGTGGCTGTGTTGAGACCCTTTTGGAGGCCAACTTTATGAGCTAAGTTGTCTAGTTGCAATTTATTTATCCAGTTATCGAGTTCCTTGGTGGCGGTAATTAGCCTTCGTTGTTTTATGTTAGTTCAATGTGCATCCTTAGTTCCCCCGCTTCAAGCAGTATTCCCCTCATTACACGAGCAGACTGCGTCACAAAATTAAGCTTAAATGGTTATTGATTGATACTTCAGTGTATTTAATGGCTGTATTTGTGATTTTGCAAGTTTTTTGAAACCAAATATAATAAATATCTGAATGTGATACAACAATCAAAAGGGAATAATCATTTTTTGTACACTTCTTAAATTCACTTTGGCAAATCGTACAGGGTGATCCATCTTTGTGAAGTGATTGACTTGTGCGTACAATTTTTGAAAAGGTTAAATTAATACAAATATAATCAAACAAGAAAGTTGGTCGGAATACATAACACAATGACAACAACTTGATTGATACAAATACAAACAACTTTTTAAGGAATTTAATGTTCACATACTGCCATAGAAGAGGGCGCACCCTATTTTTTTTTGTACAATTCTTAAATTCACTTTGGCAAATCATAGATTAGATGCTTACAAATTGGTAATATTAAGGCCTATTAAACTAAAATTGACTACGAAGGGGGTGTGCGCCTTATTGTGCGTCTACAGTTCTTCGTGGGAGGACTCCTCGGGACCAGGATCTTCATCTCCATCTCCGTCTGAATCTGAATCCTTGCTGACTGCAAACAAAATACAGAAGGTCGTTAGAATGCTGTTGCCACAGGAATACTGCTCTGCTGATCGACTGCCTGCGCATTATTCACGGAATAAACCTAACACTACTCTTTGGCCCAAGCTTATAACGACTTCATGATCAGCTCCTCCAACTGCTTCGTGTCGATCTCCGGCCTGTGGCCGCCCTCGGGCGCCGTGTTGAGCCAGTACTCGGAGGTGGCAATATAAACGGCCACAGCCGCACCCACAATGCAGCCCCAGGCAATGTGAGTGGAGCTCTGGAAGATCACGCAGGTGGCCACACACATCCCGAAATAGGTGAGCCAGCGTGTGAAGCCTACGTACGAGTCGCGCTGCTCCGAGGAGAGATCTTTTTTTCCAGGCACGCAGCAAGACATGTAAATGGTTTATTTAGACTAGGGATTCCTTGTCAAGCTAGAAAACTTACCATGACACTTGCCGTCCTTGAGCTTGTAGCCATCGGAGCACGTCTTGCACATGTCCGGACCATCCCCATCGCACCCATTGCAGGACCGATCGCACTCCAGACAGCTGAAGGAGCCCTCGTTGTTCACGCAGAACTGCTGCGGCTTGCAGGCATTGGGCCTCTGTTGCTTCAGACACTCATTGATGTCCACGCATCCTGTTTCGGAGTCCATCCTCCAGCCCTCCTTGCACTTCCTGCAGCTCTTGGGTCCCGCCCCAGTGCATCCTCCCTCCCCGCAGGCTGCATGGCACTGCGTGCAGAGGAGATTCTTCTCGTCCCGGAAGGATTCGTAGTGCTGCTGGGAGCACTCATTGCAGTTGGGTCCAGAGTAGCCAGCATCACACAGGCACTTTCCATTGCCCTTTCGAGTTCCGGCTCCTTTACACTTGCCTGAAATTGTAGAAGGTATTAGTACCTTTCAGCGACTTTATCACATAGAAGACCCACTTGAGGTGGAGAGGCATAAATATATATTTGCAATTCTTTATCAATATCTATATGATAATTCTATTTTTGTAAAAGCACTTTGGAATTATTAGGAGCTATATTTTTACAGCTGCATTTTTGCTTTATACACCCAACTGGAGGTCCCTACCGTTTCCATTGCAATCCGTGCATGGCTGGCAGTTGGGTCCGTAGGTATCCGCAGGACAGCACACGTTTAGCTGCTCCACGCAGAGCCAGACCTGGAGATCAGGGTGCTCCGTCTGTAGGTGGGTGAACCAGTCTTCAATCTGAGCCTCGTGCTCGTTGGCCAGGTTGTGGCAGTGGTCCTTGTTGGTCACCGTGGAGTCCGAGCAGAGCTTCTCCTGGATCTCCACCAGCCGCACCTCGCTGTTCTTGTAGCTCCGCAGCTTCTCCTCCTCCCAGGCGGTGTCCCCGCCCCCGTGTCCACGTTTCGTGCGCTCGAGTCCTGCCTTGAAGGAGCCCACCAGCTGGCTGCAGGCTCGACACGGAGGCGGCGTGGGCTTGTCCGAAGATGCGGAGGCCACAAGCACGGCGAGGAGAGCAAGAGCTAGCTGCCAACAGTCCTGGAATCTCATGATTCTTGATTTAGTGCGAATTTGGCCGGCGAGTTCTTGAGTTTACGTGTAATTGCAATGTATAAAAGTGTTGGAAAACGCAGCAATCCAGAACGGTACACAAGTATCGACGTGGAAATATGGTTATCGATAGGCGGCTGGAGATGTGTTAAGTTTTTAACGCGTTACCGCGTAAAATTGTGAAAGCGCATACATTTTGATTGATTCGGTCAGAAATTCGGTTAATATATAATTATAAACGGTTGTGAATGTTAAATACGAGCTACTGCAACATAAATAATGTGAATTTGGTTTATTGCAAATAATTAATTAACGTTGCTTGCCGAAATGTTCTTAAATGAATTCTTCTGACAAGATTTTACCGTAATGTGAACGCATCAGCTTTCTTTATTATGTGCGTGTTTTTATACCCTTGCAGGGGTATTATAATTTTGACCAGAAGTTTGTAACGCAGTGAAGGAGACGCCTCCGACCCTATAAAGTATATATATTCTTGATCAGCATCACCAGCCAAGTCGATCTAGCCATGTCCGTCTGTCCGTCTGTCTGTCCGTCTGTCCGTCTGTCGGTTGCTATGTAAACTAGTCCCTCAGTTTTAAAGCTATCGGGCTGAAACTTTGCACCGACCCTTCAATCTGTTGCAGTTAGTATATAAGTCGGAACGGCCGGAATCGGAACACTACATCACATAGCTGCCATAGGAACGATTGGGAAAAAATTAATGCCGTTTAAGAAAATTAAAAACCAAAGATCGGATCACTATATCCTATAGCTGCCATACAATCGTACGAACAGTTTAAAGGCAACTGGTCTGCAAGGGTATTCCAAGCTTCGGGTACCGAAGCTAGCCTTCCTTTCTTGTTTTTTTTGAGTTTTCGGCTTGTGTAAAAAAATTGCGCGATGAATGTGGTAAACGTTACTTATTTTAAGTCGGAACATGGATAATGTTAGTTATTAAATTAAGCTTTGTTAGCCTTTGTGGAATGAATTTTGTTGTCTTGCTTTTACCGTTATGTGAAGGATTTTCCCTTCCTCTTTTTCCGTGTGTGTGTTTGCAGATACGAAATATCTATTAATTTATGTATTCATTAATTTATAATTGAATTGAGTTGGTGAACAAGTTATTATTTAAAATTTATGAAAATTTGTTTAACGTGTATAGACATGTAAAGCTAATGTGCTGATGTGCGTGTAAAATAAAAGCAAAAAGGCGTCACAAATGAATGTGTGTGTGTGTGTGCAGGGAAAGTTAGCATACATATTTCGTTTTCTTTCCTAATATAATTTTTTATCCTTTCCAGCCACCTCCTCGTTCTCAGTATTCGGGCCAAACACCTCGTCGGGACTAAAATCCTTGGAGGGCAGCGATTCACTTTCCTCTGAATCCATCTGAGCCATGTATTCATCCAAACGTTCCAAGGATTCGAGAGCCTCCCGGGACTTTTCGTCCTCCAAGTACTGTAACTTCTCGTTGTGCGTTTGCCCTGCGGACAGAACGTGCTCCGAGGGCTGCTGACTGGAGCCGGGATCGTTTCTATTGTAACTTCCATACAACTCCCGCAGCGTGGTCCGAGTAAGATTGAATTCTCGCATCCCAAAGCTCACCTTCGGAGCCTCCTCGGTGGCTTCGCGTCTGGCTGCTTTCCTGTCATCATGAGCCACTTGCTCGGCCTCCGTACGAGGCTCCCCTCCCACTGCCGAACTACTGCGCGAGGACCAGGAGCTGGAGGCGGACTTGCGCGACCTCTTGATGATCTGCCTGCACTTATTGGTAATGCCTCCTACAATCTCCGAAACCAAAGCAGTGGCGCCTAGGAAGTATCCCAGAGCCATCAGCAGGAACATGCCCTCCGTGTCCGCTGTGGTCAGTTGGCGCTCCTCCTGGATGATCTCCCGCAGGGAGTTGGAGGAACTGGCCTGCAGCAAACGACCCGTTGCCGAGCGCTGCATGGCCCAGCTGACCTCGTTGTTGATCTTGCTAATAAGGCCACTTTGCTGGGCCAGCAGAATCATCGAGTCGATCTTGCGCTTGTACACGGACTCGCGGGGGAAAAGGAAGCCTATCTGGAAGAGGGCGAAGCACTCCTCGCTCAAATGAAGAGCCGATCGTCGGGAGATGTTCCTGAAGGATTTAACAATTAACCCATAAGAGATAAATGAAATGGTTTCACTTACTCATCGGAGAAGTTCGACTGCACCAAGTACTCCAGCTGGGCCTTGGACCCCAGGAAGGCGTAGTTCCAGAAGAAGCTCTGAGTGACATTGCCGATGCCCTCCTCCAGGGTGCCCACGAACTCCATCTTCTTGTACAGCTTGGAGGTGGGGATGTGCGTGGAGTTCTGAAACCAACTCTCCCAGCCGCCATTATCTTTGAACGATATGATTACATTAATGGGTCTGTTTACATCGACTTTACAGCCCCTCACCTAGAGTACCCACGCGGAAGAACAACCCCAACAAGTCCATCACAGAGTCCACCGTATCCGGAAAGGCTGGAAGCGTTACAAAGGCAATGATGCTGCCCGTATAACAAGATGTTATGATGATCGTGAAGAGCCAGTAAGCTCCAATGAGCAGACGCGTCGAGTTCTCCTGCGTGTTGCTCCAGGAATACTTGCCAGTGAAGGTGAAGGCGTTCGTGAACATCCCGAACACATACCAGAACATGTTCTCCACCTCGCCCCAGTTGCCCATCAAATGGCTGAGGGTCCGGCGGTCGGTGAAGACGATCGGAAAGACCCCTCCGAGGTACACGCAAATAAGGGCCACCCAAACAGGCCACTGGAAGGGACCCATGATGGCCCGGTACTTGGGCAGGGCCTTGGAGGCCAATGTTATAAAGGCGGCGCAATCTCGGGAATGCCCCACCGACATGTCCGTGCTGAGCATCCGCTCCTCCGTAATGTAGATGCCAGACATACCAATGTCCACCACTCGCTGTTCAATCTGTTCCTGAATATTGTCCACAATGCCGCGTGTGTAAGCCTGTTTTGGACTTTCCGTGATGTCTATCGAAAAGTTCAGCCTCTTAGAGATCATGTTGAGCAGGCGGAACTCCACTCCATCCCAGCGCAACTGGCCCATGCCCGAAGCGTCCAGAGTGCGAATGCGGAAGATGAAAGGCGGCTGATTGGCAGCAGAAATCTGGAAGCGATGTCCTGCAAAGCCATTCTGGAACTTTGGCGGAAAGAGATTGATGTGTGGCCTTGAGAGAGCGCCCTTGATCCAGCTGGTCAGCACCACGGGCGTATTGGAGCCCAGTCCATCTGCGTACAGCTTGTGCGTGTACAGCACGTACGGACGCTCCTATTGGGACAGGGGTAAGTCCGAATTTTATGAATATATTTAATAATACCCCTGCCATGTACTAGAAGTTTATTATAATTCTGTCCCAGATCTGCTGCACTTTCTGAACGTGCTGCAGTTACTCATTCCCTGTCGTTAATCGACTACAGAGACTCCATTATATACTCACCCGCAACGGGTCTGCCATCAGCGACTCCCCAATAACCAGTAAATTTACAATATTTGAGGAGAGTTCCGAGGACAGAAAGTCACGGAGTTTCCACTGCGTTGATCTCGAAACTAGGACCACTCGACTCTCAGTTTGAGGTCCCAGAATCTTGCGGGTCATCAGAGGGTCGGAAAGGAACAAGATATAACTCTTGCAGCTGCTATCAATGTGTCGGGTTAAATGCGTATTCTTTGGCTCGTAGCGGGAATTGATTTCTCCGTGGTAGAAGGTAATGGGAAGGGTCTGCAAAGGTTACGAATTGAGTTCAGTGACAACTCCTTCTGCCCTCTCACCTTGAACAAGTTCTCCAGAATCAGGCCATCGGATTTCTCCACAAAACTATCGTAGTAGATGACCGGTGGACATTTCTTGAGGTACTCTTTGGCAATTTTGTTAACCAGTCCCACAAGGGAATTGGTTTGCTCGAAGTTATAAGAATTTACATGAAATTTGGAGGCTAGGAGTTCGGATCGAGGCTTGGGATTGCCATGGAAGGTGGGATCCACACGACGCTTGCTTCGGGTTGAGCATTTTCCGTAGATTTCCTCGTTTAATCCATAACGATGGATGAGTCGCCAGCTTACACAATTTTCTGGGATATCCGAGTTATATCCCGCTGTGAAAGTAATCCATGGGCTTGTAAAAAGAGCCAGAAGTATCCAGGTTCTCCGCATGATGACTGCGATTTACTGGCGTTTGTAGCTGCTATTTATACCATCCCGGATGCACGACGTCTAACACGCTAGGGGTCGTCACCTCATCAAATTATAGTTGTGAACGCTAGGATATTAATTGAAACACCTGGCCCTTATCAGGGGCATCGCCTGCAATGCAATTCCCATTCCCAAGAAGTACAGAGTGATTCTTAAATAGTAGGTTTTATTACAAACATACGTACATTCATACATATCGTAGGTATCGCTTTTTACAATCATTAGCACAAAATACTTAATTCACTCGTTTTGTCAAAAGGCTCCTTCCGCGTCCTCCTTATCAGGTAGGTGCAACTATATGCAACTATTCTTATACACTTTATAATTATTGCATGTCGGATCCCCTTAATACTTGCGCATATCCGTGTCTTACGTGGTAAACTACAGTGATAGGCTTGCACGTCGTCTTGGATGAACTGAACTGAACTCTCTAGAGGAGAACGGCTAAGTATTGGCAATCGTTTCGTTTCTTAACTATATTCTATTTATTTCGCGCACTCGCTCTTCCGCTGACTTCCTTCGGTTATCCATCGACAAAGACTAAGAATTCAGAGACAATGTACATTTAAAATTCGCTTAAACTCCTCATTTCCTAAATTCTTATCCTCTGCATGAAATTCTAGGCTAGGCTTTCTAGTGTAGAACTGTGATACAACAATGTAGTGAATGTATTTGTCAGTAGTCTTAAGATTAGGTATTGTGGGAGAGTTTGAAATGAGAGTGAAGAAATGGGTTTAGCAGGGGAACTTATCTATTTCGAGGCACCCAATTCCGGGGATTGAAAGGGGGATTGTGCACTTCTAATAATACATAAATTCAGCTGTAATTCTTTATCACAAGTTAAACGAAATAGATTAATCGCTAATCTCTAAATGCGACTTGGTGCATCCAGATCCTGTTTCCTCGACACCGAAGGACTCGATGCGCCAAACACGCAAACATTTATTAGTACTTATTCTAGTCTGGGGTCTTATGCCTAATTGCTTCACGTGTGGGGGATTGCGTGTGCAACTACAAGGGTAGTCGTACGCATCGTACGTACGTAGCAATCTATAGGAATATACAGATATATAGGTATCGAGTATACGAGTATGTATGTAAGAGGGAATAAATAATTTGCAGTAACATGCTCCAAAAAAATTAACTATGATCGCTGTTTTATCCTTTCAGAAATTAGCTAAACGTTTTAAAAGTAAATGAAAACATTTTAACGAGTGAATTCCGTATTTTGAGCTCCAATGAAGAGGGGCTTATTCCAAGAAATGGTTTGTCCCAGTTTCTTACGGCGCAGGCTCCTCCACCACCTCGTTGTCGATGCGGGAGGATCGGATTCCGGATTTGCCAGTCCAGGGATAAATGTCGGGGCAGGGCTGACACGTTTTCATGTAGCGAACGCCGGACTTGTGCCACAGATTGCACACCTTCGGGTTGTTGCAGCGCTTGGGGCGATCCTAGGGGATTATATTTCATACTCAGTAACTTTTTTGAAGATATAAGGCATCTTTATTCTTACGGAGTAATCGCACTGGAAGGGCTGGAAGGAGTTGATGCGCGACGTCGGCGTCGGATCCCGCACCCATTGTAGCGCCTGCCAGTTGGTTAAAATCCACACGTCCTGCATGGAGTTGATGGCATCGAGGAACTTGATGAAGCCCTCCTTGTGATGGGGCTGTGTAAACCAGGCAGCGTGATAGAACAGTCCGAAGGGAGCTCTGGGAATACACAATTTTATGATGAGATAATAAAAACCGAAGTTAGATCAAATATAATAATTATATTTAATCCAACCCACCTGTTGGTGGTGTAGTGACGCTCAAAGTTCTTCATGATCATCTTGGTCACACCCTCCGCATCGCTGGGATTGGAGCAGGCATCGCCCATGGAGCAGCGACCTCCGTTCAGGTCCTGCCACATCACCATCGGGACCTGCCACACTCCTGGGTAGGATCGGGTCGGACAAGGAGGGATCATGCAGTCGTGGAAGATCTTGTAGTCCAGGGTGTAGGGCCAGGAGGGTGGTCGGTTCTCGTAGACGGGCATGGAGGAGTCGTAGGTGAAGTTGGAGTCGTACAGCATCTTGTACATCTTGTTTCCACCCACCGACAGGAAGGGAGCTCGCATTCCCCTCACATCGGATAGTTTCACTCCTCCATAGGCTGCGAGGATCTCCCTTTGACCAGCTATTTCCCGGGTCCACTTCTTCTGCGAGAACTGCTCGCCAAAGCTGTGACTGTAGCAGGAGAAGGTGTTCGTTATGAGGTTAATCTATGGTTTTTGGAATCTTTTGGGTGTTAGTTAAGCAATGTGTTTGTAGGAATGGATTTTGGGTGCAGGGTTTCGATTCGATCTCACTAACTACGTCAGGTAACTACTGTGCTTGTGGTGCCTCTTTAATTGATCTTGTCGTGGCTGTGTTTCGTGTTGCGGTGTTTCAGAGAGCTCCATCTACTTACGAAACTGTGTGGGAGGCCATTTCGTGTCCATCGGAGTAGAGATTCTGCACCTGACTGTAGTCAGTCCACTCGTGGGACACGTAAAAGGTAGCTGTGATGGGACAACCGTTGGGATTGACGCGACCCTTCTCAAAAAGGTCCGTGTACAACTGCTTGTTGAGGTCATTGACCGAATCGTCGAAGGTCAAGAGAACGATTTGGGGGATGCTTTCAACGGGCAGCTCGCCTAGCAAAGCAGATGGAATGGGGATGGAATATGTAGAGAAAACTCACAGGGAAGATTCAAAGAACTTGTAACCAGGGAAGGAAAGAGCGGAAGAGAGGCGGTGACTGATTGGATGCGACCTTGGATTGGATGTGACCTTGAACTGGATGCGTAGATACTCCTCCATGGAACTTACGAAACCGTATGCGAGGCCATTTCATGTCCATCCGAATACAGGTCCTGGACCATGCCATAGTCCGTCCACTCGTGCGACAGGTAATAGGTTGCCCGCCAAGGACATCCGTTGGGGTTCTTTCGGGTCTTGTTGTTGAAGAGCTCCTCATAGAGCCCGATATTCAGAGTGCTAATGGCATCGTCGAAGGTCATCAGTACAATTTGCGGGGTCTCCGTGACATTCAAGCCGCCTACATATTTTATTCATTATATCGTAGTGGGCGGTTTTTCCGCTTTCCTGCCCTAAAGTGTAGTATTCCTAATGAAGCAAAAACTTACCGGGAATGTCCTTGCCTCCGCAGTAGCAGTCGGGCAACAGGCACACATCCTTGCGGCACTTGGCAGCGGTCTTGTCGGGCGTGGGCTGGGGGTAGATGGGATCAGGACGGGTAGGTGGATACCTGTAAATGTCCACAAACTCCTGGGCCTTGGAGACAATGGTGCCCGCGGGCTTCAGTGTGGGACGGGTGCGTCTAGAAAGATATTAAACAACATATTATCAGCACATTCAAGATTAGGTTAGCATATTAATTCAATATATTTGATTTTTATTAGCCCAATCCCCCTATATTAAACCCTATTTGGTACTTTTAAAGTGTAATACTTACGGCGGATGAGTTCCTCGATTTGGCGTGGAGACAACATCTCGATCCTGATTGGTGTAAATGGCACTGCCCCGGTTTCTGTTGTTGTTTCTGGACACAATTTAATGGGATAGACGAGTTTAGATAAATTATACTTAAAGAACAAAGTCAGTAAAGCGAAGCTCTACTTAAAAATATAAATACACTTTCGACGGGTAAATTACTAGTTCGTGCTACACAAATAGGCAAAAGATACAGATGAATGCAAGATTAGTTCTCCCATAAACAGTGATACCAGACTTGGGGTTAGCTTCCAAATACAGATAAACAAATGATTTGAATAACTTAACCTTAACCATGTAAAAACCTCCACCCGCACAACAAAATTAATTTCATCGGCCAATTTGTCGTAAATATTTGTACAGTGAGAACCAAAAAGTTGTATAGCATACTTATGTGTCACGTGTTGGGGTTTTTCGGTAAATCAAGGCTGAGAAAAGACAAAGATGCAGATTTTTGGTGAAAAAGACCGCAGGAACACTGGGAAGAAGGCAGAAGAAGATTCACAAATTATGGTCAGGTCGGGTGACAGCCCCATTGAATCCAACTAGATCGTAAGGAGTCGAACCTGACCTTCTCCAGCACACTAGACTCTACTAAATTAAAGCTCGGTAAAATGTGCGAATAAATATTTGGATTGTGTTCAATATCGACACGAAAAGGGGGAATTGGCGATTACATTTAAAAATAGTTCTGTTGGGTTTCATTTAATTTTTTAAGTGAAATCTACTTTGGCGTTTATAGTAACTTCTTAGTTCTCACATGGCTGCTTCGAATTATTTTTATTACATCCAATTTACAATAAATAACTAATTTACAAACGAATAAATAATAAGAAGAATAAATAATAATAAAGAAGAACTGTGGGGGAAATAGTACTTTGTGATCTTGAACGGGCCACCACCTGAACGAATATGCGAGTTTATGCCGTTTATGCCGTGATCGGTTATCGGATTCTCCAGATACGTACACCTTCTAGTCCAAGTTTATTGCAACATTTTACACAGCAGCTAAAATTTAGTAGGAACTAATGCATCTCCACTCTTTCAGAGAGACAGATACTTTCCACTACAGTGATCGCAGAAACTCAAACGAACGAATACTGTTTAATAGGCGTTGTTGGTTGTTTGTTTTTTTTTTGTTTCTTAGCAAAGAAGCCTGAACGATCAGCATCAACCAAGATATTACGGATATTAGAGGTGGGGTTCGGTGGGTTGGGGGTTTGGTGGTTTGGATGTAGTGGCTTGGATGAGAGACTAGAGGAAGCTAGAGTAGAACAGTAGAGTTCAGTACGGTACAGTGTACGGCTATGGTTGTTGGTTGTGTTCAATCGAAATACGGTGATTCTAATAGAGAGATACAACTGAGAGATACGGAGAGGGACCGGCGATCGGAACGGTTTGGGTATCTATACCTTGAGGGGATCTCGTTGCATTTGGCGTTCAGGGTGCTATCTGAGCACTTCACCGAGGCGGAGTTCGAGTTGGAGTTGGAGGCTGGGGCGGAGTTGGAAGCTGAGCCGGAGGAGGAGGCTGCGGCGTTGCTGCTCGTTGGGTGGTGCTGGTGTTGGTGTTGGTTCTTATTGCCGAATTGGAACTTGTGGGCTTTGCCCGCCTGGGCCGGATAGGCTGAAGAAGGGCTGGGGCCTGCACCTGCGCCGGACTGGACGGCGGCGATCGACGACTTAATCACACTGTTAACCCTCGAAGCGCGCGCAGTGGGCGGTGCAAACAGGGAGGGTGTGGCAGTCGGGGTCGGGCTTGGACTGGGGCTTGTGGTCGGTGGCGGTGACGGTGACGGGTACGAGGACGGGGTCGGAGGAGCAGGTGGAAGTGGAGCTGGTGCTGGAGCTGTGGTAGTTCTAGCGGTGCTAACTTCGGGGGTGCTCTGGGTGGATCTAAAGGTTGAAGTGGTTGTGGGTTCGGTGTAGGGAAAGGAGTACGCTTTGGGTCGGTTGGAGGAGATTGGCGGAGCAATAGGCGTGGTGTTGGAGCGCAGAGTGGTGCTGATGCTCGTAGCCCTTTCCATGGGCACATACAACTGCTTGATCTCATCCACAGCAGCCTTGAACTCCGGCCCGGAATACTCGTCCACAAACCGGGAGGTGCCACTCTCATCGCTATTGCTATTGCTGTCACTTCCCGCGAGAAACTGCTTCAGTTGCTCCAGGACATTGGCGGATCGGAACTTCTGCGCCCTTCCAGTTAAGTAACCTCCATTCTGTAGACTCTCCGCCAGAGTTCGCTCCGCCGTCTGCTGGCGGTACTTGTTGGAGTACAGGAATTTTACGGTGGGCCTTTCGGTGATGGCCACAACGTGCTCCGTGGAGCTGGAAGCAGTGGCAGTTCCAAGTGCCTCCTCAATGCTGTTCTGCTGCCTGCCCTCCTGGGGCTGTTGGCCAATGAGAGCCTCGGCTCTAGGTCCCTCCGGCAGACTGGCCTCGTTCTCGATGGGTTTGCGCTTCAAGGACTTGATTGGGACACTCGGGGCGCCGTAGATGGAGTCCTTGGCCTGAAGAGCCGCCTTGTAGGCCTCGTATTTCTCCTGCGGCTTTGCCGTGGGTTCCCTAAGATTACCGATCACCCGAAAACGTTGCGGCTTGCGTTTGGGATACAGACTTGGCTCAAAGCCACTGGGCAGCCTGAACTTGGGTGCATAGGTCGTGGGCTCATCCAGAACATCTCCCAGGCTGTTAAGAGTGGCAACTGTGTAGCGGGAGCGTCCTCGAGGACGCACTGGCGATTGGGACACACGGATGGGTGAGGAGGCCACCACGGAGGACACGGTGGTGGGAATAGTGGTGGTTGGCACCGTTGGAGGAGGTGCCTCCGTGGTGGTGGTGCTGGTTGTGGTAGTGGTGGTTGTGCGAAGCATACTCGGCAGAGGTCTCTGCGGACTAAAGGTGCTCAGAATGGCGTCGCTCACACTGAAATTCCGGGCATTTCCCGTTACCATGGTGGCTAGAACATCCTGGCTGGTGTTCCTGGACCCTGACGTCATAAAAAGATTCTTGGGCGGCTTGGCCGTGGTCTGGAGGAAGGGTGGAGAGGCAGCTGAGTTGGTGAATCTTGGCCTGGAGGTGGTCCTTAGGTTGTGCGGTTGATGCGGGCGCTCCTCCTGAAGCAGGTTCTCCAGGCTCTTGTAGGGGGAAACAAACCTCAGTGCCGGATTGGGGGTCACCCGGTTGGAGTTTTCCTTGGGGTAATGTGCCCGGGCTGTGAAACTGGGCCCCACTGAGACAATCCTTTCCGTGTTTGGTGTGAACTGAGCCTTTGTCGTGCTTGTGGTCCGGAGGGTGGTACTGGATTCTAGACTATCCAAGGGGATGAGGGGAGCTGCAGTGGTTGTACTGGAACTCGAACTCGAGGTTGGTCTGTAGAAACCTTGCTGAATGGTGGGTCTTCCATTCCGCCAAATGCGAAGAGGTGGGGCGTAAGTGGTGGGCACGATCTCCACATAATCCTCGGAGGGATCAGCTGGAGGAGGTGGAGTCGTAGATGTAGTACTAGTCGTTGTTGTAGTTGTGGTTGTGGTGCTGGAGGCTTCTTTCTCCGGCTGCTCCACCCGCAAACTGAATCCGTTTGAGCCACTTTGCAGACTGTATTGGATGGGTTTGTTGGGTCGCGACGTACTCGATCTATCCATTACCTCCACGTTTCCGGTTACCCTGAAACTCTGGGGCTCCACGTCAGAGGTGATATAGGTCTGGATACGCTTTCGTTGAGGTTGCGACTCCGTGGAGCTGGGTTCGTTGAAATAGTTTCGGTAGGTGTTCTCCCTGTAACCAGTTTTTCCAGGCTTTTCCGGCACCGAGTGTAGAAGGTTTCCCCTGGGACTAGTGCCATAGGCTGCCGCATTGATAAAGTCCAGGAACCTGGGCGAGGTGCTCGTCTCGAAGGAGCGACTACTCGGGGCCTCGGCGGTTTGAACCTGAATGTTCTGGCTTTCGTCAAAGACGGTCTCCACCTGATCTGCGTTCTCCTCCACCGAAGGCCATTGCGTGGACGAGGGAGGGGAAACTACAACTGGGACGGGGCGTTGGGATGGGGACGGGATGGGATTGGATGGCTGAGCTGGACGAGATGTGGGCTGGGACACAAAGCTGACCAGCGACTTGGCCAGGCTCTGCAGCTTCGACTTGAGAAAGGGATTGGAGCTATAGGTCGAGGGTTTTTGGGAGCTGGTCGTGGTTGTGGTTGAGGTTGAGGTTGAGGTGGAGGTGGTTGTGGTTCTGGTAGTGGTTGTGTTCGGGGGTGTTGGCCTGTTGGGAGCTTGTGTTGTGGTGGTGGTCTTGGACTTGTGTTTATAGGGTTTATTTGCATGCGCTTTCGAGCTGTTGAAGAGACGTGTATTTTAATAAGTAATCACATCGATGTTAGTAGCTTAGCCTATCCCTGTCAGTCTGGTTCTGTCTTTTTTGGTTCTCAAAATTCGGATTTCATATCGGTTGCGGTTGGGGTTATCTTTTCGACTGCGAACAGATTCATGCTCATGCGGACCCCTATCGGTTATCTTATGGGTAGTCATGCAATGGGTACGAGTGGCTTAAACACTTTACAGGGCGACCGAAAGGCAGAGGCAAGTCAGCAGACAGCAAACAGTCAGCAGAGTTTCAGATGCCTACAAGTCTCGAGGTCGAGGGCCTAATAGGAAGCAAGTATCAGAGGGAGCAGCTAGAGAAGTATAGAATCTAGCCCTAGTTGGCAGATGTATCTTTTGTGTGTTCTGGATGTAAATGTGGTAGCCGAATCTTCAAGCCGGAATGAGCAAAGCTTACTAACTAAACACTGAATGACCGAGTTCAGATGGCGGTTTAAGGGGCATTCTTTTGACTGGTTCTGTCTGGCTGTGAAATACCTTGAGGACTTTGTAGTTGTTGATGTCGTTGTTGTTGGAGGTGGTGGTGGTGGAGGAGGTGGTGTTGTGGTGGTGGTTGTTGTGGTTGTAGTTGTTCTGGTTGTACTGGTTGTGGTGGACTTTGTAACCTTTGCGGTTTGTGTGTTGGAGACGGAACTCCTCGTTGGCGTAGATTTCGCATTCTGGGATCGAGTGGGAGTGGGTGTAGCCGACGTAACACTCTTTCCCGTGGGACCCACAACATTGGCAATCAGATCATAGTCATCCACTTGGGGCTTGGAGCGGGTCAGAGTGGGCTCACTCTGGTCGTAGTCCTCGGGAGATCCGTAAGCGTACTCCGCGGAGCTGGAGTAGCTGTAGTCCTGGCCAGGAGTGGTCAGGGTGTCGTAGTAGTTGCGAATGTCCGGCCGGGCAGAGGGCGTTGTCGAGGAGAGCCTTTGGATGGCCACCTGTTCCGGCCTGCTAGATAAATGTATTGTGGTTGGGTGTAGAAGTATCTGAATTTTGATGCGTTCTGAGTGAGAGTGTGGATCTAGCTGTGTGTGAGGTTCTTATTCTGGGGACTAACTGATTGGATAAGCTGTGGGTCTATGGGTTTCTGGGGTATCTAGAGAGGGATCTCCTTAGTGCTCGGTGGGTTACAATGCTCTGCAGGGCTGACTGTTTCTGTGTGGGTGATTTTAATTTTTCGGTGGATGGTTTCTCCGAGATGCTCCCATCCTAGGTTAAGACACGAGGGTGCTCTGACCTGCTAGCCAAGGTTACTTACCTCTGCGGGGATCTTGTGGGCTGATCGTACACGTTTTCCTGCTCGATCTGCGCAAAGAAAAACAAAATATTTATTCACAGATATAAATAGTTTATGCTTAAATGAAACGCACAAATAAAGGTCATTTTACGGATACATTGAGAACAAGTTTAGGCGCCAATAAATAATTTTATTAGTATACGGCGAATGTTTATAACTAGGTTTTTATAACTCCAACCAGTAGTGGCCATAAAATTGGTTGATTTATTTCCAATCATTGCTGGATTTTGTTAGAAATCGTTAAAGTGTGTGTTTAGTTTTCGGTTCATAAAAGAGGCTACATTTAATGGTATATTTGTGTTTATTTTATAAAGTTGCCGAGGTCTTAAAATGTGTGCATAATCAAAAGATTGTTAATAACACTTTGCAAACTGTTTATACTATTTTCGAATTCAAAATTAAATAGTTGGATTTTGCACATTAAGTTCGAGTTGGGGATAGTTAAGTTTAGATCCCTTCTCAAATAAAACGGGTGAGAAATTTAATTTCTTGCATAATAAAATCTGATAAAATCTCTCAAGTTGTTATGTTACAACTAAATGATTTGCATAAGTTACGAGTATCTTCGAAAGGCTACAAATATATGTACTCGTATGTCAGCTTTTCCCTACGAATACTTAATAATTATATCCGAATAGAGAGTAATCATCATCAGAAGTAGTCTCACCTGCGCATTGATGTCCTCATCGTAGTCGGTGCTGTAGGTCAAGGTAGGCTGGTTGCCATAAGTGGGTTGCCTCTGCTGCGGGGGGGTTGGAGTGGCAGAGAGCTCCAGGGGGCGGTAGGTGGACTGGGTTTGCTGTTGCTGGCGCACTGGAGGAGGAGCAGCGGGCTGGTACTGTGAGGCAGGCGGGGGCTGTTGGCGCTGATCCTGGTGCTGCTGCTGCTGGTACTCGATGTCCCTGTATAAATCGATATCGTCGTCGTAAACAGAATAATAGGATGAATCATAGGGATTTGGTGGGGCTTGTGCCTGCTGCTGATGCTGTTGCTGCTGTGGCTGTTGTTGCTGTTGTTGTGGCACTTGTTGGAATGGTGTTGGCTGAAGCTGCTGCTGATGCTGCTGCTGTGGATGCTGCTGGTTGTGGTAGCCGCCCCCGTGGTTAAATATGGATGCATTGTAGTAGTTACGATTGGGTTCTTGTGCCTGGGGCTGAGACTGAGCCGGAGACTGAGACTGAGTCTGAGGCGTGGGCTGTACAAATATGTTAGCTGCCCCCAGCGATGACGGTGAGGATGACTCAGCTCTGTACAAACATTGATGGTAGTTTTTGTTTTTTTTTGTGGTTTTTTTTTGTTTTGGTTGATGGTAATGTTGTGTTGCAGATTATTTACATTGAATGGGAGAGATGGAATGACGATTGTTCGTAAACAGGAGAGAAGAATGTAAAACGAGATCAAAAACAATTCATTTCAAATTCGTAACGTAATGAGGTACCAGAGATGAGGGGGGGAAGTTAGGGGAGTTAAAGCGATGAAACAGAGTTACATATAGAGGGGTTAGCTTAGGGATTAGGCTTAGAGGTTTAGGTTAAAGTAGCCACGTCCAGAACATTTTGGTTTAGTCAACTGTACAGGTTCGCTTAGTAACGGGTCTAGAATCGTAGACGTTTAAACGGTAGTAGAGTAAAGTATATGGTTTATGTACAGAGATCGTTTGGGCTGTATTCTTGGATTCACCGATTCTTTTTAGGGTGTATCTGTATCTGTGTAGCGGCACAAAGTATCTAAACTCGATCATCAGGCAGCGCTTCTCGCCCATAGCTACCTGTGTCTCTCCGAGCCCGGGCTGTGGTGAATGGAGTTCAGCTGCAGTCCGCCCAGTTGGCTCTGCTTGCCACTGGTCAGGTCGGTCTGGTTCTTGGTCTCCTCCGGTGCCATTGTCATCCACTTTTGCTGACCCCGCACTCTGGGTCGCGTTGTATAGCGCACTCGGGTGGGTGGTGCAGTTGAGGTTGAGGTGGTGCTGGAACTGGTACTGGCACTCAGAGCTGGACGAGTGCTCCTGGGAGTGCTGGACTGGGGCAGGCGGTGCTTTAGCTCCTGGAAGATGTCGCTGGGGAAGCTGATGAAGGAGGGAACTCCTGAGCCCGCACTGGGTGAGTTTAGTTGCGAGAAGTTGGGGAAGGGGCGTCTGGTAGTAGTGGCCTCCAGGAAACCCGTCTGGAAGTTGGGCGGACGCACTTTACCGGGTGATTCGGTTTGGAGATGTGGCCTGGGAGGGGCCATGGTCTCGGACATGGGCATGTAAGGTGGCATTTGCGATGGCGGCATTATGTCCTCATCCTCCTCGTAATCCTCGTCGTAGTAGTCCTCGACGGTCGTTGTGGGAGTTCGGTGAGTGGTGCTGGAGGAGGTTGAGGTGGAGGTGCTTGAAGTGGAGGTATGTTTGTTGAGCTGGTTCTGTATCCCCTTGATGAAGCTCTCGTAGCCCTTGAGGACTCGTGTGGTTGTTGTTGAAGTAACGGGCGTGGGCACAGTGGGCTTGGTTCTAATTCGGGGCTTCTGCGTTGGCGTTGCTGGACTGGAGGAGGTGGTTGGACTTTGAGTGGTGCTGGGACGTCGCAGGACCAGATTGTTGCGCAGGTTTCCATTCTGATTCCCACTCGGATTCGGATTGGGATTACCATTTCCATTCGCATTCCCTTCACTGCTCACCTGCTTGAAGTACTTGATCAAAGGATTTATGGCCGGATTCACGTTGGCCAGATCGCTGTTTTTCAGGTTGGCCATGAACTCGTGTATGTTGAACTGGAAGTTGGTCAGCTTTGATTTCGAAGTGGTTGAGCTGGTCAAAGGAGCCTCCGTGGAAGTGATAGTCTTGGTAAAAGTCTGATACGACTCCGGCATGGTGCTGTTTCCAGCATATGAAATGCCCACGGGCAGGTGAGAGAAATCCCGGAAGGGCACCTGCTGCCGATTGTTGGGTCGCAGGCTATAGCCCAGATTCGGAGCTGACACCACATTGATGTTCTGCGGAGTGACCGGTGGACGCACCTTCTGGACAGAGTGACCGATCTGGTTGGGCTTGGCCGTGCTGAAGATGCCCTTCATCTTCTGATTCGCCACAATGTTGTACTGGAAGTAGTTGCTCTCCGTGGTGGTGCTCCTCGGAGGAGGATCGGCAGTACCAATGCTGTACTGGGAGACCAACTTTCCGGGATAAATCCCAGACTGCTGCTGCTGTTGCTGTGGCTGTTGGTTGTTGTTGTAGAATCCACCCATAGTACTGTACTGCCCATGAGGGGTCACCTGCTGCGCATGCTTTGAGGGATCCAGAGGAGAGTAGTAGAAAGGGGTTGGTGCGGTGGTTGCTGCAGCTGGAAGGGATGTCCCTCCTGCGTTTGGATTCGCAGGAGTCACCGGCTGATTGTCCAGATGGAAGTACGCAAAGTTCTCCGCCTGCAGGTGTTTTCTTCGCTCTTTTAGCTCCTTTAGCTGCTGGATGAGGTAGGGAAGGAGATCTCCCGCTCCTGATTGCTGTGGTCTTGCAGCTCCCGCTCCGTAATAGTTCCCTGCAATGGGCCGGAAGTCATCCTCCACGGGAGGAGGTGGCAGGGAGAGATTGTACCCAGTATAGACCACCTTGGGCTTCTGCTGCTGGGGACCAGCAGGTGCAACCTGTTGTTGCTGGTGGACATAGGCCTGATAGCCGGGACTCAACTGGTTGTGGTTGTAGTTGTGGTTATGGGTGGGATTGGGTGGCGACAGGTAGGGATTGTAGTTCCCAAAGCTGTAGCCAGTTTGCTGCTGCTGCTGCTGCTGGTAGGTTTGGGGCGGAGGAGGTGCATCAATGGCCCTGTAGTTCTGTCCCGGCCACTTGGATGAGGTGTGCACAAGGGGTCTCAATTGGCGGGGTCTTCTCTTTGACTCTCCCACAGCCGCGTCTTCACCATCACCTACTACCTCCCCCTGTTCAGGGTCCTCCTCCCCTGCTCCCTGTTCGTACTCAAATTCCATTGTGGTCTCCTTGGGCTGACTGATCTTGGAGGAGTATTTCTGAGGCTGGGCAATGGCAGGGGCAGCCTCGTCGAAGTGTTCTTGGGAGTTGTTCGAGCTGTTGGAGGTCTCACTACTATTAACCGGCAAGGAGGAGCTACTTTCCGGCTCCAGCACTTCGCTGGAAGTATTGGAATCATTGGGGCTCTCTGTCTCCGGAGAGACCGTGACCTGATCCCCGAGATCCCTTCGCTTGCGGATGGAACTCCCTCCATCGAGTCGGTTGTGGGAAAGTTCGTCTTCGAGCGTCCGTTCAACGTCCAAGTATTCGCTGTTTGCGTACAGTTTTTTTCGGTTTCGGTTTTGGTTTTGGTCCGGGTTCGAGTTCAGAGTGTTCGGAGTGATTGTGTCGGTTGTTGGAGCAAGATATAGTAGAGATAGTGCAATATGCATTGTATGAGAGAAGAGAGCATGGAATACGATGAGTGGCGTAGAATTTTGACTCAATAGAGTATATCAGTACAGTAAGATAAAGTAAGGAAGCAACGATAGATGATGGACAACTGAGAGCTAGAAGCTACAGCTACAAGATCAGATGATCTTACCTGTAGGCCGTTCCAAAGGCATAAGATCCGATCTTGCCCGACTGGGGAATGGCGTTGATGCTGGCCTGGTGGATGATCCCATCCCGATCCCTTTGCACCTGGCTCACGGTGCTGGGCTGTCCTCGGTACACTCTCTGCTGGCGATCCGACTCCTCCTCCTCCTGCACGGGCGGCAAGGTTTCCTGGGCCTCGGCATACAGCTAAACAAAAATAGTCGTGAATCACAATTCATTTCAATTAATTATAATTTTTCTGGAATTTCTCGTAAACTGTTGTAAATAATAAAGCCCAGGTCAGGGAACCCTGAAGCAAGAGGTTTTTCTTGAATATGGAACTTGTTCCCAAAAGATAAACAATTTCTAAAGCCATTTATCACGCGTCTGTCGCTAGAACCAGTTATGACTTATAAGCATATTCCATTGTGTAAAATTTCAGTTTAATTAAGGGTTTACTGCTGTCAAGATAATTCCGAATATATTTGAGATAAAACAAATGGATTTCTGGTTTTCGTACTCTCAGATATTTTATAATTATTTAGACAAGATTGTCACGCACAAAAAGATGGGTGTTTGATACTATATTTGAAGTGTGCATATATTTAAAAATTTGGGATATAAAATATACAAATTTAAAAAAAATTTTAAAGTGCATTGAAATACAATTTTCTAAGTAGAACCTTTCAACTCTCCTCCAAAAACTCACCTTCGCTATGTCCTCCTGGGAGTCGAGCAGAGGCTTCGGTTGACCCCTTGACGTGACCACCGGGTTGGGGGCCACTCGCAGTTCTGGAGGTGGTGGGATGTGCTGCACCTGAGCCTGGATGACCTGAGGAGGAGAGCGATGGTATTGGGGCGACACAGTGGGCGCCTTCTGAGCCTGAGCCCTTCCTTCTCCGCCCGGACTGCTGAAGGCGGACCCAAAGCGAACTCGGCTGGGCACGTGCTGCTGGTGCTGCTGGACTTGGGACTGGGTCTGACTACGTGCCGGGCCACGCTCCGAGGATGTGTCCACCAGCTCGCAGCCCACGTTGCGGGGCCAGTCGCAGGTCTGCAGCTCGTGCGAGTACATCAGCCCGCCGGTGCAGCTCTCCAGCAAGGCTCCTCCGAAGACGCACACGTAGTACTGGGTGCAGTCCGTCGGGTGCGGGTAGTAGCCGAACTCCTCGGGGCAGTCGAAGCTAAGGCCATTGGAGCTGCTGGACTTTGAATTCGTTCCGAAGCTGGTGCGGGAGCTGATGACGCGCGAGGTTCGTTTGTTCTGCGCCTCTGTGGGTCCTGCAAACAACGGATTGAGATTGTGGAGTTAATAACCTTGATTATTGCATAAGATTGGTTTTGTATTCAATGTCAGGGGACTTTTTAAAGGAGTTTATTGAACAAGGGGCGGAAGACATCAAATGTTTTTGTAATTCCTTAAGATGAAATACATTTGTATTTAGCTTCCAATTTATTAAGAACACCATTTTAAGAATGAGAAAACCCTTAAGAAAATAGTGAAACAGTATAGACCACTAAACTCGCATTTCATTTGGCTTAAACTTATTTAAACTGGAAAGTTAAATAATTCTGTAAACAAATATTTTAGAATGTGATCAATTTCTCGGAAATGTTGTTATTGGAATCGCAGTGATTCCATCGCAAGTTGAACTTGCAATAGCATTATTTATCGTTCCTAAAATATCTGTGCCTCTGACAGTGGCAATTGCAACATCTCGACCGGCTGCTGCACTGGCTCGAAAGAGGTCAATGGTGGCTGAAGTTGTTGTATTACTTCCATTGAGCGATCGCCGAACACCGACTGCGATTCACATAGGCCTGTCACGGTTTTATTTGCACTTTTAATAGATTTCTTCAGAACAGACAACCTGCACCTGAATGGCAGACTTTTTGCCGATTGTTGTGGCTTCTTTGCCTGACCTTCTCAAGCAAGACTAAATGCCACTTGCTATAAAAAAGATTCACTTGATTCCTTCTAACAGTAGAGAATCTTTAACTTTAAGACTTTTATGTTTACGGTCCCCTAAAATAGCGGAAGGCTTTAGCTCTAGATTAGGATGGGAGTGTTAAATGGTTGGCACTTTGTTTCGTTGTTATAAAAATAACAAAAGACCTTGTTTGCTTTATTCACTCACTAATTGGCCAAAATATAATGTTTTAGTGCCAAGAGGGGGGATATACAGTTATGCCATCAAGCCATCAGGCAGTTGTGTTACTTTTTGGAACTTACTTAGGCCCAGTTTTAATGCTTTTGTTCGTTAAAGTTTATTCCCCTCCAATTATCATCTCATTTGGGGAACACGGCGCCGGAATTTTAATTGAGAAAACCCCAGAAACAGTGCCAGTCGAAGTCCCCAACCCAATCCCCAATCCCCAACCAAATCCCAACCCACGAGCCAAGAGAAAGAACGGCACATGTGGTTGCATAACACCCGAAATTTATTGCCATAACGGCCAATCTACATCGACAGCCTCCAAAAGCGTACGGCGAACTCGACTCAAGAGTCTGGCAGCGATTTGCGCTGAATCAGCCATCGCAGCCATCAAGTGGTGACAATTGGCCCGCAAAAAGTTTTAATTATAAAAACGTGCCGTTATAAGCCCACAAAGAGGTAACTGCACCCAAAACAAGAGCCTGACCTCAAAGCGCCTAGTTGGGGACGTCGGGCAGAAACCCCTTTTTGGAGGCAACAAAGCCAGCCCAACTAAAATAAAACACAAATCCAAACTGATTACGCCGAACAATTGGGGCTCAATTTGAATTCAATTGAAATCAATTCTTTGCAATCAAAGTTATTGCAGCTTAAATGCTGCGCAAACAACCCAAGCCAACTAAGGCTGCTCCAAGGCAACAATGTTGCGAGTAACTCCACCAGCCGACCGACAGATTGCAATAACTTTGTGGCTTGCCTAGCCAACTGTTTTATTACTTGACGATACCCAATAAATTAAAGAGACTTGCCCCAGGCCAATCCAAAACTTTGAATGTTGCACAAGCCACGGGCCCGGCCTAGCATTCAGATTTTATTCCGACTTAGAATTCCACAACTCTTGAAATCGGGCGATGGTCACGGATTATCATTATCCCACTTGTTTCGCCAGCCAGCCAGCCATCCAGCCAGCCGAAAGGTACAATCAAAAATATTCACCCCGGATCCGGGTCTCTTTGGATCCACCCACGTAGCCAGAAACACGCCAATATACGGATACAATGGAGCGATGTCCGCGACTAACAAACAATTATAAGCCATGTCAGAGCCGTTATGCTGCACTTTTGACCGGACACGAGTGGCACGAGAGGCACGTTAAAGTTAACGAGCCCCACCAGGTATTAGGCCTTTTGATGAACCCGCTCTTTCCATACTGATGTACACTCAAAAAGATTTTTGATTAGTTTTTAGACTCATACTGAATATTTTAAAATTTGCTGGAAAATTTTAGGAAAGCTAAATTGATTTATTATTTTTATAGTTGAAGAAAAATGATTTGAAGTTTTAAAAGTTTTTAATTTTTAGCAATATACTCTCTAATGTATGTTATATAATGAACATTAGATAATATATTTCTTTCATTGAAATATTTATTTTGAATCTTTTAATTTAATTTTTTAGTGCGCATTCACTTTCGCAGTCCTACTGTAAAAACTGCGGAGTAATCCAGTCTCCTCGGCCTAGGACTGACATTATTTTGATTGGGCGTAGATGATTCGCTAATTCGAAGTACATGACGAACTGTCCCCCACTGTGCTCCAATATTCGCGAATCAGTTTAGAAAGGAGTCGTGCTCAGGCTTGGATAAAATCAAAGCTGGGCCGATGGAATAGATAAGTAGTTGGGTGCCATAGATGAGTCTCCTACGACTCTCACATAGTAATTGTAGCAGCTGTCTGGAGAGGAATGGTGTCAAGGCTCGGGGAGGGCATCCGTCCAACCAACCATCCATCCACTTAGCATGCAGCGGAGCTGGCACGCTCCACAAATTGTGTAATTAACGCGCAAAAACGTCGTCGCACTCCAGCCGCGAATATCAGCTGCAGTGCTACATTGACCGACTCCGAGTGACTGATATATAGTATAGGGAAGCCAATCACGTGCCACCGGCAATTGACCATGCCAGAGACAGAGCCAGAGCCTAGACCTGCTGTCAGCCGTTCGGATGACATTTGTATTAGGCAGCCGTCGCGGATTGTTTGGGTTTGTTGTGTTTGCTATTGGTATGGCGGAGCTATGCAATCGGGCTTTCTGCTCCACTAAACAATACCTCTATGTACGCCGTGACGTTACAAGTGGAGTTAACGCTAAAGCTAACGCTGGAGCTGAAGCTGAAGCTATAGCTAAAGCTAAAGCCGGGGCCCGACTTGGCTGGTCTGATGTTATGCAACGCTCAGTAATTCCACCATAAGCCTGATTGGTTTTCTTTGGCGCTTGTCGTTTGCGCTGGCTCATTTCTTGCTGCTCCACTTGTTGCTAAAGCGAATGCAGTCCATTACGCGACGCTTGTGGAGGGGAAAGAATGCCATTGTTAGCTGGATACCAGCAGGCCTGCATTTGAACAAAAGAACACTATTGTTGGGAACCCGATACTTGAAACGATTCAATCAATAAGTTTACAGTTCGAGTTA
Source organism: Drosophila setifemur (assembly GCA_021224005.1). Lineage (NCBI taxonomy): Eukaryota > Metazoa > Arthropoda > Insecta > Diptera > Drosophilidae > Drosophila > Drosophila setifemur. The sequence goes on along the minus strand of JAJJHY010003831.1, from coordinate 16,576,294 downwards.
GAGCCCCCTTGCAACCTATATTTGTTGTATCTTATAGTTCTCTGAATCTAGATGCTTAAGCCTTTTCAACTTGGCTCCTAGATTTACTTTGGGCATTTACATAAATTGAATCCACGATTAACTAGTACAATGCCTCGCTCGTTTCGACTTCCATGCCCCCAAGAAGATGCATCGCATGACCAATGACGACACTTGCCCCCAACCGTCCCCGGAGCGATGCATTCAGAAGCGTGCCGAAGTGAGCTTTACGACTCCGAAAAACGGTCTGCAGCTTGGCCTTTCCGCGTGGAGTAGAGTGGAGTGGTGTGCTCAAAGTGCACTCGACCAACAACTTCTCGGCCATAAAACGCGGTTTGATGAGCCACTTGACTTTCATGTCAGTCGGAAGCGGCCATAAAACACGGCACTCGAGACAACGGCTTAGGCACTGCCAAATAAATAGGCATCGTATTTTGGGACAACATGTGCCCAAGATCAGCAGGCGGCATTTTATTATCATTTAATTTGAATGCTGCTAGGCTGCTCGAGAGATGGCCATATAAAATCAATAAAAGTGTCGTATCTGTGCACACTGAATATTTATAAGTGACCCAGCGCGAAGTGGGGATGTCTGAGACCAGAGACCAGTGACCACAGACCAGAGACCGGAGTCTGTTAGTCGCAGAGTTCAAATCGGAGTCGTGTGTCACCCGCTTGTTGGCAGTGATTTAGCGCTTCCGTGCCCAAGGCGCTAATTTATGTAAAGCGACATTTGTTTAATGTCTTATTGAGGCGATGCCATTTCCAGCTCTTTAACGAGGCGCTGATCTGAGGTGGGATGATCCTAGACCAGAGCCGAAGCTTTATGGCCCAATGAGGTGCTTAAGCGCTGGCAGGCTTCGGTTTTGTTTGGCCTGGTCAGGCGAACAGGCGGCATTTCAACACTGCCTTCGACTTATTTGAAGCCATAAAATTGGCAACCGCCAATAGCATGGCCAAATTTAGACAAATGGCGCGAAACATTGCACTAATTGCCACCTCGTTTGGCAGCGTCGGATGCAGCCCCGACTCGAGATCTGATTTATGTCGCCCGTAATGAGCCACATTTGACCACATCGAATTTAATAGGGTTGAAAAGCGGTTGATGGGCCGAAAAAGAATAGGGTCTGGAAATTAATCGGTTTCGTCACGTTATGTGAGCTAACAAGGCTTTTCTCCCCCTTCTTCAAATAAGATTTTTCATTGTTAATGCACCAATTAAACGAGTTCGTTACGGTATTAAATTTGTATAATAATTTATGTATTAATGTTTCAATTAATAGCTCGTTTCCCAGTGGGATACAGATTGAGGCTCTCAATCTCTAAACTCTTCCTTCTTTCCTTTTTCAATTTGTAGGAAATAAGATTAAGCATTAAGTGGGGCTAGCCATATCAATAATCCCTGCAAAAATCGCCAAGTACCAAACCCAATTAATTTCTTGCTAGCAGTGTGAAAGTTGTCTATTTGGAAAACTGTCTTTTTTTGGTATGCCTGACTGCCCGAACTGATGGCTCAATTTCTTTTTCGCGTGTTTCGCGTTTGAACTTTTAATTAAACACGGCTGACCAGCGGCTGGGCGAGCACCCGGCAAGGCGAGTTTGTTGCCCAAGTCTTTCGATTCGCTGGGTGCGGTCCGCGCAATTAAACGCACGCTCGGCACAAGCACAGAGCACTCCCGCACAGCAGTACGGAAATATAAATCATGGGCTTCCATGGGTGGCTTTCGTTTGTTTTCATTTTCAATCGGCTGCGCAAATCAAATCAATGGAAGGGGCCCCGAAGAGCAGCCCTGCCGAAGGCGACCGCCGCCCCAATTGTTGTTGCATTCCGGAGTCCAGAGTTTTTCGCTTTCTGTGTTATGAAACGCCGCCCAGCTGACCACAACTAGTGTTCGAGAGGTTGTGGATGCAGTCTCCTTCCATTCGCTTGGCATGCACACTCGCAGGAAGTTCACTGTTCGGTGTTCAGTGGCATCAGTTTCCATTGCAGTTGGCTCAGAGCTTTTCCTTTCCAAAGGAAAAGGAAAAGTCTCCGCCGCCAGCTGCACTTCCTGCGGGGAGCGGGATCCCTCGTAATCCTCTTATGCCATCCACAGACACGTGTTTCAATTGCTTAAGCAGCTAACAGCTACCGATGCCGGCAATAATTTCACACCAACCAGCCATAAATAATGGGCCAACATGAGCTCATGAGCAAACGAGCGGAGCTCAGAAGGCTGGGAGCTGAGATAATGTTAACTCTAAGCGGATTGAAATATTGGCGGACTTAAGAACTGCTGGCGAGCCAAGTCAGAATTTAAATTATGGTCTTAGATTTATCAGCGTGCGTTCTATACAGTGGAGCTTGCATAATTCAAACTTCTGTCTAATTGGAAAAATCTTACAAACTGACTTTTGGTACCTAAAAGATATTTTGTAGAGAAAGATTTCTCAAACTTATCAGAAATTTACATTAATATATTTAAAGCAAATTAAAAAAAAAATATTAATTTTTGAATAAAAAAATATATCGTATCAACCGGGCAAAGCTAAACAATGCAAAGTTTAATAAATATAATATTTGAATAATTGTTTGGGTTTTAAATTGATGATTTCAGCTAGTTGAGCTGCAATTAAAGATTTATTTATTTATTTACCACTTCTCTTCTAGAGCCTGACACACATTTTGTAATACTTATTTTGACCACATCACTTACATATTAAATGGAAATGTGACAGCAAACGAGATTATGATAATGTTATTTGGGGCACAGACAAAGAAAACCCCAGATCGGATGCCGATCGGGCTACCACACAGCAGCACCTGGAACTCCTGAGGAAGCCCATCAGATAGCTAAATGTGGTAATATCCCCACTCCGAGGTGGAAGCATCACTCAGCGAGCATAGCGAATCTTTCCGTGCCATCGGAATTAACCAATTTCGATTTCAACGCTCGCCGGCATGACAGATTTAGGGGACTTGGGTAGTCTGGGTAGCCAGGGATGGCAGTGGCAGTGGCAGAAGTAAAAATGAAATAATCGCCATGAGCAGGCAGAGGCAGTGGTGAACCCATTTTCGAGAGTACCGCAAAACAGGAAATATGCAGCACTTACTCCATCTTAGCCCCTGCCCCACTCCCAACCCTCCTCCCCTCGAATCCGAACCGATTGCCGATGCTTTCCTTTTCACTGTGGCTGTGGGCCACATTCAAATACTAAGTAGAGCTCCGGCCTGAAGCGCTTTTCGGCTATTATGCAACGTGCCTATCTATCGACTGGCTGGCTGGATGGCTGGGTTTCTGGCTTTGTGTTGCCAAACACACACACAACATCGACAACGTACAATCGGCTGAGACTTAAGCCCCAACTCGCTTTTCCTCTCCACTATTTTGGGGGAGAATGCTCCAATTTGCTGGCCAGCCGAAACTCAGCCAAACTCGGCTGACTTTCTTTGCACACTTACGAACAGTTCAATGACTAGTTCAGTGCACTACTTTTAGCCAGGCTCTGGCTCTTTGTGTGTAAACTGCCTTTTGGCCAGTTCGTTGGTCGGTTCAATTTCAGCTTATCACCTAATAACAATCTTTGGCGGCCTTTTCCGTTGTTTCCAATTCGATTATGCAGTAAGTGAGTTATGTGGTTTAACTTATTGTACGGGATCCTTTGAGCTAATTTGAAAGGTGGCCCAAAGTATGGGCCATTTATAAAAATAACTGCCAAGAATGCTTGTCTGGAAAACGAAGCATGTGGCACGCAGCTATGTGGCACTTAAAAAGGGAATTTTTTGTTAATAAGCTTAAGAAAATATTTTGACTTAAAAAATTGGGATATTATAGATTTTAAATGTGCTGTTTATTTAGAAAAAACAAATGTAAGTGTAGAAAATCAAGTCAAATGTTCAAATCTGGCGAATAATTACTCCAGATTTTCATTTTTTTTATGTTTCTAAATCTTATTGATGGGGACTCTCAAAATTAAATGGCAATTTTGGCTCCTTTTTTTGGAGTGCCTGCTCCACGCGATCGCCTTAGTCATGTGGAGCTTGGAGCTTGCAGCCGGAGCCGGAGCCACCTGTCCATGTCAGCGACTTGGCTTTCGGGGCACGCAGCAGAGCTCAGCAACAACTCTCGTTATGACTGGCAATATGACACTTGTGGCACACGATTTTATCAACTTGGGCAGCTTTTCAAAATGTTAATTGGCAGCGGATTTTCAAATACATTTTGGAAACATGGTCGACGTTTCTGGTCTGCTGGAGTCCAGTCTCAGTCCAGGGAGCATGTCTTGGGATTGATTCAGTTATTTCCTTTTTTTTCGGGCTGTTCTAGGGACGACATTCCTGGCCATAAACTGTATTTGCATTTGAGTGGCCCAAAAGTGAATGCTGTCCGGGCATCGGGCCGGCGACAAAAAGCGCAGAGCACGGCGGGAAAGTGGGTCAAACCGAGAATGTTGCATAACCCAGCGGCAGACATTCGAGCCAGCTCCCCTGCTCGTGTGCTGGTATCTGAGATCTTTTTTCTGTCTCGTTTCGTTTTTCTATTTATTTCCATTATTTTTTTTCGCTAGTGACTGCAACTAGACCACGCGACTAAAAGCGACTAAAGCCGAGTCTGCGGCGACAACGACAACGACAAACCCAGCTGAGCGATTGTGGTGAGGTGGTGCAAGGCTTTGGTCTGGGCTACCACGCCCACAGCAAACTCAAAATCGATCACTTTCGCTTGCCGCAACTGGGGAATGGGGATTGGGTACTGAATGCAACTCGAAAGACTGGCAATATGGCAACCGTTCGATTTATGTGCTGGGCAATGTCCGCGTCTTGCTCCGTCGTGTGTCGCATTCGCAATGAGGCCGCAATAATCGAGGAGCTCAAAAAACTGAAAACTAAAGCAATCGGAGACGGGATCGGGATCGGGAACGTTTACTGGTCTTAGCCAAAGCCCAGTCTGGGCGGTGACAATCTAGCAAGCCCGTGGTTTGGGCTCCGTCACTTAAAGAAAAATTACTGGAATACCATAATATTTGATTAATCATTCGTGACTAAAATGGAATTTTTAATGGCTAAACATGAGCGTAGAATTTGACAGAATATTATAAATTATTCAATTACATTGATTTATTTTTGGAGGATCAACGTCTTGAACAATATTAATTATTCGAATACCTCATATTATAGGAATTATTTTAAATTAGGAAACCATTAAAATAAAAAACTAAATACAGGCTAATCATTCTATACAAAGAAGACACCTACACTTTCGTGGACTACGAAATGGTTAATAGAATTAATCTTTAAACCCTCTTTTTTTTGAGTGCAGCTGGGAATGGGGTAAGGAGTGCAACGCGGGATTTGCTCCACAAATACGAAACATATTTTGATGTTGTAAAAACGCTTCGAGGGCGATCTGCAGCGATTGCATTGTGTAGTGATGTAGTTGTGTAGTACATGACGGCAGTTTGTTTTCGTCACAGACTCGGTTGACGCTCCGCGTTACATTTCAATGGATGTTGTCTGGTTGTTGTGGCCAAAATTGCAACACGTTTGGGAATCCGATTTGTGTGACCCGCCGAAACGAAGACACAACCCCGATTCTGGCAAATAATCGAGCGTGTACCCAACGAAAATACCAATTTGGAGTTTGCCTTGACCGCGGCGTTAGGAAGGAGGCTTGGACTAGCTGAACTGAAGAAGACTGCTCCGCCCCCCGAAGGTCACGGCCTATCCCCACATAGAGGGTAAAAAAAAAAAACAAAAATCAAGTCACGAGAGAAAACAAAGCAGTGGGCGATGCCATGGCAGTAACAAATTGCAAAGGCAACTAACCATAAATTTTGGCGAAACATCCAACTCGACGCGAAGGAAGCACTTCAGCCGAAAGCCAAATTTACATACAGTAAACAATTTCTGCTCCACCGGATTGCGGGTCATCTCGACGTTTACCGTTTACCTCTTTGCCGTTCAATTCAATTTGAGATGAAAACGCCCAACAGCTACAGCTACAGCTACAGCTATAGCTGCAAGTACAACACACACCCGCGGGTCAAGGTACTCGTATCTGTCGGATACCAACAATGCTGATGCTGCTAACGAGCGGATCGCGGAATTGTTGACCCACGTAAACTAAAAAGTCAAAAGCGGAGTTGAGTTTTCTTTATTGTTTACTGAAGCCACTCTTCAAAGATCCACAAGATGGATTGGGCTACTTAAGCATTTGTCTTTGCCAATTCGATTCGCCTTTCAATGCTAATCGATTGCGATTCTCCGGGCACAGGTGCACGGAAGTCTTTACCATTTGAAGAGCCATTTGACGAACCCAACTAACAGCCGAAGGTTTGAGCTCTTTATTACCCAACTGATCGAGTAGAGAGCGACAAATTTGAGGCTGTCACATCGGGCGACGGGCAGTCATAAGAGCTTTGTGGCAATAACCATTTTCCTTTCACTTTTCATTTAAATGAATTTGATAAGCACCAGAGCAGCAGAGCGGCAGAGGCAGACAACTGCAACAATGACCAGACCTGGCCGAAACAACTTGATAGTGCCGGAAATCTGTGTTGCCAGGCTACAGCTACTGCTTTACATTCCCGTACTTGTTTGCGGCACACGTTACCGAAAATCCTAGTACTCGCAGCAGCAGTGTTGCAACACACACACTTTGTGGCAATGTTGGTCAAATTCGAACAAGTTGCAGTCTAGGCTCGTACAAAGGAAAAAACAATTTTTTTTTTTGTTGTTAGTTGGGATAAGGATTTTTACACCATCAAATATTATTATTTCAGGAAAAGTAAACATTCAATCTACTGAGTTGTAGTAAATAAAGGTGCGCCAGCTCATATCTGGATTTTTAATTTCGTTTGTATTAAGAGTACGAGTATATGTGAGATTGTGTATTAAACGATCTTTTCTCGCAGTGCCTTTAGACAGTCAAGCCTGTAGCGGTTGCCACAATTATCTTTGTGGATGGAAGCATTGTCTGAGGTCGTTTATTTTGAGACTTTGGCGAATGTCTTATCAGGCAACAATTGGCGAGCTTCTTGAACTCCAAACCCAAACGCAAACCCCAACCCAAACCCCAAGCCAGCAACTTTCTCGGGTGGGCCTCAATTTCCGCTCATTGTCTGCCCAATTGACGCTTCCGCTTTTCACGAGTTGGCGAGCTGGCTGAAATAATTAGCCAATATGCATTTTTCGGGAGGACGACGCCCCTGCATTTCCAATTGTGAATTGTAAGTTGTGAATTGGCATTCGGCATTCGGCAATCACAGTGCGAGTTTTGCGGTTTGGTTCGCCGCATGCGATTGCTTATATTTTTTATGGCCTGTCATTCAGCCGTTGACTTGATAGCTTCGGCACCCGATCGCTCTTTCCACTCGGAGCACTTCGAAAGGCTGGCGGGGATGGGAATGGGAATGGGATTGGGTAGGCCTGCCGTGGGTTGATTAATGCCTCCTGATGGGGCTTGGGCGGGCCAGCAATGAGGCGATGTCTTCATTTTTAAGTGCAGCCCAATGATGTATTATGTGAGCGATTTTGTGCAGTTAACAAAAATGTTAAAAATGTTTTCTGAAGTTTATGAATGACTTGCTCTTATTTATCGTTCTGAAAATGTAACTCTTTGGAGTTTATATTCTGTGCGTTGGTTTTTTCTCTGGTTGGAGTAAGTTCTCCAGACCTCTCCCACTTGACTCTGTCCATAATGTCCAGGCTGCGAATAATCCCATATCTTACTCTGGTGTCACCTCCTTCCGCGACCCACTTTCCCACATCGCCCACCAATGGCTAAGACTTCGCGTGAGATCAATTTCGAAGAGATCGACTCATCTGGAGGTAACTTATAGTATGCCAACCAAAGTACTCGGCACGATTACGTATGCGTAATTTGTGCATAAAGAAAACAATCATGCCGACTGGAAATTGAAATCTTCCGCATTGGGAAGAAATTGCGTTCAATTGTCGCAGTCGCAATAAATAATAAACTACGGAGCACATCTGCTGGGAAGCCGCTACGGATTCGCCGGTTGGATTTTTGCCGAGTTGTGGTGCCTTTGCCAGATGAATAGGGGAAATTGGGCTATCGAAAGCACACATGTGTCTGAGTCTGCGACTGGGACAGAGACTGCGACCCACTGGGGAGATTGGGGAGATCGTGACTGCTGCCACACTTAACTGACTGCTCCGGGACGGGATTCGGTGCGTGGGTAAGTAAAGTCGTTGGCCAGGCCAGGCCAGTGCAATAATCAGTTTGGCAGCAAAAAGCCAGCAGAGAGAGCCTTCAGTATTGGCACGTTTAACCCGTAGATGCGGCGAGGGGCTAAATTTTATATTTAAGTTTAAACACAAAATTAAATTTTTTTCAATAAAATTAAAAGGATCTTGAAAGATTCCCAAAAACTCCACACTTCGAAGATAGTTATAAGATATTTTTAAGAGATATATATTCTCCCACACGAGGGTTAAGTCACTTTCGCATTACAATAAATGGAGTCAAGAGACTGGGCACAAATCGATGGCTGCGTTGCGATGCAATGTGATGGTGATGGCTGTGATGTAAGAAAAGTAAAGCAAGTATCATAACGCGGCAGGGGCATTTGCCATGCAGCATTCAACATTCGGCATTCAACATTCGTCGTTCGCCATTCGTTACACCTCCTGCACGATATTAAAACGCAGCTTGTAATTAACATTCCCCGACCACAGTAGTAGTTGCAGGGTATGTGCAATCGGCGGGATGCATTTGAATTTTAAATTTTCGCACGGCAGCCCGGAGTTTGGAGTTTGTAGCCCAGAGCTCGGAGCTCGGCGCTCAGCTCAAAGCTGCCAACTCCGGGCCCAGGTCTAGGGCGTTTAACCCAAGTCTGGGCACAAGAAACCGCTTGTTCGCATTGTTCGGCGGCTCGTTTGTTTGTTTTTTTTTTTTGTTCGGTTGTGTTTCCCATGGGAGAGCTGGCAAATAGTCGCCTTCACTTTCCGCCTTCTATCTGCATATGTGCTCTTGATGGAATCAACAACTTTCAAGCATTTTGCAATCTTAATTTTAATAATATCTTTAACGTTTTTCTTCGTTTTTTTGTTGAAATGTAATTCCGCAACGGAAGAGCTTGTGGAAATACGGGAATTTAAAAGTAAAAATGAAATGAAAAGGGAGAGTTCTGCCAAAAATAAAAAGTACAAATCATGTCTGAAGCATGGTTATTTTTACTTATTTATATTTGGGTGTTATGATAGGGGATTTCTAAAAATAAAACCTTACAGCTCTTTTACAAATATGGGAAAACAAAGGGAAAGCAAAAGGGAAGAATATTTAAAAGCAGCACTGTTCTTCAAGCAAATGAATGATAAAATACTAACTAAAAATGCAAAAAATCCAGCTGTTGTAAGTCAAGTTTATTATTTTGCCCTCCCACTAAAGCAACTCTTAAAATGCCAAAAGTATAGCAAAGGCCACCTAACAAAGCCCCCGGCGGTTGGGCTGTGGAAAAATCAACAAATCCGCCCAGCCTAGTCCGCCAGCCCAGTCTAACCGAGACCAGACCAGACCAATCCAGCCCCAGCTCCAGCACCAGCACCAGCCCAACCCAGGCTCCGAGCTTCAAACTTCAAGCCAAGTTACTCCGCAGACATAAAGTAATTGCTACAATCGTTTTGTTAAGCGTCAATTATATCTAATACACGTGTGGGCAGCCAAATTACTTAGAAAGTCACTCACAGATTGAATTTGAGTTTTGGCCAGATGGGATCTTTACCAAGAACTGAGCATTTCGTACTTTAGTATAGCCAGCGTTGATTGATTTTGATTATATTTTAATTTTTATTAATTACAAAAAATCTGGCATTAAGTTGATTTATTTTCGAATATAAATTGTATTTTATCCATGGGGGGCAGCCAAATTACTGAAGGAATAACTCACAGGTTGAATTTGAGTTTTGGATGATGGCATTAACTATTTTTTCTTCAGTAGTTAAACTATTACTGTATTAGTATTGCGTTTATGGATTTATTTTCGAATATAAATCGCGGTAGTAATAACTGCGAATGAACCATTCCCCTGATTGATTTTGATTCTTGCCTAATCTACATTTTCGTTTCATTTTCCTTGACATTTCAAAGGGGAATTAAAAATGGAGCAGCCTCAGCCTGCCCACGCTGTGTTGGCGTTGTAAATGTTGGTAATTGTGGGCGCCTACTAACGACATTAACTGCTTATGCCAACTACAAAAGGCAAAGGCAGCGGGCACCAGGCACCAGGCAGAGACTTGGCATTAGAATCCGAGTACGAATTCGAGTCCAAAGCCCAGTCCAAAAGTGAACGGACCGACGTGGTGTGGTCTATGGTCTATGGCACATTTTGGGCTTGGGTGTGCCCCAAAAGCCAGAGGTTCGCTTGGCGTAATATGCAAAATAGTGGCTGTAATCCGGCTGACTTGCATGTTTTTGATACGCTATCTTAATGATCCTTGTCCCAATTTTGTCGCGACATTATTAAGCCCGGGCACTCGAGATCCGTGTTGCATTTGGTCCGTCAGACGTCATGCGTTCTGGATTGGAACTCATAAATGACATTTTAATTATGCTCGACTGTCGTGGAGTGGTGGAGTGTAATGATTGAGTTCGCTTTGTGGCTGCGGCTTTCAGAACGGAGCTCCGAAGCCGAAACCAATTCAGGGTCACTCAACGCCTCAGCCCGACAAACAGTGAGCTATAAAAGGCGACTGCCAGTTGCGCAACAGAATAATATGCAGCTAAGAAGCCATAACCATTATGGTTTCTAAGTCGGCCTGCGTCGGCGGCGGATCTGACTTGATTCCATTCGAAACGAAACGAAATGAAATGAAATAAACCGAACAAGACAGCGGCAAACAAAGCCTTATTGGACAAGCCAAACAATTATAGCAGCAAACATGACAATGCCGCAAAACAATTACATCGGGGCAATAAAAGCAAATGGAGCTGAATCTAATTGAGTCCGGGGGGCCTCATATTTGTATATGTTTAGCATTGAGGCCCATTTACCAGTCTGCCCTCGACTTTTATTATCTGCCTTTTTAACAAATTGGTATCACACTGGGTTTTATTCCAAAGCGGTTCTATTGTCTGATAATCCGATTTTAATTAATTAACGCAACACGAAACCATTCTAAAAAGTTGTAGATTTGATGGAATAATGTAAACAAACACAAGTAAATATTTCCTTTGGCGGTTATAGTGTAAGAAATAAATATTTGACAAGGGAAGAGTTTTCATAAAAAGCTGACTATGTTCGGAAAGTTTTTTAAAAGGGAAAAAGGCATGGCAAAAAAATAGTACCATGCAAATTAAGATTTAAATACAGACCAAAAATAAATAAGCTAAGAAATAAAAAAAAAATAAACAACTTAGGAGGAACTTTAGAATATTAGAATATATTTTATTATTTTGGAATCCTGAATTGACAACATAAAAATGCTGGATCAGATACCTCGATATTCTTACTCTCTTTAGAACCTAACGATGATAGAATCTTCAGTATTATGATATAATCTTTAAATCGTGATAGAAACAGCTTTCTAGGTAACCAACTTAGAACGTTCTCCAAAGCACAGGCAATCCCAAACGGAACCACCCGCCCAAAAACAATTGTAGTTTTGCTGCCAAGGAAAACAAGAACTTGCGTAGACACCCAAAACGCGAACAAATGCCGCATAAGTAATATTTCATGAGAGATTGCAATCAAAGAGCCGCCTCGTGGGTGAGTCATGCTACTAAGCCGAAAAACATAAAAAAAATAACTAAAATCTAGGCGCCAAACTGTAAACGGTTCGCATGAATGCCAAGCCCAACGGTTAGGCGAAAATCGAAAGGTTGCCCTGGTGGCAATTGCTGCGGAGAGTGGATTGTTTCGGATTGATAATTATTTCATTTACGGCCATTCCCGGTCTGCGAAAGAACTCCGAAAGCGAGTCAACGCCCACGGAGCCAATAAAGTCGACATCTCGTTTGGCAGTTTAGCAGTTCGGCAATTGTGCAACCAAAAACCAAAAAATAAAAACCCGCCGCCTTTGGGCGCATTTCGATTCCATTTCGGCCAACTAATTTGTTGAATTAAGTGTAGCAGCGATGCTTGATTGCCTGCTTCTTGGTTTAGGTCTCGGAGTCGGTTTCGGTTTTGGTTTTGGCTTCGGTCTTAGTTTTAGTTTCAGTTACAGCTGAGCTTTTCTGTTTTTCTGTTCCCACAACGTGGAGCTGGCTGGAGGGAGTGTCAGCGTTGCGGAATTCATTAGATCTAGTGCTGCTGCTGCTGCTCGCTTATAAATAATGTGAACCAATTAAAACCAGGTCCCCACAATGCCGTTTGCTCGCAAGCCCAGGCTAAGCCCAAGCCCAATCCCAGCCAGCTGCATTGGCCAGAAGTTTCTCCATGAGAGTGCAAAACAAAAGACTTAGGCAACGAACTCGTCAGTGTGCACTCGTCGTACACACGCACCCCGCAGTTCCGAGCGCCGCAAATTAATAGCATGTGTATCGTGATTGTGGAGTTCTAATTTCTGAATATGTATTCTGTATTTCTGTATTCTGTTTGCTGTATTTCTGTATTGTTCGTCCGCCTGGGACTGAGACTGAGACTTTGTTCTCTTTGTGCGCTGAATCGATGCCAAGGTTGGGCCTGCAATTTGAATGCTGGATATGGTAATGGTAATATGGCAAGAGCACTTACGCGAGGGCTCTGGCAACTGGCAACTAGATCTGCTGGGTGTGAACTGCGCGCCATAATTAAATGTCTTGCAGCCCGCTCGGAGCAAGACAAAAAGTTAATCAGACCAAAAACCAGGCACTAACCAACCTGCCAAGTATGGGCAACTGATGCAAAAGCCGACCAGAGATGACTTAAGCTCAGGTCTGGACAATCGACAGACGTTAGTCGACATAGTTGCAAGTCAGCGCAAAATGCCTTTGCCTGGGGCCTGGGGTGACCTTCACCTTTTGCTCATCGCTGGCGCTGCCAAAGAGCAAACATGAAAATGAAAAACGACGGCGGATCATTTACATGAAATCAAATACCAAACTGATGCTCAGCCGAAGTCATTTCGCTTGTTTTGTTTTCGGCAGACACGAATCTGCGAACGGAGACAACAGTTGTGTTTTCCAACTTTTGGCCAGCTGGGGAAAAGCTACAGCAGCGGGTAATGTCAACTGGTGATCGCAAGGAACACTTCAAAAAATAAATTGCGGCAATCTTGAAGATTTAAATATAGGTTTCGCCAAGTCGGAATAAAGTATAAATAGACAGTAGTGTCACGAAGATAATTTAGCAATAAGTCTTCTGAACAAGGCAGCTCTGAAGATTTAAAATAAATCAGGTTTTGGATCTTCTTGAGTAATACAATATAAATGTAACATGATATGTTAAACAACCAAAAGTAGTTTTATATTGGAATTATTCAATAGATTGGGTGTTCTAGTACGTTTTTGTAGCAGCAAGTTAATAAATAATAGACAAAATATTAATAAATTAGTTTAGTTATGCTAGTAAAATTCTTCCATAGACGTAGGCACCACAAAAAGTTATGGATATATTGTATAACTGGGAATATCTGGAATGGAAAAGCAATTTTGAGTACTTTTTTTCGAGTGCACCGCACCTTGTCCACCCTGTCGTTGAACTTGAACCGATGGCACACGTTTGGCGGGTAAAAGCAACCAGTAACACCAGGAAAACGGCGGAAAACGAACGAATATTGAAAAGCGAAAACGCCAGGCAGGCCAGAGTGGCCGCGGAGTTGCATCTTACGTCTTGGGCTGTAACTGCGACTGTGAGTGACTGGTTATACCACAGCTATTACCCGATGGCAGGTTTCGGTGGCCATGACACTGAGCCGCCGAATCCCAGCCCAGCCTTTTGCATTGTTAAAGATCCAACCCAATTGAATAATTGAAATGGTCTTAATTGCAAAGGTCTCTACTTTGCCAGAGTCCGAACCCGAATCCGAATCCGAAAAGGCTTTTAGACCTAGCCATTAACGGAATGGAGTTTCCTTGTAACTTTTCCAGCAGAATCGCGCCAAGGAATGGATATTAACATAGGGATAGATCGGGGTTCCCTGCAAGAGGGCCAACCTAATTTATGTGCACTGATGTGCTCAGCTCTGAATGCATTCCGAAGCGAAGACATTAACCCAATAAATCGCTGGGGCTGCGTGTGTGGAGTCGAGCTGAATTGAGTTGAGTCCGCTCCGACAAAGCTTCATTAACAGCTTTTAATCAAGATGTCTAATTGGCAACGCAAACACTGCGAAGGCAACGATTATTAAGCAGAAGGCAACGTCAAACCACAACTAATCAAAGCGAAATACAAAAATGTTGGGGAAAACGGAAAAAATAATAATCAAATAGCTAGCTAGCAGGTTGGGGGAAAAAATCTGAAATAATGATTGGTGGCCAGACAATCTATCAAACTCTATTTGCACTAAGCACCGCCAAACCGAGCGGTAATGTTAACAAAGCAAATTGATTGCTAGATACAGCGACTATCGTGTGTGAAAAGCCAAAGTCAAGGACTTCTCGCAGAAGTGGGCTAAATTTGGAGCTGTGAACTTGAGCTCGGCTCTGCGATTCAGTTAGTGCGCTCTTCTCGTGACTGACACTTCGAGTGCGAGTATCTCGAAGATCACGCACGTATGCTCGGGTTTTCAAGCGTTTAACGGATCGCTTACTTCTGGGTACTGGGTGCTGGGTACTTCACCTGACTCCATTGGGATTTTTCGGTTTTTAGATTTTTCGGTCTTTTGACGGCCGAGGAATTTGCTCATTTCGCCGAATCTTTTAATAATAACGCGCTGACTAATCGTGTTTAAAACATCTACCGTCTACCTTCTGCCATCCACCATGCATAAGCGGATATCATTTGTTCGCTGGATTACTATCCGGTTTGGCTGATTGGGGCGATCTAGCAGTCTGAAGACTTTAGATAAATTATGCGTATTTAAATTGCCGTGTTTTTCTGCCAATACCGCTTTGTAAAGATCGAGACTCTCGATCGCTGCCCGATGATATTTTGGGTAGGATCAGAGTCGATCTGCGCTGACAAAGCCACCAAGGCTGGCCCAAGTCATCCGTCTTTTCAAACCTAGCACGCATTAACCACCGGCTGACTGGCTTCGGGCCAAATTCTCTGGCTGCGAACAAATAAAAGGCCCGATGAAAATGAATTTCCTACGCCGAGTCATTGCCTGCTGAATTGAATTATGGCCAACATCAGTTTATGCATGTCAGTGTCACGAGATATCAAGTATACGAGGTACTGCTTGCTCGCTTGCTTATCGGTGTCACATCTTTGAGTTATTATGGAATGCCAGGACATGACCAGGACAGTTCGACGGAGGCCGTGCCGAGTGCAGAATTATTGTTCCCCTGCAATCGGGCAAAAGACATCTCGTAAAGTACCCGGAGGCGGGCTCTCACAATCCCGTCCTGCGCGAAAAGAGATGTGTGGTGCGAAGTACATTGTTAGCGGGTCCTACGCGATATGTCATCTCGCGACTTATGCGACGCCTTCGGGCAGGGTCAAAGCAAATTTATGGCCTTCTGCGGATTGCAATATTTGTAGGCCTGCCCCAGGATGATTGCTTTATCTTGTACAGTGTGCACTGTGCAGAAAGTTACTTACAAGTATGGATCTCTGCTTTAGTTATATATTACAATCTGGTTTGTGTAAAAAAAGAGTTACTATTTTAAAGAACTATTCTCGTTGCAACATTGCATTACATTGTTAGGGTAAATTTAGTTATCATTTCTTTCTTTTCAATATTTGTGTATGTTTTTTGTTAAGTATTTCTTGGGATGAATACGATATACAACAATCTACAATATTATTGCTATCAATTACGTTAGATGCTTGATTTACTTAGCTGAGACACATTTCTTCGATTATATAACTATCATAATATCTATTTAATTATTTTTGTGTTTTTTGCTCAGTATTTCTTGGGTTGAACCACAAAACTCGTATTTTTCGCACCCCTATTCCCATATTTATCTGGGGTCTGGCTTCGGAGGTGTAATATTAATAAATTCATCAAATCATCGCTGCGGAGAGAGACAAATGTGATACACGACATTGAACTGTTTGTTCGTGTTGTGTGTTAATAAAATCATTTGCTGGTGCCGTTTTCCCACGCTAAATGCTGAAAGCTAAATACGATCCGATGGCTGGGGGACCACACCCAAGTAACCAAGTCTATATGTAAGTGCCCAAGTGCCCGGGTCCAAAGTGGGTTGCCAAGTGCGAGTGCAGCTGAAAGTTGGAGCTGTGACCGTTCGGCGTGACCATGCAAATTGCCCCGCAACTGCATAAATGTCAACTTTGTGTGGCACAATTGGATCTGGCCAATGTAAATTGGCTAAATCAGATTGGAGTCACCCCTAGTTGCTGTGGCTAAGTTTCTTTTCGAGTCACGAGTCGCAGAATCTCAGTCTCAGTCTGGGAGTATGAATAATGAAGAGTAATCGATGTCCAACCCCCCGACTTCAAACCAGTTAATGAAAACAAACATCGCCAATACCGTTAATTGAGACTGAACAGTCGCAGGCATTGTGATAAATATTGAAACGAGTTGATAAATAAGTAAAATCAATAACCCTAAAACGACGAAAATCGAAACCGGCATCTTATTTTGTATATCTGCTGCGAAAAAAGCTGCAGATTGCGAAAAAACGTATCTAATACCAGTATGCTGATCGGTTTTGCACCCAGCTGAGCTGCGAACAGTTCGATGACTTGATCGGGTTGGATATCTATCTCCTTGCTTGAAATGCTTTTTGCAGTCAACAGCCTGCAGCGGAAAACCACTGGCGATGGTTTAACTTGGCCAGAAATCATCCTAAACATCCGCTGCAGTTCACTTTGGCTCGGAACCCGTTGATTGGGTGGCATTGAAAAAAGTCGAGACTCGAGATTCGGGCCCCCACTGAAACAAGCACTCAAAGCCAGTGCAATGAGCCGTGGAAATTGGCTTAAAAGGCATCAAACCGCCTCTCGGAAAGTGAGTTGTCTGCTTACGCACATCCACGGGTACATCTCTATCGGAGAGATACACGATGTATGGCTTCGATTCAAATGCACTCAGATAGTTGCAACCGCCAGATCTTGGGCAATGATTAATGGAGCAGCACTCTGCATGTCGAAAGCCCCAGATGAGGCAGAGTAGAGTAGAGTAGAGTGCGTAATCGGTTCGGCTGTCCTGCAACTCATTACATCTGACACCGAGCACTTAATGAAGCTCCTAACGACGCAGATGAGTGCGGTTATGTAACCACTAATCGATAAGCTCTCGCATCTCCCAGCTCCCAGCTCGCATCTCGCATTCCCGCACATTGTCACCGTGGGCCGTCATCGTTCATTTAAGCGGGCTCGCTAATACTCAACTCCACTCCACTCCACTCGCCACTCGGCTCCGGTGAAAGTGAAAGGTGAACAGCATTGCTCGGGCTGCAAGCCGTTTGACAAATGAAAATCCATCCGAATGGTGCGTGGAGCAGGAGCAGGAGACGGTGCAGGAGAAGGAGGAGGCGGAGGAAGAGCAGCTAGCTGCTCTTGCTCATTGCGCCCTTGAGCCCCAACTTGAACCTAAGGCGAAACCGAAAAAAATAGCAAGGCATTCGGAGGCATCAAGGTCGTTGCATTCGAGCATCTGCAAAATCCAGTTTATTCATTTAGCTGCCCACAAAGGAGACAATGAAAAAGCCGCAACCGGCAAAGGGGTAAGGGAAGCTTGTTTTGGTTTGGGGGACACTGTTTTTACTTTCATTCTGGGCCCAAGCAGCTGCCTGGGTTCATTAATAAGTCGCAGCAAACATGGCTAAATTATGGTCCAGACCCTCTCAGGATAATCGTTTTCCCGAATTATGGTGAATCACAGAGCCGAACTTTGCTGTCCTCCCAATAAATTCGAAATGATGAAATTATTACGAATTGGCCTTTCTAAATTACTCGATAACTCCGACATAACCTTGGCTCCCTCACCGAACATTCAGCCCGGGCTTACAAGAACAACCTATGGGGTTTCGGTGCATAATTTGAATTTCTCGTTTAATCCGACGAAATACATAACTTAGGCTAACTAGCATTAATCACGCATATGTGTCATGTCAACACAGCCGCATCATCGCTGCATTACAGACACCAGATCGTGGCTAAACAAGCAGGTGAACAACCACAACCAGTCAGACACCCAGGCAGACGATCCATCGCTTTTGACACCCTTTCGCCTCCTGAGTCGACTCCGTCTCCGTCTCCGACTTCGGTGAATTCGATTATAGATTCAGTTTCGGGTGAGTGCGAAAAATACAAATGCGAAATACAATGACGGCACGAACCGTTTGCCAAACAAATTAAAGCGAAACCGAAAACAAAACACCTACGTAAACTCGGTTTAGGGTTAATAATAGAAAAGTAGAACAGTTTTTAAAGGGGTCGAGGTAGATGCTAGATGGTAGATGGTTGATGGCAGGGAATACATTTTCCAGTTCACCTTTAATGTATGCATCCATCTAGTTTGGATGAACACTAATATGGTACCTCCGAGATGGGTTCATACATTTTCATGAGCATTTTCCATAGCGCATCTGGCGACATGTCGCCTTGCATCAGAGTCGGGTAATCTGAGCATTTGGACTCGCTATTTTGTGGAGCAGAAAGCGCGCCACCGTATAGAATGGGCGGCTTGTCTAATCAATTACAGAGACACACGGCACGTCGAGTGCAAGCTGCCTTAGATGTGAAATACGCATAAAATAATCATAAAAATTAAAAGTCTACGCAATCCGCACACATTCATCAGCTGCGGAAAGAAAGAGATCCAGCTGGTGCCTGGGGCACAGGCAGGGGCAGGTGTGAGAGTGTGAGAGTGTTAAGTGGAGCAGCCGAGCAATTCCAACTGTCGACGGGCATGGGGCATGGAGACGTCAAGAGCTCTATTCACATCGGTTATGGATGTTGTCGGGCTGTGGCAATACCTTAATAGATTGCTCATTGCGCAGCGAAAATAATTTGCAGCCCCACAATATGGTGGAGTATGGGCATGGGTAACATGTGCATTTCAAGGTGAGTAGCACCATTAAGTCCCAGATCGCAGGGCAATCGTTAAACACATACAGTGGATAGGGGAAGTTGGTGTTTACACTTTGGTGGTCTATTGGTGCTCCTCACTTCCCATCCAACGCAAATTAACTGGAGCCTTTCGAAATCCAGGGATTTTATGTGCAAATCCACTCGCGCTTGCCTCAGACCAAGGCTCAGGCCCACCGCAGCAGAGTCTAGTACTGGAGTGGCTCGAAAGCGAAAGTGCACCACCAACCAACCAACGAACCGCCAATGCGGAGTGCATGCAAAGCGGAGTTGCGCCATTCCATTCCAAGCCGGGCTTAAGCCAAAGCTCGAACATGCTCGTGTAAAGCGCTCAGATTACACTCGAAGACCTAGCCGAGTAATTTAATGACGATCTTCCGCATGCGCCAACACTTTCGCACGGGAAGCATTGACACCGTCGGTGGGGAATACTCACGATCCATTGGAGCCACAATGGGATAGACGGGGGCGGTACGGAAGCGGGGGCGTGGTCGTAATTGCTGTATTGGCATTGACACTTTGAGTTACAAATAGAGGAAGATCGGTGATTGCCGATTGGGGTTGGGCTAAAACAAATCATCTAATCATTTCGAACACAAAACCAACCTTCGTTCTAATTTAATTGCATGCCAAACAAATCACACATGAATCATGAATCGTGGTTTGGATTTTCAATGGGGGATCGAATCGGAGAAACGAAAAATAAAAACACTGACTTGACAAGGTTTAAAGCGGAACAAATCCTGAATGAATCATGAGTCCAGGAATTCCCAATTTCTAATATCTTTTAAATTTATTCCGGAATATATATGTAGTTTTATTTATTCCAGTTACATTTGTAATATTAAACTCAAAATCCCCTTTGAGTTCGGCATGAAAAATATATGAATTTGTTTAGATCTTCTTTTTTTTAGTTCTGCTGGACACTTTCGCTTTTGGCCGGCCTTTTACAGCTCTAACCCCTTTCCATTTCCCTGGCAGTCGCTTTCCCACAATAACCAGTCGCACTCTAAAAGTTTTACATGTTCGCTGAACATTTTCCAGCAATAACGCATGCCAACATTTCCGCAGACCGAAGGGAAGGGAAGGGAAATGAAGGGAAGAGGCTTCTCTGCCATGTGTTTTCACGCAGAGATTGCGACCTTTCGTTAACTCGTAGAAATGACATCCACATTTCGTTATAGTTCAACGAAATGGAAAGTATTGTCACTGTTCCGTCAACGGTCTATAGTCTACAGTCTACGGTCTGGGCCTTGTTGTTGATGGCTTTCTTTTGCCTTTTTATTTATTTTATAATGCTTTGTTGTACACGCATTTGTTTCTGTTTTATTGTGTCATCAGTGGCCGCCTTTTGGCTTATGGCTTTGGCTGTCGCTTATTTTGACTGGCTTTCTTGCCATATCACGACTCCACTGACCACTGATAAGTTTTAGGGCAATTGCCGCTCATTCGGCCATTCGCTCATATTCAAATACTCGAATGTTATGTCCACTTGATTCCGTAGTTTATTTAATTCACACGCTCTGGGTTTTTTTTTACTTTTGACGAAACCGTGATGGTAATTATTGTTACGTCTTGTTGGGGCAACAATCAATTAGGAAGTCTTCGCTTTCACGCTCTCAAATCACACAAAACTATTTAAATAATATGCAACTCGAAAAGTGAACTCAATCTGTCATTAAAATTAATGCGGTAACCGGAGAAAGGCCGTATCAGAAACCATAAATTAACTATTAATTATTTTTTCGAATTCTATTTGGATTGTTCAACATTGCGAAATTAAATAAGCCTGCAAGGGAAAGTGCAAACGTCCAGAAATGGAACGTTTACCTGTACATAATATTAAGTACCTGCACGTAGTTTTTATTATTATGATTTGCATAAGCGAAATTAAGCAAGAAGTAGTTTCCATTCGATCACTTTCAATTTTCCAAAAACATTGACTGACCGAAAGAAATGCTTCCACCCCCAGCAAGGTCTTGGTTTTATCATCACCTGTTTTTTACGGGTACGGGTATTTTGTTCGTACATAATCGAAATCAAGTTTCAGGCTCCGCCATTATCTCCGACCCGAGGCTTATTTTTTTTTTTTTTCGGCAACTATCTTTGCATATTTAAATGTAGACAAACAATTAAGCGAACTGTTTGCGGATTATTAACAGTTATTATAACCGCAATTTGCTCGCTTTGCTTTTGGCTGTTGGCTTTTGGCCAAAACACTCACTCACTCACAGCGAGTGTTCGGTGTGCTGTGTGTGCAATTAATATCTGTGCCATAAGCTGGTTGCCCGATTGGCTGATTGGCATAACTTACATAACTCCATTACCATTAGCCAGCAGTTTCGTTACTGGACTGCCCGACTGACTGACCAATGGCTTGACATCGTTTGTTGTTCGTCAGGCTTGTTATGCTATGCTCCAAGTGCTCGATTATTATGTTATTGTTTCGGTCTCGCTGGTAAATAGAGCAGGTGATCAGGCATCGGCCATCGGGCATCGGCCATTCGTTTCTGCACATGCCTAATTAGCTGGCTATCTATCCCCTTATGTAAATGCCACACTCCGAGTATTCCGCACCCGAGCCCCTCAATTGACAGGCGATTAATCGCGCAACATAAACACAACTCGTATTTTCGACCAAATAAAACAAGTGCTTCGGCAGCTGGTGGTTTGACTTCTTCAAAGATTATTGAATTGACATCAGATTTTTGTGAGCCAAACGGGTTTAGCTTCTCAATGTCTCGTCGCAGGAATGGGAATATTTCCATAACAAAGTACCGATGAAGTTTGATGTCTCATCTGCCAGGCAGAATGGGCGTTAATCATCTAGCCATATGCACATATTTATGGTATTTGTTCGAGGCGTTCGCCTCATCTCGAGCGGCGGGGAGAAACCCCAAGGGGAATGTATTCTCTGCGACTCTTACTTTCATCCGAACCCCGCTGAGGTAACAGCCACTTTAGACTCTTTACACTCTTTTCGATACGAAATCGCCTCGGATTTATTATCGCTTCGAGCTGTTCGCAGGCCATACAGTGAATACCGGGTGAAGTAAACCGAATAAAACAACATTTGTAGTTGGCTGGCAAAAAACATAAAATTTCGACTGCTTTAATTAGACAACGCACAGTCTTGGACGCCAAGTTCGTTGACTTGGCAACCAGCCGACCAGTCTGCAGGCCAATTCAACACGGGAAAAAAATCGGATTAAA
This sequence comes from Drosophila setifemur, assembly GCA_021224005.1. Lineage (NCBI taxonomy): Eukaryota > Metazoa > Arthropoda > Insecta > Diptera > Drosophilidae > Drosophila > Drosophila setifemur. The sequence goes on along the minus strand of JAJJHY010003831.1, from coordinate 16,553,980 downwards.
AGTATCCAAAAAAAAGATCAAGATCAAGAAAAAATACCCTGCCCTGTAGATAATATATAAAAAGGTGAACAATTAAAAAATAAAAATATTCTATGGCCCTGTTTTACATTCTGAGATTTAGATTTGAGATACTGAAATCTAAATTCTTCTCTTAAAAATTCAAAACACGATCGTAAAAATATATTAAAACTCTGAGAAATGAGTATAAGTTATCTGTTTAAATATAAAATACAGAATAAAATTGCTTAGATTTTCTCCCTCTGCATTTGGTGGATGCAATAAAATTATATGCCATTTCACTTCGTAAGCTTCGCTTAGATGAAAATGATTTTCATTTGAGCAAACGCAGCTTGCTTCGAGTGCCTTCCGCTACTCGTGAGCTGGGGGGTCTGCTCCCTACGAACCCCAAGAACCCTTAGAACCTGTGCATTGAGGTGATTCAGCTGTATTCCGAGGACTTGAGCATTTAGTTTACCCATCCCCATCCCAGCAGACTTTTCCCGTAATGTGGCTCATCACTCACCTGTTTTGAATAGCAAAATTGATAATCCCAGCAGCCACAGAATGCTTAGTCGACCTGTTGGATACTCCATGTTGCAGGTTACGGGTTGCAGGTTGCAGGTAAATTGTGCCTCCTTGTCGTGGTCGTCGTAACTGTAACTGTAAATTTGTTTCTTGATGTTGATGTGGTTGCGTTTGATTCGTTTCTTCTTGCGGTTAGTTCACAGAACTCGAAATACCACAGATCACAGATCTCGGGGGCAGCAACACCACTGGCTGCAACACCACCTTGCACCTTCCACCTTCCACTACCCCGAAGTATCCCGCAGATAGAGTAGCTGCAGTCGAGAAAAGCTCTGTTTCGGTGCATACAATTGCTAAATAACTAAGAAGGCTGTGTCGCAATCTTTCAATTTAGATTTTTTTTGTTTTGTGTTTTGTGTTACAATTTTGTTGGCTGTGGGTTGGCAACTGCAACTGCAACTGCGAGTGTTTGGACGTGTTTGTATTGTTGCCAGTGGATGCTGCTTGCCGTTGGCTGTTGTGCCCCTATTATTCGAGCTTTCGTTTGTGGCTTTGGCGATGCATAGTTCACACACACGTTCACAGATTACAACACTTGGCTCGGTTTTTCTCTTTGGCGGTTTTTCAGTTTAGCAGTTTGTTTCGTTTTTTTCGAGATTTGGTTTTCAGTTTTTCAGTTTGTTGTTTTCAGTTTGCAGTTTTCAGTTTGCAGTTTTCAGTATTCAGTTTTTCACTTTTGGGCTGCTGCAATGACCGCCAAGGAGAGGAGAAGAAAAGATGCAAAGAGATCTGCGATCTGAGATCTGAAATCTGCGGCTGTGATTCAGATTTCCCACTACCAATTCGGAAAACTATGCGGGCTGGTGGGGTGTGGAAAATGCGAAGCAAAATAAAACAAAACTCGCACGTTTTTCAGTTGTTTTTGTTTTTGTTATTTTTGTTTGTTTGTTGTAGCATATTTAGCGAAAACTTTCTTTTCGACGCAAAGCAAGTCTACCGACCGACACACACGCTCTGGAGCTCTCGAGCTCGTCGATTGAACTACAAAATGCAGTTGCTGAGCCTGCTTTCTATGCACGAGATATTTCTTGGCCGAGTGCAATAGACGCGATGCGGGGACTTAATTCGAAATTCGGCCTCTGAATGACAAATTTTAATTCCAAATAAAACGGACAAAAACGCGGTGTTATATTTTATTGGCATTGGCTGTCGATGCGGTTGCCACAAGTCCGGCTGAGTGGAAAATCACTTCTTAACGTCTTAACGTCTGAACGCCTGAACGTCTTACCGTGCGCTTTTTTAGCGGGCCACACGTCCTAATCGGAGCAACTATACAGCGCGACTGTGCGGAGCAAGTGACTCGAGGCACTCGGCAAGCTCGGCTTGGCCAAGTCTTGAGCCACTGTTGCTGCTTGCGGGTTGCTATTGCTGTTGCTGTTGCTGTTACCTTACAGCGCTGTTAACTCGGCTAAGGCTCTCTTAAGCTTTTGAAAGTAAGAGTAAAGCTTGGACCGAAAGCAGCTGCTCCGCCACCGCCTCCGATCCGATCTTTCACAGACTTAGTGGCCTGGCTAATTATTTTGCACCAATTACCCGAGAACTGTGCGATTTGAGCACCTGGCTGGGAATCTGACCCACGGTGCCTGATCATTTGCAAACTAGAAACTGAAACAGAAACTGAAACAGCCACAAGGCGGCTTACTTGGGTGGTTTGCTTGGCTTGGACACCAACGAGACCAGCGAAAACCAGCACCAGCAGCAGCACTAGAGCAACCTGCTCCCCCTAAGAAATCCAAGTGCTCGGCCGGCTCTGCAACTACTTGTATTTGCCATGCGCCGAGTATTTTCTATGGCGATTGTGAAATATTGTTACAATTCAGACATTCAGCTTGTTTAAGCTTTACACCCAGAAAATAAAATAGAAACGGCGAAATTGATTAATGAACGATTCGTTTTTATATTTGCATTTACCTGGTGTTTCACAAAAGGTATGTGCAATATCAGACATGAACAAATGGCCCAAAACTCTAATATCTTTCACTTTTAATTTCCTGAGTTGAGTACTGAAAATTACATTTTTCGTTTTAATTATAATGATTGTTGGTGTTGGTTAATGTATAATTTGAAGCACTAAATAAATCAATATTTTTGGTGGGACTAAAATCATATTCAATTGATTTGTTTGCATTGCTCTTAAAAAATACAATATAATTTTATAGAATCTAAGTTTATCTGCATTTTTCGCAGTGTGTTCCAACAGCTTTGGCTTAGACTTATGAGACTTTGGTGGGGCCGAGATTATGTTTGCTGGTAATTGTGTAGTGACACGCCATTCAGTTGCATCCATCCATCCCGTGGCCATAAGGTGACCTATTCCACCCCCAGACCGGGGTTAATAATTTTCCGAGCTGCATCGACTGCCCAGGCCCAGGATTGTCCTTGAGGGATTCGATTGGCCATACCCCCGCATAGCTTAATGCTAGCGCTGCGTCCAATGCAGACAATTTTCGAGCCAGAGAATTGAAAGTGAAACCGAGTTGGAAACATGGCCAAGAACTGGGCCAAAGGCAGCCAACCAAAGCCAAGCTGAGCCAGGCCAGGCCAGGCCACAACCAACAGAAGTGGTAGTAAAAGGCGCTCTGGTGAATGGCTGCCCCAAGTTGATGGCTTGAGCAAGCCATAGGCATTAATATAATTCTGTATTCTGTATTAATTTATTTATTGCTGGATTGTGTTTCACACGATTTATTCTGCGCTTGAAAGGGGGCGAGGCTCGGATGTCTTTACTTTGTTTCGGAAGTTTTTAAGTTTTCACAGTTGAGCTGACTTGAGGTCACCGAAGGGCCTTCGTAATCTCGGTTTAGTTAAGAATACCTAGCATTTTCTATATATCAGAATGATGGATATTCGAGAACATACGGGTGGCCCTGACTTTGTTCGCCAAAAATTCATTTGGCCAAGCAACGTGGCGTATGCGCAATATTAACAACGATTGGTGTTTATTTCAACAGTCCCCCGTCAGGCAAACAGTTGAGACACTTAACTCGCCCTAACGTTGGCGTAGTTTGACAGGCAGTTATTAGCTTTAATGGATAATTTCACAAACGAATTATAATAATGCTGGCTAATGTCTTGATCACAAAAGTGAACCAACCACAGCCGAACTCTTTATGGGTGCTTACAAATGTCCTACAATTAGTCGTCGTCTGTCGTTGCTCTTTTTCTTTTTCTTGTTATTGCTGTTGTTTTTGTTGTTTTTGCAAGCGCCCCAAAAATGCTCGCCATTCACTTTATTAATATTAAAAAGGCGGTGCGAATTTATCAACGCGTAATAATCCCGTTTCCGTTTCAAACTACTCTTATTTTGGGGCATTTCGCATATTGATAGTTCACGGGCTCCGGCTTCATTAAAGCCCGCGTCCGTCCAAGGGGGTGGACTGGACAATTGGCTGGGGACAAACAGAAAAGCAAACACCTTGGGCTGCAAATTGATTTGGTATGTGAGCAGGTCCGGTCCAACCGTTAAATGTCCGCTAAATAGGCGGCCTTGAAAACTTCCCTATTGCTGGGCGAGCTTATGGCTTATGGCTAGGTAAGCCTACGAGCAAACACAACTACCACTCTGGACCTTCTACCTCTGCCATCTATTGTGCTCCAGCGCCGCTCGATTAATAAATGGGAGTGTTGCACTTCAGAGAAAAATCCGAGTACGAATACGAATACGGAATAATGGCCCCGTTAATTGAAAAAGCCATTGTGGAATAGAGCGGTAAAAGCTTAATTAAAACTCATGTGTCCGAATATTCGTTAACGGTAATGCGTAATTCAACGCATTAAGTTGTACCCGACCGAACGTTTGATGTGAGTGACAAATCAAAAGTCATGCAATTGGTCAACCTATGAAATTCGATCAAATTCGATCGGTGACAATACAAGGCCCTGCGGTTTTTTGCTCTTCATCACCTAGAATTGGGGTGCTAGTTTGCTTACCTTCAACACCTGGGTCGAGACTCTGCGGATTACCACCTGAATTCAATTTGTACAACTTTTAGTTGACTTTTAGTGTTTTGCTGGCTTTGACTTGGGTGCTCGGCACATGCCAGAGTACATTAATTGACTTGCCCTTGCCAATGGACTCGAACAAGCTCGACTTTGGCTACTTGTGTTCCAATTTATTGCAGCCGCTAACGCGCCAGTGATACGCAAAATCGAAAAGCGCTCGAATGTCATGAAATTCCTTCGCATACCCAAGCGCACTTATTTATTTTCGGCTTTTGGCCATTGTGGGGCATTTTGAAAGTAATTTTCGGTAAATGACTCGACTTCGGGCACGCATGTTGTGTTTGCCTTTCTAATGAAAATTAAATTAATGAAGTCTTTTTCAAACAATCCAAAAGATACGTATAAGCCAAACGTCACGGAGCATACATGACCGCAAGTGTATAGTTACACCTGTCCATCAAACCACCTGAATTTACCTGTATCTCGGCAATTGAGTAACGGAAGTAAAAGCCCAACTCGGTAGTTGATCTTTAAAATGTTTAATCTGATGGCTTGAGAACTTACTTAACATCCATTTATGGCATTTATGGCCTTCAGCAGTTCTGAATGCCAGCATCTTAGAAATCACATATTAATTAGCTGTTATTAAAATGAAGATTTCACATAGATTTACGTTTATTACTCAATAATTCCGAGTAATGGAAATTGTAACTTCGTAGTTGCTGCATTTATCTTTACCTGATCAACAGCAGTATTTAATATGAATTATTTAAAGTGAGTTATATATGCCAAGATAAGTAATACATGTTAATGATTATTTATGAGTAGCCCGATTAAAATGATCCGAACGTGGTTTAAATATTTCATTATTATTTTGTTATTTAATTTCAATCTATCCACTAATATAGGTTCCCAAGAAAAATTGAATATTTAGTTTTCGTATAATAATAAAAACAATTAATTTAGATTTCCTGCATTTATCTCTCATTTTAACGTTCCATAAATTGTTTTACCGTTGAAATAAATTTAAATTGCTTGTGGCAAAGTACGAATTCTTCGGTTTCAACTTTAAGGCGGCCAGAGAATACTAAGTTCTGAATTTTGTGGCACTGCAACGGCTCAAAAACAAAGGTAGCTGAAAGTAACTCGCTGACCTTCCCGTTCTCCACAGCTCGGCGTGACGGTGTCGAAACAGTCGACGAAAACATCAAGACCTGCGGACAGAACAGCAGGGTGGAGGAGGTGGAGGTGGAGCAAAAGCAGTGCAGCTCGGAGCGAATGGAACTATCCAGTCGGGGAGCAGGGTAAATGGTCTAGAACAAACGCCAAGTTGCTATTACCGGACTTGGCCACGCCTTGTTTCATAGCCTCGGGTTTGTAGTTAGTGTTTTGTGTGAGCTTCGGACCCAAGCCGAGCTTGGCCAAGCCAAGCCTAAGCATTGTTTTCGCTGTGATCGCCTTTTAATTTCTGTGCCGGACTTGCAGAAGTGATCGCATAAACTCAGCAAATGGTTTTGCACTTTCAAAAGTCGAAATAATTGATCAATTCAGCAGGCGTCAATCATAAATGAGCCAACAAATGTTTGAAAAGGTAATTTACTATTGTATCTATTAGTTCTTAGTCTCTGACCAGAGCGTGAGATAAAGTTTTAAGCTTTCCACATTAACCCGTTTTACATGTGGTCTGTAAGTAACTACCAAGTGGACCAAGACCAGTCCAATGCACCTGCTTCCACTCTTATTGCACTGATACTTACAATTTGTTTCTGGAAACTCTTAATTTCCTTAATTGTTCAAGTATTTCCGCTGCTGTTCTGATATGGCCACCCTGAACGAATTGCCCGACTTTGGCAACGGCTTTAATAACATTGTCACACTTTGCCAGGCGCTGCTCAAGAGTTAAGAAACACACAGCACACACAGCAGCGCCGTGGGTTGAATAAACCGGATTTGAATGGGAAACTGTAGCAGTACTCCACACCATTTCAATTTCAACAAGCAAAAGTGTATTACCTCAAGGCCGTTGCGCCCGTAAAAGCGTTACCAGCCAACCTGGAAATCAGAAACAGTTGCCTCCACCTCACCCAGTCAGGATCCAGTTCCGCAAAATCCGCACAAACCAATCCCGAGTTGCAATGCGGAAGAAGACTTGTTCTGGCCTGGACTGGTTTCCCCCGCCAGAACCCTAAAACATCGACCGGAGTTGGCCAAGTGGCAGTTACTTCCTTAAAAACCGTTCGAAATGGAAGGGCCACCAGACCAGACCACACCAGACCAGACCCCGGTTCAGCAAGTTCAAGTGCGTGACCGGGCTGAGAAGAAAGTCATCCATGGAGCTTGGCCCGGGCTTTGTCTGTGCTCAATTTGGCTTGCTTTCGAAATGCACACAATACGAGGGCTGCCCCTCAATGCATTACCAAATCGGCGAGGCTAATGCTCATGCCTTCTTCTGACTATAACGAATGGGCATTAGCCGGGCAATCTGTCTGCTGTTTCGCCACCGACCCGAGGGACCCGCCCACAATTGTGAGATGTAGACCGGAGCTACATTCTGGCCCGGTTAAATCCCAAGCCCGAGCCCAAGAGTAAGTGACACAACTCTTACTTTCGGTCCTCGTCCGGTTTGGGTCACTTCATCGCTGGAATTGTGGCTGTAACTGTAACAAATTGTAAATCAAATTGCCCGAGTTTTGTTTTGTTGCGCTCTGTGTGAGGTAATAGCCAATTGCTTTGATTTAACCGGGAGCACTTTGTGGGGTCGTGTGTCATAAAGTCCATTGCTCTCCTTTCCCCTCCACTGTTGTCGCTCGTAACCAGTGCTGAAATCAAAAGACCATGGGCAATGGGTCAACTATATGTAGGGAGATTGTTATGAATAAATCAGGGAGAACGCCCCACTTGGTATTCCATGAAATTAAATCATTTTGTTGGGTATTATTAAAATTAGTAGGTGGGTAATGCTTTCTTCTAATCCTTCCACAAATATCGTGAACAATGCCGTGTGCCGTGCCTTTCCCATTCATGAGTGTCCGAATTTATTTACATAATATTCGCTCAAGCTCTGCCCACCCCGGTGGACTACATTCGGAGCGAATTCGTGAAAAACGGCGACAACGGACGCGAAAGGCAGTGCACGATCCCCATCCCAGCTCCGAGCTCCAAGCTCAAGCCAAGCCAAGACCCATTGACAATTCAACAGACCAGCAGCAGCAGCCTGTGGAGCTTGTATTCTGCAAGCAGCTCTTAAGAGGATTAATTACCAACAGCTCAGCATGCTGCTCGTGGTTCACTCACAGAGGAGCCTCACAATGGATTTGATAATAAAATGCAGATTGAGTTTGCGAGTTACACACGAATAAAAAATTAAAAATTTGTTTTTATCAACTGACTTGCTTTTTTTTATATGCTCGTATAATATGCATGTATAAATATATGCAATATCCAAGATGAATTATAAACCGCTGTTTTAATGCTTTAGCAACTAGTACTGATTTGTAAATGATTTTAAAGCTCTAGTTAATTAGGTTTTTGCTGTTTTTAATGTATGCATGAACACAATTTACTATTGTATTTTTTGAACAAAATCATTGAAAGGTCAGAAAAACAGGGCATTTTTTTTCATTGCATTATCATTGCATGGATATCATTACAATACCCTTCTAATTCTGGAATTTGAATAATCCTTTTCTATTTATTCTATGAAATATTTAAGTTTCTTGAATTTTAGGATTAATACTATTTTTAACCCTCCCCTGCAGTTATTGCAGTAATGGTACCTTTTAAGTGAAATTACCTTAAAACACTTAATTCTTCCAACTTATTGGCATTTACTCGTGATACTCCAAAGACTCTATAATGACCAAAATGGGGCGTGTTCCTTGATGACTCGACGTAAGTGAGGCGCATTCCACCCATCCCCTGCCCCACCCAAAAGATACTCGTTGCAAAATGAGCAAAAAGTGCAAAAGCGCCATGTGCCAAATTTAAAATTTTCTGATCCTATCAAATGGAGTGCAATTGTTTTGAGTTTGAGTTTATGATTCAATTGATGATACATTATGACAAACCAACTTTGACACACCGAAGGTGCAGCCTTTGCCCGGCCAATTGCATTTTCGATTCATTCCCTTCGAATTTTGGATCAAAGCAATGCCAGCCACCGGCCTATGCAAACTATTTTGGTTTTTTTTGTTTTTTTCTTGTGGGTTCCACAATGGACGTCCGCACCCAGGTCTAGCATTATTCAATGCACCACCATTTGAGTGGTAGTGTTGTTGTTGTTGTTGTTGTTATTGTTGTCAGAGGCAACCAGAACGGGGCTTACAACGCGAAGGCTAAAAGTCAAAATATGTGCGCTTATACAGTTAAGTTTACATAAATCGAATTTTTTTAAGCATTTTATATTCAATATTTTGTTTAATAGGTTAGGTTTAATTAACATATCTAAAAACGTAAAGCCTTGGTCAGTTATATTAACAAACAAATAAAGGCCTTTATTTGGTATGATATCTAAAATTTTACGATAACTTTGAGAGACTATTTAAAGACGGCAGCGTATCTTTGTATCTTTAGTATCTATAACTCAAATTTGGGTTCTGAAAAAAGGGGTTCCGGTTAGGGAAGTTCAACTGTATTAGAGACGAGTGTACATTTGGTAGCCCGAAACCATTGTTGGCCAACGCCATCCGAAATTGAATTGAAAATACACCCGAGCCCCACGCTGCATCAGCGATCAGCCCGAAAGTATGCTTCTGATAGACCCATCAGATTCATGTAGAGCCGCGTAAAGTATGGCGATGCATTTCACCTTTAATTTCATTAATTCATTCATCGACTGCGTCAGCCTGGCTGTATGCAGCAGGAAAATTAGCGCCTTGCTGAATATTTTGCATACATTTTTCAGCATGGCGCAAATATGTACCGCGAAGGAGTATGTCTGAACTTTTCCACTCTGCGCCCAGAAAGTAAAAAACAAGACAACACAACTCAAAGTTGAGCAAACAATGACTAGAGTGGGGGAAAACACGCATACTAATGCTCTTTCCGCGACGTAGGACGGAATAAAAAAGACAAAAAAGAAAAACGCACCCACACACATGCACCACCCCACCCTCTTTGAGCGACGCACACCAACGCATAGAACGAGGGGCGCGTTTTATTTCTGTTTCCATGTACCCAGTGTATATGTACGAATGTATCTACAAGTGTGTCTCTCGGTTTTTGTGTTGAGCAGCTATTGCGTAGCTGCATTGAAAATCAGTTAGACATGTAGATGGTGTACAAGGCCGTTTTTGGGGGTGTACTTCAGCTCTTATTTTTTTTAATTTTTTTTTTTTATTTTATTAAGCGTTGAACCCGTACATACAATATAGTACCATAACAACTCATATATCATACATAATTAAGAGCTGAACCTGATGCATATCGCATGAGGAGTAATCAGCTCTTATGATCTTGAAATATTATGAATTCTATAACTCATATAAATTTTATTTAGTGTACTAAAGTATTTCTATTGCATAACTCCTACTTTCCTTTGATCGATTTTCTTACTCATTACAAATCTATTTCCAATAGCATTTATCATTTAAATATAAATTTGATCTCCATTTGCCGTATAAATAATGCATAACCTTAAGAATCTCTAATTTATATACTTAATTTAAGTATTCACAGAAATCCTTTTAATCATTATGTAAAATTAAATTTCTCGAGTTAATACTCCCATTCGCCTTCAGTATTGTCTCTGCTGACGTTGCTGACTGTACAACACAAAATTATAAATTCGAATTCCAATATGCATAAATCAGTCAACCATTTGTAAAATCTCCATCAAAAATCATTGCATACCCTACGGCTAAGGGATGCAACAGCATCATAAATGGAAATGGAACATCTGGTGCTTGCATAAGCAGTATGTACAAAATATGTATATTGTTAAAGATAATTCAGATTATTCTAAACTGTGAACGGAACACACTAAGTGCGAAGTGCATAATTTTTATTCATTATTTGAATTCCATATGAGCCTTCGGCGAAGCTCACAAATGTATGTTATGCTGCAAAAAACATTATAAAATCGATGATTTGCTGCCACGCATCATTGACCTTTGATATGGAAATCTAAAAAAAAAGGAAAACTTTTGCCTACTTATTTGTTTTACGACAAAAAGGGAGACAAGTATGGTCTCAAACATCTGGCAATCGTCCATAAATGGGCGTACTATTCCATTTCAAGATCCCATTTAAATTTCATGCTGCCTTTTGGGTCACAATTAGTGCGATAATTGCGCGCAGTTATTCGGATCGGACCGGATAATTCGTACTATTTAATATTCTAATGCCTTGTCGAAAAGCAGTCTCTCTGCATACACACGAACACATGAGGGAACAAAAATTAAGTATACCCCGATAACGCAAAGAAAAAGCAGCAAAAGGAAAGAAAGATCAGAAGCACTAAAGCATAATAACACACACAAGCGGACAGACACACATATACTCACGCACACACTTGCACGCGTCGCACGCACTCACACAGACGCAGCGACAACTAGTTTGGTTGGTTTCAAAATGGAACCGACTGGCTTGCTACTCACTAGTTCTAGTATCAGCCGATAAGCGGACTAAACAATAAATAAATACAGTGGAACTTCTTTAACTCGAATCTTTATGGGACCTAAAAAAATATGTTTCTTATGTTTGCTATTTTGCGGATCTTGAGCTAGTATATAAGATCTGTAAACAGTTCGGTATAAGAATGTTGACTATTTACATTAAGGGAGTTACATGAAGATAACTCCCATTTTTAATTAGTGTATATTTAAATTTAATACTATTACTTCACATAACAGGCTATGTGTACATAATTGTATAAGAAACGGTTTTGAAAGTTCGCCTTTACTTAACTACATTTAAGAGTTTTTTAGTCTCACATAACCTCAAACCTTGGTAAACAAAAAATCTTCATTTTGTAGACTTTTGAATGGGCAAACTTTGGGGGCATGTGACACTGGCTCGCCCCACTCTCCAACACCCCATCCCTTCCCATTCCCCTCTCCCTCCGCATCCACCAACACCTCCTCAGCCCGGTGAGCTGGCAGAAAGAAAGAAAACCCACACACGGACAGAGCGGAAAACTGGCTGTGCGCCATAAAGCAGTCTGAATTCAAATACGACGACGAATACTAAAGCGAAACGAACACGAATACTGAATAGCAGGCTAGTCCCCACGCACACACACTCGCACACATCACACACAACACACACACACCTTCGCGGCAACGGCGTCGGAAAAAACAGAAACAAAAAATCGTGTAAGTGTTTTCATACAGCAACAGTCAGGCGGCAGCACGCACACCGACGCAACACCAACAACAACGGGGCAACAACAACGGTTTAAGGCCAAAGCGAGCGCACGAAAACAACGAACGAGAGGATGGCGCACAGACGAAGAGAGTGGGGAGAGAGAGGAGGAGAGTACAGTAAGCCGTCGGCGCTCGTTGGTGTGCGTGCGGCGAGTGGCGCGTGCACTGGTATGGGTGGGTGGTGAGTGTAATGGCAAACGGCGGCAGCAGCAGAGGCAGCAGCAGCGACGCAGCGTTTATTTCGCTCAGTTTCTCATTTTGGTTTCGTGTGCTCGTCTGAACGCAAGTGCTGGTGAAATCGGAGTGGCCAAGTGGATTTCGGATACTCGGCTACGAGTGGATACACTGCCCGAAATCGGGCGCAGCGAAGAGAGTTCTTCGCAAGGAGTCGCGGGATAGCGAACGAGTTTCCTGGGGAAAACAACGCACATTTTCGTTTTCCGCCTCACAAAAACCGTAGCATAGCAAGTGCGGACAGCGTCAAAAGAAGAAAGCAAAACGTGAGTTGGAGAGCAAGATCGTCGCGCTCTCCCATCCATTGCCTGTGCCCTGAGCGCTCTCTTTGCGCTCCGCTCTTCGCCGCCTCAGATACAGTTTGTTATTATTTGTTTTTCGTTCTGCCATTTGTTTTGCACGCTCTCGCAGTCAGTCCGTATCTGGCTCTCTTCGCTGGCGCGACTTTCACGAAGCAGAGTGTGTAAGTGAGTGGAATGTGCGAAAGGCGAAAAGCTGTGTGTGGAAGAGTGCAAGGCAAGCCGCATTGCAAATAGTGGAGCGTGGAGCGGAAAGAGTGTAACAAGTCGGCCTCCCTCGTGGGGGATTGTCGAACTCGAAACCGAAATCTAAATCTAATTCCCAATCGAATTCCCAATTCATGTAACAGCATGTTGCGCGCGGAGCTCTGAATCGAACAATTCTCCAAGCCAGTGGAAAACTGTGGAAATGGACGCCCAGTTCGAGCACTTGTGCCGCATATGCGCGGCCAACACGAAGAGCAAAACCAACTCGGTGGTGGAGAGCGTCTTCATCTTCAAGACCCAGGGCCTGCGGGACAAGATATCCCGGCATCTCTACCTGAACGTAAGTGCAATGCCAATGCAGAAACAGCGAAAGGTCCCGCTCCGTCCAGTCAGTGTAGAAGTTTTTGCGCAACCGGATCGCGGTACGGCGTTTTCGGTATGCCCCGAAAAATACCGAAACTATCGAGCCAGCCCTGGAGGTCAACACTCGAAAGCGCGCTCAATTTCAAAATGTTTTGATTGTGGTTTGGAAGTGATGGATCTCTGAACGTTAGGATACAGTAGTAAAGTGCATTTTGATTAGACTCGTTACATCTTCAGAAAATGAATACATGATGATTTCAATAGGAATAAATATCTAAAGGATCAGGGTAGTCTTCCTGTAATCAGACTAAAAATACATCCATTCGATTTTTAAGTAGTATTTCTTACTTCTTGGAAAACGTATATTAAAAATCAGTAAAAATAGTATTTAGTGCTCAGCTGATAAGAAATTCAACAGAAATCAATCTTCCACTATGCTTCAGAGTCGGATTTAATCTTGGTTCTTAAAGGCAGACGGACATATACGGGTTTCGCACTTCCGTTGGTTACTGGGCTTGGATCCAACTTTCCAAGAACAGTAGCATATTTTCACGCGTTGCATACCATTTTTTAGGTGGTCGAGGATGATCCCCTGCCCAAAGTACTCTGCAAGTCCTGCTACCGACAGGTGGAGGCCACAGCATCACTTTCAAACATAGCTAAACACACGCAGCTTGTGTTTCGGGACTTTCTACTTAGCACACTGGTAAGGCAACCCATACACGATGTTCCAAATTTATGAAGCCTTACATCTCTACGTCCACTCACAGCCCAAGAATGCCCGCGAAGCAGCCGCCGCTCAGCTAAATGCGCCACCTGCTCCGAAACCAACTGCTAGAGTTGAGGAGCCCCAACCGGAGGTCGATGAGTTCCGTCCCATTAAGCTCACCCGCATTCCGGAGACCACCATCACAACGGTGCCAAAGCCCCAGGCGGGCAATCCCCCTCAGAGGGACGAGGTCAGCAAGGCCAGAGAGGCTTCCTTAGCTGGAGCTGGACCCTCGAACTTGGCAGGAAAGAGCAATCAGGCCTCTTCGCGTCGCAGCAGTGTCTTTGTGGATAGCCGCTTCGGATCAGCCCCGATGTCGATTGCACAGAGATCCATGCAACATCCTCCGTCCCTGGTGCCCCTGCACTCCGAAGTATCGATATCCTGTCCAACGAAGAGCAGTCCAGAGAAGAAACCCTCCCCAGCGGGCGTGATAAACTTTATTCAAACCCATGGACGCATCACAGGCAATGTTTCTGTGACCAGCAAGGAGGAAAGCCCAAGAGGTGGAACCCGAACTGAGGCTCCCGTTCCCGGAATGCCCAACCTACCCAGCAATGTGGTGCAGCAGAAGCGCAGAAATCTCAAAAATGCTGTAAACAATATAAAAGCCATCAACAGCGGGCAGGTATCATTGCTTAAGACGTCGCAAAACCGGAACCCTGTAGAGGATGTCAGGCCCCTGGTGACCACCACTGTAGTGCCCCACCAGAACCTGTTTGGAGCCGAGCCATCTGTGGAGGAGGCTCTCCCCGAGCACATGATATTTGCAGCGCCCAAGAAGAAAAGGGACGATGAGGATGTGATAGAGCAGACGGGTCCTCCCAAGCTGAAGAAAATTGGTGCCAGTCCGACGAAGCCTCTTCCCATAACCCTGGACTTGACGTCGTCCTCATCAGGACAACAATCTTCAGCTCCTTCAAATGTGAAAAGCCTTACCGAGGCCATTTCCTTGGGAAGCGTGATCCGGGATCCGGACCTATTAAAACTCATCCTAAAAGCTCTGAAATGGCCCGTGTCAGCTGGGAACTGCGAAGAGCAGATGAATCGCCTGAAGGGCTCAAAGTTTGCTGTCATAATGTCGGACAGCAACCTCCTGCAGGACACCGATCTCACCCAGCTGTTGGGCCCGTATTTGGCTCCCATGTTGGCCTTAGCTCAGCAACAGGATAAGCTGTCATCGATGCAACCCTCGCCGGCACCAAAGGAAGTGCTAAACCTGGCTGATTTATCCAAAGCGATGCCTTATAAACTGCCGCCAGAGACATCTGTGCAATTGGTGCCCTCAAGTCCCACGGAACAGGAGTTGCCTCCTTTGCTGACAGGGGGAAAGGCTGTCAGTTTGTTGCCCGTGAAACGTCCGCAAAGGAATGCAAAACGTGCTCGTGACTTACCTCCTGGGGACAGATCGAGTTCCATGACCCCGTCGGCTGCCTCCACTTCGAATGCCGCCCATGTCACCAATGAGTTATTGAACTTAAATGCGATGCTCCTCTCGCAATTCGGAGCCAGTCCAGCAGATGCCCTGAATGAGGCTCTTATTTCGCTGCTTAAACAACAGCAGGAATCGAAGGAGCAGAGGAATACTCGCCGGAGGAGCAGCGTTGTTAACTTGGAGGACATTGTGCTGGTAGAGCCACAACCTCCTCTAGAGGCCAATGATCTAGGTGCTACGGATCTTGCTGAACCTGCTCCCCTTATTCCAACCCCTCCTCCTCTCCAAGCTCAAGCACCTCCAGTAACTCGTCCAATCATCAAGAGGCGCAAGACTGTCATACAGTCCTCCAAGTCACCGGAGGTCGTTGTGGTGCCCAATAAGGGGGAATCTTCGAGCTCAAAAAAGCCGACAGCCTCCCAAGAATCTATACCTGTGGAATCTGAGAAGAGTGACCCCCAAGAAGAGCCGCCAAGTGTGGAACCACCCTCAGAACCCAGCCAAGCACCAACAAGCACTGTCCCCGAAGCCACAAACCAGGCAAATAATTCCTCCGAAAACACAGAGGAGCAACTCGAAGCAGTCACAGATCCTGCTCCAGAAAACCCAGCCAGTGGAGATGGTGATGAAAGTAAAGCTGGGCCCCCCAACACTCGCAAGTCAGAGGTGAAAGCTGCTCTCGGCCAAAAGCTCCTAGAGGCCATTGGCCTGCCACAAGGAGGCAAGGATGTGGCACCGGAGAGCTCGCGGGACACGCTCCGCAGTGCCCTGAAGCGCTCCCTGAAGCAGGCCCAGGAGCAGCAGCAGCAGCTGAAGCGGGTCAAGCAGGAGGAGCCAGTTAAACAGCAGGCAGACTCAACTACCAAGCCAAGTGCTGCCGAATCAGCGGATGAGCGCAAGAAAGCCATCGCCGAAAGGGAGCTGGCCTTGCTGAAGCGCAAGGCTGCGGAGGACAGCAAGTTGACAGTGAAAGAGTGAGTCTTAAAAAAACAGAAAGTCATTGATATTCCCTCTGGAAGGGTATCATTTCAATATTTTTTGGTGGCTTCAACTAATATATTCCGTAACCTTTCAGTGAGCGCCCCGACGTGAGCTCTTCGTCTTCCCGAAATCGCAACAGAAACCGTAGATTCAAGGCAGAGGCCACAGCGGAGGATTCCGGCGACGAGGAGAAGAAGAGCGAGAGATGGGACGAGGACGACGAGTTGCCCCTGAAAGCGGATGGGGAAAAGGCTCCCCCCGAGCGCAGTGGGAGCAGCAACAGCAACCGCCCTACCAGGGCCAGCAAGACCTTGTCCAAGTATTACAAGGGACCGTCGCTCAAATCGCAGCACGCAATGGGAACGCGCTCCACGAGGCAGCGTTGAGGGGGAGATGGCCTCAAAGAACCGGATTTGGTTTCACATATGAAATATGTGAGACGAGAACATATTTTTGGACAACTAGAACTAGCCTAGCTTAAGTCTCTTGAAGAAGGTTTAACTGTGTACAATGTACGCGGGAGTTAAAGCATGTTTAGTGGAGAAGCTGCATTGGGTCCGAGAATAGTGCAACTATTTGAGGGTTGGTGCAGTGCAATCATAGTTATCATATAGCAACTAAATCGACGAAAAGCACTTACGTACTTTTGTAAATATTTGAATGAATGCTGTTTAAATCGTAAGCCTTGAAACATCGCAACCAACTAATTTCATACTTAATCCCACTGTAAATCTAAGGATATTGGAAGTTGAAGTTTCTTTCGGTTCTTGAAGTATATTATTTAGTTTTATCTTATAATTGAGAGTAAGGCACATATCACCTAATCCGCTTATGTATAATATTCAGCCGCATATGTATTTCTATTATTCCTACAAAACATACAGGTTCAAACGATCAAATTGCACATTTCATTTCATTATCCTCTTCTGTTTACGCAAAAGAATAAATTTGTAATACCGTTTGTAATTGTTTTGGTCAAAAGTTGACGAAGCTTTGTTTTTTATCTTTGTGGGAAAAGAAGTGATAAAGGCAATTAGGAGTCTTCTGTCATTCAATTAACATTTTCTTCGCGCTTATATCTATGTATCTACGAGTCTACACAACCCACCCAGAACGGGTCTGAGTCAGTTGCTGAAAATGTGCAAACAACACATTAGTTGAAAAAGTCTCGCGACGCAAGGCGGTTGGTGGATCGGGCAATGCTAAAATAATATTTTTAGCCAGACCTCGGTGTGTTTTCTCCCTGCATTATCTACCATATTATTCTTATTATTGTTATTTAATATTAGAAATTACAATTACTAAACAACAAACTTGTTGATGTTGTGCCAGATGTTGTGAGCAAACAATTGTCGCTAAAATGGTTATCTGGAAAGTGATATTGGGCTAACGAGAAGTGATTAACCACTGTGATTGGTGTTTTGGTGTTTCGCTGTTTATATCGAAAGTGCTAAAAATAAGTCATTATTTTCCATTCCCAACATAAAACCGCTCCAGACTCCAAGATGATTTGTTGCTGTAGAAAACGCAAGCGAGGATCGGATGAGGAGGAAAACTTCATTAACCAGGACGTAAGTGTGAGATAGTAAAGTTTTTGGTTGCATCGCCTAATCATGGTAATAAAAACAAACCCCCGTGGTAATTGTTATCGGGAGTTTTCATATAGACAATATCTGGACAGCTATAGGCGCTTGTATATGTGTGCGGCACATATGTATGTATGCATGTACACAACTGCGGGTAAAATAATAATGAATTAAATATTAAAAATAGTTGAGCTGCTATATTTTAATTGCCAAAAGTTTTCTTCTCTTGAAACTTGTGATGTTATATTTATTTATGTTGGTATTGTACACAAATTAATCTCATCGCATAGCAAAATTGGATAGTTTTCACATCTCCCTGAGAATTTATAGTAACAGGTAGTTGATAGTAAAGTTGTTTAAATTTAGCTTTAAGGTTATTTTATGAAACTCCCGAGATTACTAGATATATTTCTAATTCTAAAGTTTTGACCACCGGTGTGGGTAGATATGGGCTTCTTGGGTTATGCACCACCCACGCATGTGTGGACAAGAGTGTTGTGTGCTCGTTATCACAGCCGAAAAGCTTCGTAACATTCGATTTCGATACTAAGTTTTAGGCAACTATTTCTGAATCAGAATCAGAATCGTACGCGCATTTGCGAACTACACAGCAGCGACGAGCTCACGCAATTCGTGGGTGCGAGGAGTTGAGAACAAAAACATCTCGGCTGTCTCGTTCATCTGGCGCTGAATTAAGAGCATCAACGAAAGAGAGAGAGGAAGAGAGAGCCAAGTAAGTGAGAGTAAGCTTTGGCATCTCGCATCTGCATCGTGTAAACCCGTTGCTTCCCTTTTCGCGTTAGTATGACGGCGCTAATTCTGCTGGCGTGCCGCTCAGTCCGCGAAATTCTCGATCTCTCGGATGCGCTGTGGCAGAACGCATTTGATATTGGCCGCAGCCTGAGCTATTACCGCACCAAACGGCGCCTGCAACTGTTCCGATTCCACTGCCGGGAGCTCTGGTTGCGTCAGTTTTTGGAAAACTCTTCCTCCTCTTCGACCGCGATGTTCCGGCGCTCGGAGATTGATTTCGCAGCCGTAGAGGCCGGTGCCGAGTGCGGCCAAAGTATTGATACTTTCGATGGGTCGGCGAGGGATGTGCATCGGGATTTCATGGAGGCAGAGAGACGGCAACTGCACCCGTTGGATACGTCTTTCGAGGACATTGAAATAGTGGACGGCCTGGAGTTTAATGTACGTAATATAGCTGGCCTAAAACATGGGTTCTTGTGTGTGTTTTTTCCATTAGCTGGTAGAGAGGTGCTTATTTTCGTGCTTTTATCGTTCTCTGACATTTATCGTGCTCGCTTGCACCTCCCCCATTTCGCATTGTTATTGTGAGCAGTTCAGGTGGAGAGAGAGGTGCTTTGTGACAGTTATTTCTCTCTCTGGCCTTTCCACCGTTTCGCATTGTTATTGCGAGCTGTAAACTTTGAGAGAGTGGTGCTTTTATCTCTTTGTGACATTTATCGGGCTCTCGTGCTTCTCCCTCGTTTCGCATTGTTGGGATGAGCTTTCACCAGCTGTTCGCCACAGTCGTGTCGTACAAAACGGATAAAGCTTGTTATGTTATTGAACTGAAATAATCAGAAATTGTACTCAGGCATTATCTGCGCGGGATGTGCTGCAAGCTGTCTGGAATCTCTCTCCAAGAGATAAGCTGGCCCAGCGACTTAGTCACAAAAGCCGCACTCAAACACACACACACAACTTCAAGGCAGGGCCGTGTCTGTATGCAGCAATTTTTGTTGTGCATACATGTACGCGCGCAGAAGAGCTTTCAGTTCAGCGGTTCAGTGTTTCGGGTCTGTAGTTTTTGTTCTCTTGGAGCGAGTCATTCGCGAATGGCGGAAGGCGAGAGGCGAAAGGCGAAACAATCGAACAAATCGAATAACAACAAACGGGCCAAGACAAGAAGTGGTTGTTTGCTCTGGCCAAACAAATTCCCTCGTTAAATAACATTAATGGTTTTATTTTATTTTTATTTCGCGGGTGAACTCAACTTTTAAATTTAGCAACCGAAAGATACTCAAATTTTACATGCTTCTATTTACTGGCTCGGTTTATAGTATACACCATATATGTTCGTGCGACTGTGTATTTTAATGACTATAGTGCGGTGTAAAGAGCAAGGACAATGTTGAATCATCTTCCGTGAAATAGGCTCCAATATATAGAATAAAAAAATATACAGAATAACTCGCATTTAGTGCCTTGGGTTTTGGTCTAACCTTCACTTTAAGGACTCGAAATGTGTCTCAGGGTTTTGTGCCGAAAATTGTTTTGCTGCTGCCAGCAAAAGAAAAAAGGTGGATTGAATGAGGTAAGCGTTTGTTGGGAGTTTTTGGCAAGGAAATGAACTCTATAGGGAGTAAATTGAGGTCCAAGGGGAAGCTTTTTCAATACTATTTCTATTAAATGAAGTCCCAACCCCGCAACCTTTGCGGGGAGGCACTTGAAGCTATCGAAAATAAATCTCACGTACTTGGCATGCATACAAATTTTGGATATAAACTTGAGCTGCCTTTTTTGAGAGACATTCGTCATACCCGAATGATGTTTGATTTCGATCTCAGTAGGTTGTTCCATTGTTATTACATTAGAAACCCGAAATAATGCTGTCTTTCCTTGAGAGTTACCCTGAATCTTCCTGGATTGTAATTGTTTGATTCTGGGCTACCAATGTTTTTGTGAACATACCTTCTTTGCAGGCCTCCTTCTACGAGTACTCAGATGCACTTCCAAAGTACCGAAACGACCAACTTGGCCAGTTGAGCGATGGCATCAGTTTCACCATTACCGGCCGACTGCCCGTGAATTGTGAGAGGTGAGTGGAATGGTAGACATTCTTATACCCTCGCAGAGGCTATTCTAATATGCCCATTACTCCCCCAGATTCTCCATCAATCTGGTGCACAACAACGCGACCAAGGATGTGGCCCTGCACATTAATCCCCGACTTCCTCAGAACTATATCGTTCGGAATACCAAGGTCCAGGATATTTGGGGACGCGAGGAGGTCTCCTCGGCCCTGCCCTTTCTCCTTAGTCGCGGGGATAATTTCGCCATCCAAGTGCTGGTCACTGCGACCTGCTACATGATCTCGGTGAATGGCCAGCACTTTGCGGAGTACGCCCATCGCATACCCTACGCGGAGGTGCAGATTCTGGAGGTCAAGGGCGATGTGGAGAATGTGGATATGCAGCGCTCCCTGGTCCTCAAATATCCCCAGCGATTGCCGGGGTCGGAGGCGAAGAACATAGAACTCAATCTGGATGAGGACATCGACGAAGTGGATGCCAGTGTTGAGGAGGCCATCAACATACCGGCCGAGTGGTGCCTTATTAGTGCACCCACCAAGCACTCGGATCCGGAGTCACCAAAGAGCAGTCACAGCACCAAGGATCTGGGCCTGAGCCTGCCCTATTATGGAGCCCTGCCTCCGAATACCCTCGTCGAGGGTCGCTGCCTGAAGATCGAGGGGCGGGTGCGTCTTCTGCCCCACTCGTTCTACATCAACCTGCAGCATGGGCAGGACATCTGGCCGCATCCGGTCATAGCATTCCACTTGAACCCGCGCTTCTCCAAGGCCGGCAGCGGGGCCATTGGCAAGGCTGTGGTCTGCCGGAATGCCTGGTTCGACGGAGCCTGGGGCGAGGAGGAGCGCTCCGAGTTGGACACCAATTTCCGGCCCGGGCGGACCTTCAGCTTGGCGATTGCCTGCACCAAGGACTCCTACGAGGTCTACGTCAACCGGCAGTTCATAACCGAATTCAAACACAAAGTCCGCCCCGGCCTGGTGGACACCGTTTACATTCAAGGCGATGTGAAGCTCTGGAATGTGACGCTGGAGCAGAATCCCCTGGTGAGGGGCAAGAACGTGCGCATCTATCACAACCCCTCCTTCACCGACGAGTACTAGCCGGTTGCAGGGGATCTGTTTTCTTTTTTACTTGTTGTCTAAGTAATTAAGCGACAATAATAAAACGCTAGCCTTGTTTTTTACTAATGTAATTGAAATGAAAAATATTCGAATGTATTATATATATTCATGTTAAAATTAAAATCCAAGGGTGTAGTTCCCTCTTTTCCATGTTATTGATATTTAATTGACTTTATTGACTAAACTATAAAACTATGAAACATAAAAACACTGAAATATAAAAGCTTGGAATCCACATGGGACTCCGATTTTCTACAACAGGTTGTTCGCCACCGAAGCTTTTAAAGCTTGGAGTCCACTTGGATTTGCCATCCACATACCAAACCACAGAAAAATTTTATTGGTTAAAACTATTTGAAATATAGTTTTTTAATCTTTGTTTGTAAGGATTTTACTTTGAATTTTAGTTAAAATTGGAATTTCGCTTTATTATATTTTATTCTCTTGCTTTCCCTAATCTTTATTTACATGTATTCTTTGATTTTGCATTCTTCGATATTATTCCCTTTTTTATTACCACAATCCCTACTATCTACTATGACATGTAATTATGTTTTATTTATAAATCAACGACTGCATTATGCTTAAATAACCATGATACTTGTATTTATTTAACCACTTTAGGGGAACTGATATCTTCCATACTCCATTGATATAGCAAGAGAATTGAGTTTTAGGTTTGGGTTGGAAATGTCAAGTAATCCCTTTCGTGATCCGTCCAAAATTGTTCAGTTAAATGTATTATTATTTTAGCGTTCGATTAGCAGAGAACCCATTTTTTTACGAGAAGACAAGTCGTGTGCGATACCCACCACTATTATGCGTAGCCGTCGAGGATGGGCGGCCAGGCCATGAGTGTTTACCCCAGAGCCAACACCGTTCTGCGGCGAAGGGATCCGGACGCCATTACCGCGTTCTACGAGGAACGCTCTGCCGCCTATCAACGCAAGTTCTACAAGGTGAAGGATCTGCCCTATCCCGGCCTGTGTTTCGTGTTTCACGGGATGATCCTTCGCGGTTGCGAGCACTTTGCGATCGATTTCCTTAGCGAGCACGATTATGAGCGGGTCATGGTGTGCGATGTCCTGCTCCAAATAGCAGCGCGGCTGCCCCAGAACTACATAACGCGCAATTCGCGCCTGAGGGGCATGTGGGGGCCCATGGAGAGGTCTTCGAACCTGCGCTTCCAACTGAGCCGGGGCAAGTCCTTTTGGATGCAGGTCCTCCTCACCGAGGAGAGGTTCCTTATTTCGGTTAATGGCTACCACTTCGGGGCCTACAACTACAGAATGCCCTACCCCTGGTTGGCCGCCGTAGCTGTGCGCGGCGATGTCCAGGATGTTGTCATCGATACGTACTATGTTGGAGAATACCCCATAAGGCTACCACACTCGCTGCCCCGGGTCATACCACTGGTGTATAACCCTGACGCATCGAATATTTTGCGGGATGGGAACGCGAAGGAGACCGAATGGGCCGTCGTCGCATCGCTGACCAAGATGTCGTCGAAGAAGTTTCTGTTCAGGCCCAGCATTGAACTGCCCTTCTACGGGTGCCTGCCCGAGAACGAGACGCTTTTCGAAGGGCGGGCTCTGAGGATCGAGGGGCGGGTGAAACTGATGCCCCAGAGCTTCAGCATCGCCTTCCAGATCGGCCAGGAGGTGTGGCCCCAGCCCACAGTGTCCTTCTACTTCAGTCCGTGCTTCGTGCGCAACAAGCGCGACAAGATCGGCAAGGCCGTGATCACAAGAGGCGCCTATTTGAAAGGCGAGTGGGTGAAGAACAATGTGTCGCGGCTGACCACCAGCCTCAGGCCCGGAGCCGCCTTTGTCATCATAATCGCCTGCCGGACCAACCACTACGAAGTGTATTTGAACAACAAATCCCTGCTCCTGTTCCGATACCAGATGAGTCCCAGCAGTGTGGGTCTGGTGAATATCCGGGGCGACATCAAGCTCTGGGAGGTGGTCATCGAGACCGTCAAGAAAGAAGCAGCGAAAAGTAATCGAACCGATTCCATCTTCCGTGCCTTTTTTACTCGAACGGATCTCTATTTTCAGATCAAACCACTGTCGGACGGGCTTTGGCAACCTTCCGGAAACCAAAGGCCTAACCGATGCGATTATGTCCAGTTCCATGATGAAGAGTGAAACAAAATTGTTTTTGGGGCTGTACCCTGTACTCTGAGGCTGAATTAATATGTGGCATTTGACGGAAATGCAACCTGTCGAAAGGCATGTTCTACAAATTTATACATACCTCGATCTTTCTATCTGGATATACCCTGGCATATACTGGGTACTCACGATTGTTAGGTTTCGTACATTGTTATATTGGCCAGAAGTCAGTCTCCATTGCAGTGGCGGGTTATTGATCAGCATCACCAGAGTTATTGAAGCAAACCTGTCTACTTATATTTCAGGGTGGATATCATGGATATCATAAAGTGGTCATAGGAAGGATTATGTCCGTAAATCTTATTCATCGCAAACTGGGTGCTTCATTTTGAAGTTATCTGTGAGAAGGAAATCTGTTTAAACTTGATGATTGGAAATCAAGGGTTAGGCTATATCCTATCATCGATTAATTGCTTTCGGCCAGGGTGTTCCTGGCTTCGTTTCCACAACTAGAATTTCCTTATTGTGGTCTCTGCCACTGCCTTTGCCTGCCACTCACTGTGTGCCTAGATTTATGATTTCATCTTTGGCAGGCCCATACACAATGCTCGAAAGTATTCTGCAATTAAAATAGCGAGTGCCCTGCACCGCGCACCAGCTCATAAATGTCATCAATGTGCCGTCGTCGTCGCCAAGTGAGCCTCCGACTCTGCCTCTGCCTTTGCGTCTGACCATAAGTGCGGTGCAAAAGATGGCAAGGTTGGAGCCCGATTCCCGATTCGGAGCAGAAGCAGAAGCCGGAGCCGGAGCCCTATTCCTATTCCTCGCTTGCCGGGGAAGGGCCTCGGAAATTGATTATTAAAAATGATAATCGATTAAGGACACAGCGCCGCAACTGGGCAGCAGGCTGTCCCGAATTGACGTTTATGTCTACATGTGTTTCTCAAGACAGTTGACATTGTTCTGTCGGCAAAAAGCGGCTAAATAAACCGAGCCAGGCCGCAACCGAAAACGTCGCGTCAGCCAGCCAGCCAGCCAGCAAATATTTCCCAAGGCTGCCAAAGGAAGTAGCCTCAGTAGCCTTTGCGGAGCAAAAAATATTATTTATGGTTCAAGTTTGTACGTGTCACGCATGCCTTGGACCATTTTGCTAATGAAGTGGATTACTGATTGTCTGCTCCGACCATGTCCCGACTGTGGCCGGGGTCCAGATTTGGGCCTCGTTTTGGATGCCATGCTGAGGGTCCGTCCCTGCATTTAATTCAAAGCAAAATAAGGAACCCAATAAATTGCCAACCCTAAAAGGGGTGATTCCACATATACTCGTAGATAATCTGGGCTATTAAATCACATAGAAGTCAATCTGTCTGCTGCACATTGTATTGTATGATATAGTTGTTCGATTACTGCAAAGCTATAGTTCCTACTTTGTTCAGGCCTTCAGCTCCTAACTGAAACCTCAAATTATTATAGGACGTTCGAGAGATGTTTTTAATTGATGACTAAAATGCGGGCAAATTGCGTGCAGAAATTTCAACGAGAACTCCGAAGACGGGCTCCTTGACTCTTGGCTGCTCCTGGGCTCTCGATAATTAATCAAAACGAAAATTAATTATGCGCACATGGGAAGCGGTGATTGCCCCGAATATATGCGAAACTACTTGCTCCCCTGATCGATGGCCTTCTCCTCGGGAATTTTGAATTGCGATACTTGCCACCGAACCACCGGAGTCAGCTCCCTCCTCTCGTGAATCAGAAACCAGGAATCGGGAGTCGGGATCGGGATGAACTGATTCGCCCCGCTTGTCGTCGCATCCTCCGGGGGGTAATTATCAAACCAGCTGCCCAAGATATGTTATTTATTAATATCATATTTTGAAGGGCCCGTGGAATCGCATTGATCCAATGGCATTTCGCGCATAACTCTTCAAAATTGCAATTTGTCAGCGATAATTGTGTTATTAATTCAGCTTATTAAATGTGAGTGAGAAAATGAATGCGCTTTTAATTTATGCATATTATGCGCCATTATGTTTAAAGTGTTAATCTTAAGTATTTCAAATTAGTACATTGTATGTTCTAATATAGAGATCGCGAACCTCTAAATAAAGCAATTACATAGAAAATATTGATTTCATGATATGAGAGTCAACTTCCTATTTTAATATTTTACAACTAAGAAAATAATAACACTTACAAGGAACCGTTTAAGCATGCTTAACATTTTTGCAAAATGCAACAATATTTTTTCTCCGGTGTATGCACTGCGAAAACGGTGGGTAATTAAAGCTGGAACCTTCTCGATCGGATTGAAAAATTTGCGACCAAAAAAAGAGCAATCAAATTGATCGAAATTGGGCTGGCGGCGGAATCTGATTCAGAATCAGAATCGAATCGAAACGGATCGGATCGGTGGAGTAAAATGGTAACAAATGCATTCGCACCAATTTACAACATGTTGTCCTCGACAGCCTCCGCCGATTAGCCATTTGCCGGCCTTATCAATATTCCGACTGTGTGCCATGTCACACGGAACACTGGGCAGTGCAATCAGTGCCTCCACCTCCTCCTCCTCCTCCTCCTCCTCCGCCTTCTGTTGGGTACACTCTAAATTAAACCCCAATTGAGGTTTTGTCCTCTGCCAGAGTCGGAGTCTTGGTCGCCTCCGCTCCCTCCTCCGCTGCTCCGAGCTCCAGCGTTTTCCTCTGGTTTTGCCACCGCACCAGCCCCAGAGCAGCACCAGAAGCAGCTGCCACTGCCAATTGTTTGAAATGGTCAACGGAATGCAACCCGTTTCGTACTCCTCACGCATCGGATGAAGCCCTGTAAGCCGAGAGAGCTGCAAACTGAATGCTCGTTGCCTTGCCAGCCATCCAGCCATCCAGATAGCCAGATAGCCAGCCAGAAAGCCGTCCGAATTACGAGCTGGCCAAAAACACAACTCCACGAAAAATTGGTGCGTGGTGGACACACTCTGTATTGGCTGTATTTCTGCTTCTGTATCTGTATCCGTTGGGCCGGTGACAAAAAGTCCGCGAAATCAATCACTTTTTGCCCTGTCCACATTATCATGTGCATGCGCTAATCCAATCCCATGGATTCCACTGCCCGTCGGTGTTCGGTGTTAATGCGAATTCGAGTACGTTTTAAGCACTGTCAGAATCAATTACCTGCCAAGCGAGTGACAACAGCCTTTTACGTGTGCTGTGGATATCACAAGCCAGGACACTCTGGCCACGGAAATATCTGGCCAAGGTGGAATCTCCACTCGGCTTCCCAAAATACACCCCTAGATATTGATATGCATCAACCGAACTTTGAAGACTCGAATCCAAAAGTTCGATTTAAACAGGAACTTGGAGTTAGTGAAAATCAATGGTATTCTTGTTTAATTCAATTAGGGTTCTATAATATTTGATAATTAATCACTAACCAATCTGAAAATTTGTGTCTAATTACTTCCCCTTACATGTAGTTGAGTGACTTCAACTGGTGAATGATTGATTTGATATAGTATTAGCACTTGCTATCCCAAAACTGAGGGTACGAAACGCGATTGATAGATTGTGCAACGCTTTCAAGGCTCTGAGATACACTTTTGCTTTATGTTGAACCCACAAGGACTGTCCCCCTGTCAACGATAAATCCACGAAATGGGAAGATGCCGGTTTGCCGGTTTGGCGGTTCGTTTCGTTCCAACCCGACATTTGACCGCCGGTTGCAGCCTTAAAAATGTTGTATTCATACCAGGACCGGGCTCCTCCTCCTCTTCCTCCTCCTCATGCGCCTCCTCCACCTCCGCCTCCAACTAAGGGACCAACGACTCAGAGTGGAGCAGACTGTGGAGCAGCGGCTCTTGATTTCCCAGAATATCGCCCGAGATCAATCTTACACTCGTTTGATTGCATATTTTTATATGGTAGTTGGACACATCGTTCGCTCGCATCCTTTTTCGGTGTTGCCGTCGCCAGCTACCACACTACAAAAAATAATTACCAGTTTTTTGAAACTAAATTTAAATGTGATGTTCTTTTTGCCGAAGCATCTAGTTAAGATCCCAACATTCACAATATTTCCTTGTCTATAAACTGTACGAACAATTGCTTAGGAAATTAATATTAACTTGCTAGTTTTTCTTGCTGTGCAGCCACCGAACAAGAAGCACCAGCAGCCGGCGGCGTCGGCGTCTGTTTCTTTGCTACTTGCTTTGTTTTATAAAGCGCGTCTCTTACTTTTTACTTATGTCCAGATATACGTATATATATTTTTTGGTGCCCGATCGAAGACAACAAAAAATTCCGGTAATTTAATTGCGGCCAGACAGTTGGAGAAAGACTCCTGTTTCGGCCATAATTTCCTGGTACTTATAACGCTGCTACCAACTAATGTGGAAGGAATATGCAAATATGAATTTGTGAAGGGTAATATTTACCTATTAGCACATATATTTAAACAAATCAATCTATAAGGGTGATGAAGTTTTTTTTTACTTTACATTGGAAGCTATTCGATTACATTTATTTTTTTTTGGCTGAACCCTCGGATATTTCGCAATGCTAATGTGATAGAAGATAGAATGTACGCAGAAATCTATATACAGACAAACATATATGGTTTTGAAAGGATGCGTACGTACATATGTCATTGTCAATGTGGCACATTTGGCCATAACAGTCAGACTGGGAGTGGGATGAGGACGAGGATGACGATGATGAGGAGCTGCAATGAGTATGAGGACGAGGATGAGTAGTCCACCAGAGAGCACATTGCGTGGACGTGTGGACACGATGGCGCCAATGCAGTGCGCATGTCCCCAATGCCACTAAGATTGCTAGGAGGGAATCGTATCGAATGGACTGGAGTGGAGTGGAGTGGGCAGGGATGGATTCGGCGATGGTTGGCTGTGGAAGTGGTTTCAGAAGTGGCAGTGGTCGCAGATGGTAGCAGCACAAATGTGTAAATTTTGTTTTGGAGATACGGGAATGCCTCTTACCTTGGATTCTATTGCAGTGTTTTATTTTGTTTTTCAATGCAGAAAAAAAGGAAAGTTTGAGAAGGTTTCAGTCATACCAAAAAAGTTACCAATGGTTGCTATGTTAAACTTCCGACGGTTGCCTTTCCCTTTGGAATCTCTAGATCTTTCGTTGCAAAAATGATTAAAAATTGATAACTTGTCCAGACTTGTGAACCCCCAATTTTTTAAAGTTTGCAGGGATGTATATGTCCTTAATTGAATGCCATCTGCGAGCTACCTGCTCCACCCGATGGCAGTTCAGTTGAAGTAAGCCCCTGGGGGTTGGGCTTTTAATGCGCTCTGTAACCGGCTCCGCAGTGATTGTGCATTTAATCTCGGGCATATTGTTGCTGGATTGCGAGCCATGATTCCAGAGTCGATGGCCACTAGACACCAGCTGTTGCCCGGCGGCATTAGCTTTCCTGCCATGGAGATTCCCTTGGGGAAATGCAGAATTATAGGGGACAGCGCAGGGGTGCTCTTGAAGTTGGAGGTTTGTCAATTGAGATACTAATCGAAGAGCCGCACCAGCTAATTCAAAGTATAACTTAATTAAGGCAAAGTTCCAGAACTGCTTTTGAAACCGGAATCGGAACGCTTGAAATTTCTAGAGCACATTGCATCAGATTTTGTCTATGACGCAGTGATAGTTTCCAGCTAAGTCGAGATATTATTCAATGAGAATTTTCCAATAGGCGCATTATCATTAATTTTATTGTACAAGATACAATGTTACGCCTTCGTAATCTCGTTTGTAGTAAAACTCTAGATCTAATCTCTAACATCTCAATAAAGTTGTATTTTCAAACATAAATCGCGAGAAACACGTCCTTGGATATTGCGTGATCAAAGCGAATTAAATCAGTTTTGAAGATACGTAGACAACTTCGTGAATTGATGATTTCTTCCAAATTCTCTCACGCAAGCGATGTTGGAATTCGAGCCTAAAAACCCTTTTGATAAACGGTTTTAAAAAGTGGTCCTGGGCTTAAGAAGGAATACCCTTTTGATTGGTCCAAAATTAAACTAGAGCACGCCCCCACTGATATTCATATACCTTTGGGGAATAAACATTATTAAAATCAAGAGCATTTATTTATTTGAGGTTGCCAAGCAACAGTTTCTTCCATCATTAACTTGGGATAATGATGGTTAACTTTAATAAATATTACGGGAAACAAATAAAGATTAAGACTAGCTAATCTAGTTTCTGAGTTTTATACATATTTCTAAAATCTATTTCTAATATTTTCTCAGGGTATCTAAGCTTCTCCTAAAGATTCATTTGAGTAGCTCTTGCGTGCAGTTAATCATAAATTCTACCGAATTAGTTACCAGCAAACGGTGCTTTTGGTTCTCCCGAAGGTTTATTTTAAAACTGAATTATTGTGGGTGTCTTGCGAGTGGACGGGGGATAATTTAAACCGATTCCCCGGCCCTGCACTGCGGATCATTGGCGCCAGGTGACATTTACGCATGCCAAGATTGAGTGACGCCGACAAACGGCGACGAGAACAACAGAAAACACCTTTGCCTTGCAATACCAGTACCAGCTACAGCGCCTTTGCCTTTGCCTTTGCGTTTGCGTCTGCGCAATGCTCGTTGCTCGCTGCTCAGCGCCAATGTATCTGTATCTGTATCTGTCGATTTAAATTCCTGTCTGCCACGTCAATTACGCACACAAAATAGCAACAAACAATCGCAGACGGGCCAGGCCAGGCGGCTGTGCTTAAATTATGGCAAATTACGTGCTAATTGGCCACCGCCGACACTCGGCAAGTAAAGGCCCAACGCCTGGCCAATGCGGAACCATTCATAATGTTTAGTCGCCGGCAATTGGGTCATATCTGGGATCTTTGGGATTGGGATAGCTTCTAAGACTTGCGTACTTTGATACTCGAGTGCCGATCGTGCTGAATCCAAGACTGGGATTGGATCTCTTTGGCAGGGGAATAGTTTATTTTAAATAATTTACGCGACAATTGCTAGACAAACATTTGGCATGCACTGAAGAGTGGCCGTCGCGCCGTGTCGCCTAATAGCTTCGCTTTCTTTCCTCGATTTGTGTTTTAGCATTTTTTGTACTTTTTGCCTGCTCGGTCAACTATTGCAGTGCGCCAGTCTGGTTTTATTTAAAAATTGTCACTTGCGCCTCGCGAGAAGAGGCGCCAACGAATCGCGTGTACACACACAGAGTCACTTGCAGTTTTCCCCACCCCGAACCCCATCCCCATCCCCAACCCCATCCCCAACGCCACACTTTCCGCACTGCAAATAAGTATTCGCATTTCCATCCGAGTGACGCCAGCTGTACAAATGTTCTTAGAAGTTTCGCTCCTAAAATAATCCACATGGCCCAGCAAATCGCTCTGCTAAATCCCAAAACCTCTAAATGTAAATTTATTAAATAATTTCAATTTGCATATTTTACAACTTTTTGCTGCGAAGAATTCTTTGAAAAGGTTGTGTGAAAATATCAATAAACTATATTGTGAGCTATTAAAGTAAAATATTTAAACTTATCCAATAGGTAACATATAGTAATATACTGGTTTGTAAAGGGATTTCTAATAATATAAAATCCCCATCTTTACTGACCTGCAATTAACTTAGCACAATTGTAGCATCACCTCAAAAATCAAGGTGTTATTCACAACTAAGGCAGAAGAAATCGTCTAGCGCTACTCCCAACATATGTACGTTATATTGACACTGGGCCTTAAGGCCCTAAAATAGCCATATTCCACCTCAAAAATAAAAACGTCTAAGACCAAGTAGTTTAGCATGTAAACAATAAGCCAGCCAGCCGGCTTCTATTTTTAGCCCAGCCTTTATAACGAGTAGTAAATTATTTTGTTGGTTAATTATCAAAGTAGTCCAGCTAGCAGGCGGTGCTAGCAGTGGTCGTGTTAATTTTTACGCAAATTTAATGGAACGATCACGCCCCTCCGCTGGCATGTGATGGACGAGATGCCACTAATCCCAATCCAAAGGCGTAGTTCGGATCACCCGCACCCGCACTCGCACCCGGAGGGCAACTGTAGGAGGAGGAGGAGTAGGAGGAGGAGGAGGAGGCGGAGGAGGCACACGCGCAAGTGCGGCCCGAAATAGACGTCGCCACACCTGTGACAGGTGCGACAATATTTGAGGACCGCTAAACTCGTAACTTAGAGCTGCAACTACAGTTGGTCGCGTTATTTTTAGACGACATTAAAGCCAATATTTGCGCAACAATTTCTCAGCTTGCTACCACTAAGACAACATCTCGCCAGCTCACCAGCTCACCAGCTCGGCAGTTCCCGCGATCTCGCGACATGTGATGCACCGACGACTTGCCATAGTTTATAGTATTTGTTTGTATCAATTGTTTACACAAATGCTAATTTTTGCCTGCGAGCAGCGAGCTCAAATAAAACTGGGCTCTCCACGGCTGAACTTCCCACCAGGTGGCTGCAGATGTCCATTTCTTTTATGTTTCTCTGGGCTCTGATCTGATCCCAGCCAAGTTGGACACTTAAAATAAAATATTCTGAATAGTTAAGTACATATGTGAACTCTCCAAATTCATTTATTACAAAGAATGAATGTTATTTTTGTTTAAAATAAATGATACTATCTAAAATTTTAACTCTGTTGAATATCAACTTTTCTGTGAGTGTTGGTCAAAGCCACAGGTAGAGCCTTGGCTCGAATTCGATTTTGGCATTGTGTTGGCAGCGCCTGATAAAAAAAAAATAAATTTTAAATAAAGCAAAAAAAAGAGAGATGAAAGAGTTTTTAATGTGAGAATAAGTCTTATTAATATCAGTGGACAGAGCTCGGTATTCAGTTGGCTCCTTGCCGCAGTCTGCATTCATTTTTTGCGCTCGTTTCCCGCGAATCTCTGCAAGGGTTGCGCCTTCGGAATATAAATTAGCTTTGTCTCATTTTAAGTGCATTTGCGAAATTTATTTCATTACCTTTTTGATGATCTTTTGATGATTGGTTCCATTACTTTGCCGTCAAAATTAATTTTGTCCCGCTCCTGCTCTGAACGGCAGGATTTTTTAGGCCGGACAAATTATTCTATATTTGCAAAGAAACGTTTTAATTTCTTTTTCAAAAATTTCATTTTTTCCAGAAGTAAACAAACTGGCAGAAAATTGTACCGTCAACAGAACGACTAGTTCAATGAACTTGCCGTTTTGCCTACTTAGCAAAACACCAATTTTACTATGGCCAAAAGTGCTTGTAAATTTGGCTTAAAGAAAATCACTACAACTGCGACTTGTTTTCTGCTTAAGGTATTCATACAATTTCGAGCTCATTGGTATGCAATATTATTGAAGCAGACTGCGGGGAATTCATTGAGAAATGTAGGCGCTTTTAAGTGAGCTGTGGGAAATGTATCTTTTTGTTGTAGATACACCATCTGGTGCATTGCCTGCGTGCAATAGATCGATTCAATTACGTCAGCTTCGGTTTTATGCAAAGTTCTAGGTGATAAGTTCCATTAAATGAAAGGGAAATGGAAGTCCATAATCAGGGAGCACGCCATGAGATTGTGCTAATCCAGGTGTGGTAATTTTAATCTCAAATTAACGTATGTTCTACTAGTAGCAGAGGTGCATAACAAATACACTGAAATTACACATTAATAAATTCAACAATTTTATATAGCATTCGATAACATTCTCTTTAACTATATAACTTGTTCCCTATTTAACATAAATGGTTCTTTAAATACGATATGTATCTTGTTCGCTGTTTTCATTTAATTGTTTCTCAAGAACCCAATTGCACCGAAATTTACGTAGTAGCCGGAACTGTAGGAAAATCGCTGAAATATCAGAGAAGCAAGTCATTCCCTCGTCTCGGGTTCATCCGATAATATTGACATCAGATTCCCTGCAGCATGTTGCAGCAGAGTACTACGAGTATATTGAATGTTGTGGGGGAAAATATATACATATACCTTGCGCTAGCGATAGGTAGTATGTGCTGAATCATTTGCCCAATGATGATTGGCACAAAAGCTGTTTAATTGCGCTAATATTTTCCGTTGTCTCATTACCATATTATATTCTTGTGTGTGTGTTTTTTTTTTTCATTATTTTCATTAACAACCCGCCTGCGACGTGGCGCTCGATTTAATATCTAAGAACAACCTTAAGTTGAGATAAACAACCGTTTTACACCGCGCCGTAAATTTGCACTCGTAAATATGCAGAGACCCGCAGCCACCTGTTTGAGGCAGGCGCGAGTTGAATAACGCCCAGTATCGGGAGTGATTATATAGTATACTGATCTGATTAACCAGTTTCCTATAAGCTGATGTAATTTCCAGTGGCTATTGCACTAGGTCAACTAAATGCAGGCATTCGGATCAATTAGAGCTCCCGATTACCATAGCCAACTGAATGCATCCCAAAGATACGTCATCGTGGGGTGCGCCTGCACTGTGCGATATCTTTTGGCTTACCATACACTTTGCGCCAGCTAGATTAGCTGACAAACTTATTTCTGAACCAGATAACAGCCCGGTATTGAGTGGCCAACGAGTTCGGGATTCGAGTTGTCGAATTCGGGATGGGTGCATCCGCACCCGGGGGCTGGAGCGTTCTTCTGGGCGCACCTGTTGGGGTTTTTATTATATTATATGGTGGTATGTAGCACCAAATGGCTTGTTGCGACCGATAAGATTACCCAACGTACAGACATAAATTACCCCGATCGCTGTTCGTTTTGGGTTCGCAATCTCTTGGGTGCGCTCGCACCCAGGTGACTAATAGGTCATCCCCAACACTAGAAACCGCCATAAGTACAAGTTCGTATGTTTTACAGACAGTCAGATTTGTGTATTTCCGGTTTTATGGCACTTATGTAATAACCTACAACAATGAGATTACAATTTGGGCATAAAAGACTATAGTTAGTTGAACTCGGTAACCAGTTACTAGTTACTAGTACAAATATGTACTTCCTCCTGACACGTGTCACTTGTCACTTGCCTTTTGGCAAAGTAGTTTTAGTTTTAGTTACATACGAGTACTCGTATATTTTGACCTATCTTACGACTCTCTCCCTATAAAGAGAATCGAAATAGCTCCTCTCCGAAGTCTCTCATTATTGTCATTTCAGATTTACATCGATTATTGTCTTTCCGTTTGTATCTCCTCCATTTGGTGTTGACTATTTGTACTGCCTAAAGTAGTGAGCGAGTTTAAATTAGGATCACATCGCTGGTAGTAATAGTAATAGTAATGGTAATAGTAATAGTAATGGTAATAGTAATAGTAAGTAGTAGTTAAGCCTAGACTAGGACTAAAATATCAATATACAATATACATATCGCGCATTGTTGGTTCCCCTCTGGTTACGAACTAACTGAATTATACAACTATACAATTATACAAAGAAAGCTTTGAAAACTGGTAAAGCTATTTGGCCACCTGTGGCCCCTAGGACTCAGAGTGTGTGTTTCTGGGCAGGAATGCTGGACATTTGTCTCTCATCTGGCTCAGTCTTACTCGTCCTTCCTCCGCTTCACCTTGCCCTCCGTTTGGATCGTCGAGGTGACCGCCTCCATGCAGTCGGCGATGGAGGGCTCCGACTGGTCCTCGCTGTAATCCTCGCCAGCCATCCTGCTCAGGGTGAGGATGTAGGAGCAGGCCACTCTCAGAACGGAGAGCTTCGACAGCTTCTGACTGCTGGCATAGGCGGGAACAGCCCGTCTCAGGGTCTCGTAGGCAGCGGAAATGGTGTGGACTCGGGTCCTCTCCCTCGCATTCGCCTCGATCCTTCGCTCCCTGGTCATGTTCTTGTAGTTGCGCTGGTGGTGGTGCTGGCTGGGGTGCTGGTTTGGCTGGGGAGGCAGACACAGTTCCATCTTGGACTCGGTTTCCTCGTCGCTGAGGCTCTCATCATGGAGGGAAGAAGAGGTGACGGCTTTGGGCACCTTCTTCTGTGCTACCTTCTTCGGCGCCTGCTTTCTTTCCACATCGCTGCTAGACACTTCTTTCTTCACCGTCACCAAAGCCAAGGGCTCCAGCTGCTCCGGCTGGGTAGCCTCGAAGTTGCGGTGCAGAGTGGTCACACCCGGATGGCGGACGTAAATGTGGGCCGGATTGGACACCACCTCGGGCTCCAGTCTCATGGTGGAGGGCGGAGGAGGAGGAGACTCCAGGGCTGGGGGGGTCAAGACCACGGCGGAATCCGCAGATGAGGTATATCGGATGCGTTTCTTCAAAGGACCCGTCGCATTCATCGCACTGCTAGCCGAGGTGGGTTGGTGGTTGGAGGAGGATGAGGAGGAGGAGGATGTGATCTGACCCACCACCTTGGAGGGCTCCGAGCTCTTGCGTTTGTTGCGCACCAGGGCAATGGGCTTTCCAACATCCAGATGTTGTACCGATCCGGCGAAGTCTTCAGTTCCTTTTGACCCGATGGCGGGACTGCCACTGCTCGTCGAGTGCTCGACGGCCAAGTCGTCGCCGCCTTCGCTCTCCGAGCTGGCGGAGCAAAAGCCCGCATCACGGTCATTGGAATTGGGTGAATCTAAAAATACACAAACAAACCGAAAGAGTTAGAGTCGCTTCCATCTGTGACGTATGTGCGGAGAACCGGTTGCTCGAAGTTTGACATTTGTTACGCAAATTTCAGAAAAACCCCCGTTTTCTCGGAATAGACTCCGAATAGGGCTTAAGCATCGCATCTATCCATGCTTTTGCGTAGTTGGACAGACACCCCTTTGGCCTTTGCAGCTTCTACGTCATTAAGTCTAACATCTCTATAGGATGGATGTTAGGCCAGGGTGTGTATTTAAATGTAATGCATCTGCTTGCGTAGGTTGTATTCATGAGCTTGAGAACTGAATTTATGGTTCCATATGTTTATGATCCTAGTAACATGTGAACTTAAACCCAATAATCCTGCTTACTATGGGAACTTTTTGTAACACTGCAAGATGTTTGAAGAAATATGTAATCTTTGGTAAATAAGAAATATTTATTCTTTAGTAAACCGAATATAAGAGTTTAACTAATTGTACCAAGACTGTAAACTACCTTCGTAATATTATAGCCTTATCAACCTTTAAAAATCCATTGATAGGAATTCAAATTGTCCGAAAAGGAATAAATTCCTACTAATAAATTAATATAAATTCCATTTTATTTGTAGCATCATGTTTCTCATACCCTTTTCGAATGTTTCCTTTCTAATGGCTTAGTAAAGTTTCCACGTGATAACAAAATATTTCATATGTGATATATTTCAAACTTTCTACCTCACCCTTGGTATTCATTATCCTGCTGCACTTGGACCCACTCCGGTCGGGGATTACAAACGACGGGAGCCGAAAATGTGTATTCAAATTATGCATCGCATCTCATCGCATCGCATGGATCGAAAATCGCGAAAATGGAACCTGTTTGGAGCTGCGTCAGTCTACCACTGACCTCCAGGGGTATTTAAAAAGCGTTTAGCGCAGCGGAGCAGCTGAGCAACTGAGCAGCTCACTTGTTGAGCGTAATTTACGAGTATTTCGCGTCTGGCGGACGGAGTCGGTTCAAGTTCAGCGCTGCATCAGAAGCCAACAACCCGTTGCCAATTAATAAAAACGAAACCGAACAGCCGAACAACCGAAAATAAAAGCAGCTCAGAACAGAGCAGAACAGAACAGAACAGAACAAATAAATGTGCGAATGTGCAGTGCAGGTGCGAACAGGATACTATATAGGCTTTCGATCTGGCCAAAAGAAAAGCCAACTAGCAACCCAGCTAATTAAGCAGCAGCTGTCAATTCAGTTTTGCCAGGCCAGGCCAGGCCAATTGTGTGCTTTTCCGCTTTACGGCCAACTGAAACATCTGCGATTTGATACTCGCATGCAGAGACGGAACGCTTATTGATAAGTACCTGAGACTAAGCTCGAGTCTGGGGTACGGCAATCCATATATAACAATTACTTTTCGAATGTGTGTGGTGTTGACAGCGTTAGCCCACTTGGGGTATAAGCACATAATGGAGCTGTTTGTACTCCGTTTGGTCCAGACACTGGAGCACACAACCAAACACAACACACGCATTTGGCGGAAGGCATGCTTTCGCATGTTGACTCAACTATTTATAAGCACCGTATCTGCTATCTTTTCTAATTTTAGACAGATAAACGGCGAGACGAAATTCAAAGCAAGTGACTGTGACTGACATTGCAGCCCCGAAATCAGGCTGTGCAAACAGCGGCGCAGAGGAAGGTTTCCACGTTCTCGGCACTATAATTCATATTTATATTTAGACAAATGTTTACCAACCAGCCGCCCAAAACACCTGTGTCGAACTCAGACATGGTAACCGAATTCCGGAGGGGCTCCTGGGGGGTGTACCCCTCGCCAATTAATCAGAACTGTGTGCCACAGACTGGGAATCCAAGTGCAAATTGCCGTACGAGTTTCTATGATTGTGTTTTTCCCGCACTATCCTTGCCCCTGGATCGCTCCACTTGCCACATCTGATGCGGAAGGAGGCCTCAAGGCGATTCCCGAAACATTCGATCGGAAATTTGCAGCCGTTCGGCCGTTATT
The DNA here is from genome assembly GCA_021224005.1 of Drosophila setifemur. Taxonomy (NCBI): domain Eukaryota; kingdom Metazoa; phylum Arthropoda; class Insecta; order Diptera; family Drosophilidae; genus Drosophila; species Drosophila setifemur. The sequence continues at coordinate 16,515,580 of JAJJHY010003831.1, read as the reverse complement.
GGCCTTTCTTTCCAAGAATGAATGCCCTCCTGCGAAAATCAGCTAAGACCTGCTTTAAATCGGCAGACACTAACTGTCAGCGGCATCAGAAAATCCCGTATTCACGCCCAGAGTCAACCAGGGGTTATCATCATAGGCGGCTTGGCTTTTGGCCGACGGTCGGTCCACTGGGAACCGTCCCGTTCCGTGTGTGGGAAGCCTCGCTTATCAGCATCACAATACTGGAATAATCCGACATACATCCCCGCCGAATGTAAGTATGTTGGGGCGACTATATGGTGTATATTGTAGTAAAATGACGCATCACTTTCATGAATGAATCGCAACAGCACGGGGGGAGCGAGAATGCAGTTTGGCATCGGAATTGGTCAAGGAAAGTGGGTGCAAGCCCTGACATTGGACGGTTCTGATATCATTATTGGATTACAGTAGTACTAGTACTTAAATCGAGTTTCTTAATCCTTTATTTTAAGCTTAGGGATGTTGTGAGGAAGTTCCAGCTCAGGTTTCGTTCTTATAACTTACTTTGAGTTGTACAGAGTTCAAGCCAAGGAAGTTGTAAATACGAAAGTTTGAGTCAGAGCACTCGTACAAATCCATCCCCCCCCCCCGCAGCTACCGCATTGGGATGAAGTGGGCTGCTGGCAAGTATCATCAACACTGGCATGATGGGGCACCGCAAATATCATTAATTTTAAATATGGTCAACAGCTGCTACCCCTCACGGCGGTTATCCAAGACTTATCACACTGCAGGAGCGGAGGGAGGCGAGATGGGTTCGGATTTTGATTGCCTCAAAACAGATGGCGCCAAAAAGCAACACCAACAGCACCCAAGCATCCAAGCACCCAAGCATCCAACACCCGAGCATCCAAGCATCCAAGCATCCGAGCATCCGAGCACCTAGCAGAATGGAAACTGTCGCGGCAAAACAACAAACGAGCATTGGGAGAAACAACCAAGGCCTCTCAGTTGGGAGCTAGCAGCCTCTTGAAGGCTTCGCAGAATCGAAACAGCCAGACCGGAAACTGGGAATGCCAAGAGCCCACTGAAAGGACACTAAAAATGCCAGCGAGTCTTGTCCAGCATTTGCTCCCAATGAGACAATGCAAATTATGAGAACACTCGCAAGTTCCGAAGAATATGGAAGAGTGATTCGTCGCAGGGCAATTAACCCTAACGTGGAAATAAAATTTTAAAAATATCAAAAAACTAATTTGAATTGTTCCCTTTAATAGAGATTTAAAACTGGTGTTTAATGTGTCATATTTTGTTTTATAGTCCACATTTAAATTATCAGGAAGATGTATATCAGCACTATATGGAGGTCACCTTGAGAAGGTAGATCCCGGGAAAAGTCTAGAAAGGATTAGTTAAAAATGGGGCACTAGTACTAACTAATCTGTGATATTTATGGGAGTAACATTTAGAGCATAAATGGAAAAATAAATTATATTCATTAATTTTGGTAAAACCATCTTGAACTAACGTATTTGTAAAAGACACCTTTCTGCTACCAGATCCCAAACAAAAACTCGAACTAGCATTTTTCGTTGAGAGATTGTGTACTGGAGGCCATCTGCCGCCTTCTGCCTCCTGCCTCCAGCCTCCAGCCCCGCCAGCAGACAAATTGCCAATATGTCTGGCGACTCGTCGTCCCCAATTCCAATTCCACGAGTTGGCAGGGTGGGCAAAGTGCCTGGCCGTGGATGGGGATGGGGATGGGTATTTGGTTGGTAGGTTGACATATGCGTCACAAACCCCCGAGGCCATGAAACCCAGAATCCCTGGAGCTGAAGCTGAATCTGAAGCTGATGCTGAAGTGCGGCGGCGACAAATAGTTGGCGTTGTTTACGAATCTGTCTGTATCTAGATTGCCACCCTCGAAGCAGGATTGCTCCCTTTATGATTAAGCTATTGGTGGTGTGCGGATGTGGACGTAGGTGTGCTGTCAGAGTCCCCCCGAAATATAACCGTCATCGGTTAGCTTCAGTGCAATCATTTCGATTTTCTTTTTGCTCATTTTTGCTAATTTTTGCACAGCTGGTTTTGCCAGCTAATTAACTGGCTGAAAATCTTTGCTTGCGTTTCAGTTACAAAAATGTATAACCAGCTTGTGGCCGGGTGTAATTGATAGCAAAGCTGGTTCAGAATCGAACTCGCAATTTCGGATTTGGAATCAGGAACCTGTACATCCCAGCCCAACCTTGACATCCGAAGTTGGCCCACAAACTCAGTTCGGACAACTGCAGGCTCTGCACTCTTGGCTGGCAACAACAGGTGGGCCTCTGAGTAACTCACCTTTCATAATGATGGCCGATAATTCCGCAGCGCTAAGTTGCATGTAGAGCTTTTCCGGCAGGGCACTAACACTGGCCATAGTCGTGGCCAAAATCAAAGTCGAAAGCCGAAACCTTTGAGAGTTGAGAGCGCGTAATCCAAAAGTGGTCTCGGTTGGTTTTGTTTTTCTTTTGTACTAGTATATTCTTGAACGATGCTCCGGCGTGAGTAATATTATTTTATTTGCGAAGACTGATTAGATATCAGGAGAAACAATTGATATCTCACGTAATTTATATACAACACCACCGCTGGGGTTTAGCTTTCGGTATCGGTTTCTATCATTTGCAGCACTTTACTTCGGCAGTATTTCGGACATATGTACTCAGTACGAACTTGGTTGGCACTTTCCGTTTGTGGGACTATTTGGCATAATCTGACGGGTTGTGGGATTTTCTTTCTGGGCGATATTCAACGTCCGCGGGTGCACGAGTACGAGTGCAAGTGCGAGTGCGAGTCGACCGTTCTCGTCGAAAGTATCTGGCGATTTGAGTTTTGAGGCTGCCCGCGGCCGGCTTCATGCTAAAAGCAGCACGCGGTCGAACCGGGTTCGAAGCCATCCGTCAGTCCGCAGTGCGCCGTCGAGCATGTTCGCCCACCCGGGCACCCATAGATTTATGAATGAAAGAGCTCTCCCCTCTGGCTGCCCCGATTTGATCCGAAGCCAGTGCTCACATTTGCTAAGAACGTGGTTTTATCTCTCTTGGGGTTCTTTTGGATCACTTCTCGATCGATGGATCGATGTGATACAAATTGAATCCAACTCCTACAATCACCGTTACCAGTAAACGATATTTACCGATTGCAAAATGATAGACGCAATCGCATCGAAGCTTTGCATTATCTTTTGTGAATAACGGTATCGATAACCGTTTGAGAATTTTATAGGTGTTGAATACAAGTATATTGAGATTGTATATTTAGCTACTAATTTCCAAGGTTGCCATGTGTATATAGAATATACCACCATTCAACCATTCAAAAAAATTGGGATGCAGTTAATAAACATTTGTCTTTTGTATTAATAAAGTTAATTAATAAATTTTTTTAATTTAACGCCTTACAACAGGTGTATTTTAATGGTGCTTATGATAATTACTATTAATATTACTATTATTACTAATACTATTAAGTTTGTTAAACTGCTCTTGACTGGCCGCGACGCCTTAATAGCTCACTCCAAGCAACACGTTCGAGGACGGACAGAATGTTGCAACGAAAGTATCTGCTGCGGATGTCGCATGAAACGTTATCGAATTAACCTCATGGATTGACTATTGACGACCAAGACTTGGCGCCGTCAGCTGAGGCCAAAGCCATCAACCTTCATATTACGCAGATGCTTGGGGAGCAGCCAAGGCTCTCGGAGCTCCTGTCACCCGCAGGATTCCGGAAAAACAAATTCACTTTTTCCCTCATGCATCGCGTTTGCGCATTTGGTGGAATATGCGTCATTTTATTGCTGAAATTTCGAGGAGCATCTGCTTTTGATGGGAATAAGATGTTGATTCCGATTACCATGATGACGTCTGCGCCATTGGCGTAGTATTACAAAATGATTTCGCTCTAAAATGCAGTAAAGAATTTAAGTCCCTGCCAGCTGGGAATAAATAAAGCTTAATATATTATTTGAATTTATACGAGTTTCTGCACAAATTAACAGTTTTCTGGTAACATGGCTACCAATTCATTAGCCATCCCAGTGCCAATAAACAAGTTGCCAAAACCCCGGCAGCTTCAAAAACACCAACGCTCTTCGATGGCGACACATCCCGGCCAGCTTTGGACATGTGATAAGTGCCGTAATCAGGAACGTGGATCGTTGATCGAGGGCGGGGAGCCAAAGTGAGCAGTGGACTCCTCGTCCCCCAGCAATCGGAAATTGGACGGCATCCTCAAGAGGTTTAAAATTAAACGAGAAAGCGAGCTAGCTTCGGCAAGCTGAAGTTTCGATACTCTTCCACTCTTTGTACACAAATGTTGCGTATTTAATTCCTTAATTAACAAGAACAAATAAGCAGCCACATAAAGGATGCTGGAGTCAGATGAAGCTTGGAAGATCCTCATAAAACAAAGTATCCACTTACCGAAACTCATCTTAGTGAATTTGTGAATTTTGTATTGTTAATCCGATTGGAAAAGTTGGACTCCCTAAAATTAAATAAATCTCAGCTATACAGATGGAAGAAATACATATAAATACCCTTTTTCAGGGCATAGAGAGAACTTTCAACCTCCGAAGAGCTGTGCTGCACATGCAACAAGTCGGGCATGTTGCATGTTCGAAATGAAGGCGATGCGGCAAGAGGGCTGTGATGGTGTTGGGATTGGGATTGGCGGCGTTTGCGGTTTTAATTTACCAACCGCGGTGTAATAAACCCTGGGCAGCCTCATTTGCACATCCAGACCCTTTCCGGCCCACAGATGGATACCGTATTGCCTCATTCGAGATTCTAATCAAAACGAGAGCAAAGCTGGGTTATCAAATGTGTTTGTTGGTGGAACGAACAACATCCACCGCACTTCAGCTTCATCTTCAGCTCCAGCTCCAGCTCCGGATTGAGCCCATCCTTTTGTTTGCAGGCCTCTATGCCGAATGCGTATCGGGGCATGAAAAGAGCGATTCTAGGAAAAAGTTTAAATTTCGCCCGATCATGGCTCTCGTTTTGAAACGGCACAAAGCAAACTCCGCCGCCGCCTCGAAAGTATAAAAAACAAAAACGAAACCAAGGGGCAGATCCACCAATATCGTTAGGGTTCCTCCGCTCCTTCATCTCCCTCTGCCTCTGCCCGTGCCTCCGCCTGTCTGAGGCAGAGCTCAGCTCTTGGCTCTCGGCTCTCGGCTCAGCAGATGTACAGATGCCGGGCACGAGTTGGTGGCTGTCGCGCGAAATACTTTTTGAATGATGACTTTCGTTTTCAGAGACTTGTTCTGCCCGGGTTAGTCTCTGCTCTGCTCTGCTTTAGAGGAATGCGATTGGGCTGCACGCTAACCTGTTTTCTGGTACAGGACGGTCTCCACTTCCCCTTCCACATCCACATCCAAAGAGCCACCGTTACCGTCGTTGAGGTCGCGATCCAGCTCTTTGGCTCTTCTTTTGTCAAGCTGCAAGTTCAAGGATAAGGAGCTGAAGCTGAAGCTAAAGATGAAGATGAAGCTACCAGGACTGGACTGAACTGGACTGGACTGCCAAAAATGGTTCGTGTACGTGTCGGCGAAATTCGATAGGTCCCTTTTGCGAAAATCAAGCATTTTTTCCTTGAGCCCCGGCTAGAATTACTTCGGAATGGTTTTGGGCGGATTCCTCTTTACTTTTTATGAAATTAGCTAAAGTTGCAGTTATTGATTTGGCTTCTGTTCGAAAAAGCCAAAAAGACAAGACATGGCGAACAGAATCAGTTTGGCTTCTAGGGACTTTTGCGATTGATTGGCTTACCTGCCTGCATATAAAATTACAAGAATGGTAATGATAATGACACCGACTTTTTTTATTGGCCCGCCATATCTTTTACCTGCCCAGATTTTGGGCTGGCGCTACAAGTCCCGATCGCTAATTGCTTTCAGTCTGCTTGGACTAATTTCCGGCCCTTGCCAGGAGTTCCTCCAGACGCACGGGCGATTGATAGATTTCTGGAATTACCCAGCCCGGGCAGGTAGGACTGACTTCTGAGAATTCCCATACCCACACCCACACCCAACCCAGGCACTCATGTCGCTGTCGTGTGGGTGGAATCTTCGGCTGCTTCATCCCATTAAAGGTGTTTCAATCCAGCGCTTTTATTCGAATAACCTGGCTGAAAGCTGGTTTCAGCTGTTGCTCTTGCCTGTCGCCTTGGCTGCCACAGGTGCACTCCAAATTACCTGTGCCCCCATCTCAGCCCCTTCGTGTCCTTGCCCACATAACGCTGCCGTAATACGCACATGTCTCCGCATGTGACGTCACGTCCTGGTACTGGTTACGTTCGGCAATCCGGGCAGCAGCAGGAGGAGGAGCATGAGCCGGAGCTAAAGTTCCCAGGCATCGGGGCAACAACCAGCTTTGGCACGTGGTTTCGGGATTTGCGGCCCTCACCCCTGATTCCCCCTCCCCCACATCCCCATCGTGCCATCCTGCCATCTGCCGTGGTCCTTGGCGACTCGAACTGTGTTTGCATTCTGGCTGACTAGTAAGTCTGGCACAGGTTGGTTTTTGTGAAGTAACCCTGAGGGACCCTTTCCCCAATTCTGCTGACAAGTTTTAACCCATGCACTGAGCTATAAACAAAGGGAAAATGTAACAGAGTCGAAAATGTATAATCACAGACAAATCACAGTTTTGCAATACTATTTATATTTATTTGATTGATTAATTTTGTCCATGGCATAAATACAATATTTATATTTACAATCTTGTAGAAAAGGAATTAATTGAATTCTCAATCTATTCAAAATTGCTACGAGGTATCCAGGTTGTGGGTCTGGTAGGAAAAGGTATTCCCAGCATAGCAGCACCTGGGATTTGTTTTGGGACAATCTATCTATATATATGTTTTAAATGGCTACCGCATCAATCATCAAATTAACCCACCGATTAGGGATGTTTACATTGACGGCATGCCCGCGGAAGTAGGAAAAGTGAAACGCGTTCTTCCCACATCACAACGGGCAGGAACCAGGATCAATTGCTGTCAATCTGTTTACCACATTTCCTCGATGCTCGTTCCTACTCCGATTGTCTGGCAAGTGGCAGACCCGACACCCTGCATACTTTTTGTGGACGTGGATGTGGATGTGGAAGTGGAAGTGGTAGTGCGGGTGGTGAAAGGATTGCTTAGGGCGGCAGATTTTCAAAAAATGTATTTACAGAGCCGCAGCTCCGATATCCAGATGGCACACATGGGACCCAATCTGGGATAAGCCACTCGGATGTGCCGGCATGCTCATAGCGAGCGTGTACATGTGTTCGCTCTGCCAGGGGCGCATCGGAAAATGGAATCATTCCCCCTTGGCTGCAGTTAATTGGCAGAGCAAAAGACACACACCTAATCCCCCAGACAGTTGTCTAGCTACGCCCATGTCCTCCGCTGCATTATTGCCTTGTGACCTTTTGGCGGCGTCAGTCGGGATTGCGATTTTCATGGAAATCGCGCTGTCGGCGGCCAATGCTGACACACATGCTGACCAGAAGGATATTCGGAGGGCAGAGCGGGCGCATCCTTGGGTGCGAAATGTGTGAAATCTGCACCCAGTTGTGCTCCGACTGGCGACAACATGTCTTGGAATTCTCCTCCTCCCGGCTGCGAAAGCGATTGCGTGGGAATATGTTCGGGAAATTCTGTGCGACTGGGACTGGGAAAATGTTATTGGCCTGGCCTGAGCACATATGTTTTCACGCTCGGATTTGCAGAAGAAAATCCCAGCGAAACCTGTAATGTCCAAGGTCCCAGTATTACAATAAAACAATTGCATTTCACACAATTTTGTATCTGTACTTTTCACGATATGTTTCTTTGGCTTGAAGAACTTGGTTTCTTTCATAGGTTTATGTTTCACAAACTCAGCCTTTCTTTATTGCTTTGGTATTCGATTGATGCACTGCAATTAAATCGATCCAATCCTAATTTGGCTATACCTTATAGTGCGTATGCAAAAATTAGGAGCAGGGGCTGGAGTCTCGGCCACTCCCTCCCTGGAAACGTGATAGCCGCAAGGTGAGGGCTGGAGTACCCATTAAAACATATGCGAGTGTGCGTGCCGGGCCATCCTCTACCCTGGAACACAATTAGATGCTAAGATGTGCGCTATTAATGTCAAAAAGTTCGGAATCAGGCGATGGCGAGACAGATTGCAACCCCCACACCCTAATTTCGAGAGATTTCGCACGCAAGGAGGAGTGGACTGGACTGGAGTGGACTGGAGTGGGCTCAGCTGAAGGAACCAAGAGAGGAGGATGAAGGAGCAGCCTGCGTTTTTAATGAGTCCGGAGAACAACTTGCCGCAATTCCCACGCTCCTTCGGAAGCACCCGCAAGCGCATCTCAGCTCAGCTCAGCTGAACGAGGGCTGAGCAAGTTGCCCCATTCCAGCTTCGGTTCCCCTGCTGATTGAGTATCTGCGGCGACTGCCACCGTTCGAGTCGCCCCCAAGTCAAGTGAGAGGAATACATGGGAAATTACACAGAAGCCAGACAGACAGCAGCAAATTGTTAATACGAAAGTCGAGATCGCTCTGGGCAGAAGTTGCCACTGGACCGCAGTCGCTGCCCCAAAACGAGGTACGGAGTGAGTTGCTCAATAGAATGCCTTGGCATGTGGGCACATTGGTGCTGGCGGTGGTGGTGTTCCTGCTCCTCAAATCTGTCTATTAATACCCGCTCTTCGCAGTTCTCCGATAGTAGTGGGCCACCACCCTTGTTTTTGGTTTTACTTTTTGGTCTTGGTCTTGGTCTTGGTCTTCGACTTGGGGCATGTGTCACTCACTCATGCTGAGTTCCGCATTCGGCCTCCTACACACAGAAATATAATTTAAAGGATGAAAACTCACTTTATTAATATCGAATTAATACAAAATATATTGTAAAAAGATGGGTTATGCAGAATACATGATTTTTATTATTTATTGATATTGTATTGAAATTATTAAAATTGTATTAAACCAATCCGGTTACATACTAATATTGTATTTCTAAATAACAGAAATATTTTGTACGAAAATGGGTTCCTATAGGAATATCTTATATTTCTTGAAAATGTATTTTCCAATTATTGAAATTATATTGAGTCTATTAAGAAACTTTAAAACCATAACAAATTTCGGAACGTTTTCAACTCTAATTATAAACAATAAATAAATTAAGCAAAAAATATTCATATATATCTAATTTTAAACTGCAGACTGTTTAAGTTGGAAATAGCATATACTATATCTAAACACAGTTTAAATATTTTGGATTATGTTTTTTTTCAAATATTTTTGCTTTGAGTGTAGACTCCCCTTCTTAGGCTAACTCCTTGCATGGAAATTAGCGATTTCTGTATTGGAGTGGAATTGCGGATATATTGCCTCACCAAATGAGGTGAGGGCGTAATTGCGAAATAGCGCCGGGGCACAGGCCAGGAAATATTGGGACATCTAGGAATGAGCTGGTGCGTGGTTAGGGGAGGGAAGGGAATGGAAGGGAAGGGAAGGGAGTACCTGTCTGCGGGTCGGCCTCTAAATGCACTTCCTGCAATCTCCGCTGGGCTGGGCCATTGGCATTGTCGGGAATATCCTCGTCATAAAACTGCATTGTCCACTTGCCTTTTGTTGTGTAGGATTTTGCCATTTTGGCAGTCAACACACAAAGAGCCAGACAGAAGACGATTTTGTTAATTTTTGGCTGGCGCCAGGTGCACAGCTGGTTGCCTTGGCCTCGGACTGCGATCCGGACTCGCACTCGCACTCGCACTCGGAGTCTGTCTCGGATGTGGATGTGGATGTGCGACTGCTTGGCCTGGCCAGGCCGTGTCATAAACGCAATGCAAATAAGTTAAGTGACCGCCGGCACAGACACAGGCACTGGCCGATGCCCAGGTCCGATGGCAACGCATCGTCTGGTTTTTGTGCTCTGCGCCTTGTGTCGCCTGCTTTCTGACCACCAGATGCTTGCAGTGGTCGCGCCTTGACGTTGACACATACTCGTGCAGAGGCACAGGCGTAGCCAGATGTGGTCCTCCCCCCTCTGGGCAGGGGCCACTCTCATCTGCACCCCCTTGGAGGCGCCCCTGGCCCGACACATGCCATCCCATGCCATCCCATGCCATGCCATTCCATTCCATGCCATGCCATGCCACACAGCCAGTTGCACCGCTGCGATGGTCACGGGCTATTGGCCACTCATTTGCCAATGTTGGCGCATTCGCCACTTCCACTTGTCGCCGAGGCAGCAACTGGTTTGAATTCTTCATTTGCGTGTCGAAGGCATCTGTTGCGCGGTTTATGCAGGTGAAATATCTGAGAATTAATGGATTGGGTGGGCCCCAAATTTACATTTATAATTTGCCATTTAATCATCATAATTACAATTCACTGCAATTGACCAAAAAAAAGGCAAAACCATTTTAACCAAATTATCTGATTATTGCAGACTCCGATTACTATCTCATTTTTCATGGATTCTCCCAAAATAAATTATTTAAAAAAACGAGTTGCTGAATGATGTCAATTATTTTATAGCTTATGTAACTATCAATAATTTGGATATTAATAAACTGTTTTGGAAGACTTTTTAATTTTTACAGATTGCACCTTTCACAAAACACGGCTTGCTCTAGGTATAGATTTTGGTAATTAAATAATGGATGAGAATGCTCTTGATGGATATTTAAATATATTTGACATTAAATGACATTCAAAGATTTTAGTTATCAATGATAATCTGGGAGATGCGGTTATCTGTAGTTATTCTTTTGTGAGTCCTTGTATAAATACATTGCTTCCAATATAGTGTTGCATATACTCGTACAACATTTCCGAAACGTATTTGAGGATTAACCCGCATAAACGTGGGATGCATATGCGGTGGACCTTCTTTTCGGCACAGCCACATCTCCACACACTCGTATGTACATGTGTTTGCACGACAGCTCCTCGTCGTTATTCAGTTTCAGTTTCATACAGCCGGCTTTGGGTTCTTTTGAGGAGACACCTTGTCATGGAAAGGTGCAGACCAACTGCTCCTGCTCTGCTCCTGCTCCTGCTCCTCCTGATGATGATATGCTGGCGGGCATCGACTGCTGATCGCCGTTGTCCTGCCTAAATTAATAACTCCAACGTGCGGTTGAGCCTTTCAGGTGCTTTTGGAAAGTTCATTCAGCGACAGGAGCAGCAGAAGGAGCAGCAGGAGCAGGAGCAGAAGCAGCAGGTAAAATGACCCTGACGATGGGGCTGGCTGCATGTAAATTTCTTCGAAAATTAAATGAAAAATTTATTGACGAGCATGCAGCTGATGCATCACAAGTAATTGCCGGCACTCTAAAGCCAGTCCAGTCCCAGTACAGGCACCCCACGAGGGATTAATTGGATTGTTCCTGGTTCGTGACAGGCGCCTCAGTGAAGGGTTTTGCTTTTGTTCCTAATCCCGGCGCTGACACACCCAACTTTTCGGCGGATATCAGCAGGAATACTATTTATGATCTACAACTGGGATATGAAACCAACAAGATCTACGACTTTTATTTGGAGGTGCCACGCTCTTCGCACCGTCTGGCTTTTTGTCGAATAATCGGAAAGCCAACACCTCCGAAGGTGCTAGACAGTTAATTATAAGCGCCTTTGCATGGGGATACTAAAAATAGTACAATGGCTTGACTGGCGAGTAGTTACTTATAATTGAATTAACACTATTCTGCAAATGTTTGATTGGGAGTACGAATTTAAAGTGCCAAAGTGCTAAAAATAGTTTATATGCAAATATGTTATCTGTTATCTTGGTCGTGTGGTTGGGGTGTTAAATTTTAATTATTTTATTTACCATTTGCTTGTATGCTAAAAAGCGGTCTACACATACATAGAATTAGTCAAATAACATAATAACAACTCGCTCAGAATATTTCCTCCCCATCCATTATATGAAAAAGACTCCCATTGAGCATTATTCACATACCAAAAGATACATTTTATTCGGCCACAAATAAGTGTGCGTATGGCAGAATCAACACCGGGTACTCTGCCTTCGAGTTAGCCAAGATTTGCGGGTCAACAAGCTGATACTGATGCTGATGCTGATGCACATGAAGAAAATTGGCGCCAGCCGTGAAAAATATGTAGACAATTAGAATAGCGCTTTGGCTCTGCTTTGGCGGACCGATTCATTAAGTTGTTCGGATAGTTACGTGTATATATATATGCAGAGATACTACTGTACATGTGGCGATTTCGGCGCGAGGCTCTATGCAACATCTTGTCAGAATGTCACTAATTGGACTTTGCACCCGGCGGCCGATTCTTTTTGGCAACGTTCGGATGGTGGCGCATTCGGTGGCATCTGTCGTTCAAGTGTCTCTGCAATCTGCTTTCTGGCACAAAAGTTCAAAACGAAAAGAGCGGAGGCGTCCCATCCCAGGCAGCGCCTCGAAAGGGGACACAACATTGTGATTCAGCTGCCAGGGAATAGATCACAACTGCACTATTCAGGGGTTCTCTCCGAAATCAGCACAAGAATGGCTGCAAAGATGTATAACATATAAAATTTCCCCATTTTTTGTAGTCCTTGTTACTACAAGTATATTACTTCTAGTTATAGATCTCGGCAGAAATTGAGCTTTACTAATTAATTAAGGTATTAACATATCTCTATTTTCTTTTGGTGATAATTCGACACTGCGTAGCGTTTGATAAATGTGTAGGATAAATATGAACACGAAACTCATATTTATGTGGTCGCTCTAAATGCCCCAAGACGTTAACGGCCAATAAGGCGCAACCCTGGGTTAAAAAGCACATAAACAAAATTGGCGGCATCGCAGCTGGCCATGTGTGTGCGAGGAACGAATTGGGAACTGCACTTGGGAACTTGAACAATATACTCGTACAATATAGCCATGCCATATATTAGGGGTATGGAAATTATCGCGCACAGTTCGTCATAATTTGTCGTCTGAGCAGACGCGCTGCGAAGTGAAGACCTCACCGCAGGCACGGTGCGTCAACTGCACTGAAAGAAATACTATGTGTTAAGTCATTTATGGACCGATTAATCTTTTCCTTAAAATATGCATAAACGGGTCTTGCCATTTAATACACTCAGGGAGTCTGTAAAAATAATAATAATAATTTCTTTCAATTTTGATATTGTCTTATGTGCCTAAAAAAATATATTTAATCTAGTTTGATTTTTAAAATAATACAATAGAAATAAAACAGTTAAATAATACTCCAGATTTAATAAGCAATGATTAATTTAAACGCAATATCTTTTACCACAAATGTTAAGCTCGCAGAGACTGTAGAGATCAGTTAAACATTAATTTCCTCCCAGTGCATGCCAAAAATGTTCCATTAATACACAAAAACGGATTAAAGCAGAGAAGCAATGTGCAATACAAGTGTTTAAGAATTCATTAAGATTGTCGCCACCGGCCAATTTATTGGCGATGAAAGCCATTGAGGTGGCAGATTGCTTAATTTGTGCAGCACCTTCGCTTTAATTGGTTTCGGGATTCTCCCGCTCTTCTCCCGCGATTTCTTCGGGTGCAGTGCTGGACGCACATGAACGATACTCTGCACGGTGCCAGTTTAGGTCCTCGGAGGCCATCAAGGGACACCCACATCCGAAGCACAACTGTCTCCCGTCCCCCACTGGCAACCGGACTCACACCCCCGCCTCTGTGCGGAGTACGCAATATGGAATACGGAATGCCATGTTGCAGCTCGTAAAAACAGCGCATTCTCGGGCGCCCGGAATGTGTGCGGCGTGTTCTAAATCTATAACAAAAAAAAAAAAAAAAATCCCGCCAAAGCCATTGCAGCTGTTGCCTGTGGGTGAAAGTGAAAACTTGCCGCACATGTCTCTGCTGGCCGGAAGCGCATGAAAATTGAAATAAAATGCCATGTGGCTTGCTTTTTGACGAGTTCATTTAATTTGTGATGCCATCAAAATATATGCAAATCTCTGGGACTAGGTAATCCTGGGAGAGGCTTAATTTTTATTTTATATTGAAATAGACATTTTATGACCTGCAAATTACTAGCTTAAGTGAAGAAGAAATAATATGGAAATCATTATTTTAAGAATCTAAAAAATGAAAACTATATTGAAGAAAGAAACATGATTTTATTGTACAAAAGTAAAATTTCAATTTTATTTCAAACTTATCTGTCCCCGTTGATATTCATAAACTTCGAAATTAGAAGGAAAATATTATAAATTTTATAAATAGCTGTTATCACATATTCACAGCGTTTGAAAATCCGGTAAACTCATCGATAACACATATATACGATTTCTTGTTCTTGTCGATAACAAATATACCAAACGCAAAGTTTTGTTTGCATTTCTTCTGTATAGTCACTGGTCACACTATTATCGGCGTAAACTGTTTACTTTTTTCATCTCTTCATTCGCTCAAGATTTATTTTGTTAATTAAACATACTGATTAAACTATTCAATCAGTCGCACTAATCCCGCAAAATGTCGAACGCACAGCGTTCGTTTGTGCACAAGGTTTCCAAGTAAGTGATCAATCTGGGATTGCAAACAAGATCCGAAACAAAGAAACGCCCTGCACTCAATGTGTGTGTCTACATCACTTTTTACCTTATAGGCAATCGGCGGCTGATGTACGGAAAAATGTTTCGAGTTGTCACAAAACGAAGACCATCGACACTTCCTTGTGCTCCACAACGGTCAGAATTACCTATACTTACACTCCTATGCATGTTTATTTAACTTTTCATGATTCTCCTAAAGGTCTCCCCCACGGAGCCCCTCGACTATGAGGAGTTCCTGTCCCAGCATATGAACATCATCAATCGGGATCCTCTGAAGCACATCCTGGACTTTCCCCAAGGAGATGTGGCCGTCAAAATCATTCCCCGCAAAATCCGAACTGCGGATCACATTGTGCCCTGCGAGAATTTGTGAGTATAGGGGAGAATCCATAGCAAGAACAAGAAAGTTCATAGCTCCCTAAATACATTCAATTTGTTCATATTTATATTTACTTTCTACCAATCCCTCACAGAAATGAATTACCGCAGCATGTTCAGGAGTGTGTCCACTGCTACACGCGTCCCTGGAAGATGGTGGAGTACTCCCAGCGCCACCTCTCCAGTTCGTGCTACATCCGCGAGCGCATCGATCGGGGAACCATCAGCCCCTCCGCCTACCAGCAAGAGTTCGAGATCGACAAGGACTATGCTTCATTTGAGGAGACCTTCGCCTACAAGAGCGAGAGCTGCACTCCCAGCTCCAGGCAGTCGATTGCCAGTCTCGCTTCGGTCAGCTCCTGCACTGATACCTTGACTCCTCGAGGATCCTGGGCCAGCTTTGACCTAAGACGCTCCGTGAATGATCCTCTTATTCCCAATCTGCTGGACAATGTGCCTCCGGAACAGATTGATCAGACCAATGAGGGACGACGGCAGCAGGACCGTCAGGTGGCTTTGTTTAGCCTTTATCCGGAGTCAGAGATGGAGGAGAGCATTGAAAGGAGGCTCCTCGCAGATATTCCTGTGGAACACATGGGCCATCGGATTCAGGTGAAGTGCCTGCAGCTGAGACTTGAACTGGAAGTGGAACCCATCTTCGCTTCGATGGCCATTTATGACGCCAAGGAGCGCCAGAAGCTGTCGGAGAACTTTTACTTTGACATGAACTCGGACAATCTCAAGAGGATGTTGTCCAGTCACGTCCAGTGTGCAGATATTAGCACCCAGAGTCACTCCGGCATATTCGAGATCTCCTACCCCAGCAACGATCTGTTTTTGGTCATAAGGCTGGAGAAGGTGCTGCAGGGGGATATAAACAACTCGGTGGAGCCTTACTTGAAGGAGGACAAGGACAAGTACCGCGAGAAGGTCAAGTCCAATGCGGCTGATTACTGCGAAAGGTTGGGCAAATATCGAATGCCCTTTGCCTGGACAGGGATCTACCTGACGAATGTCTTTAATGGAGATAGCTTTGAAGGCAAGGAGCCAGAGCGGGAGTCCTCTGGGAGTGGAGGAGGAGGAGGTGGCCTGGGTTCTGCACCCAGTTCGAATAGTTTGGATCGCAAATCTTCAACCAGCAGCTTTGATCAGCTGAGGAAAAAAGCCAACGACATGAGCGGAACCCTCACCCGTCGGGGATCCCTCGAACGGAAGGAGAAACGTCGCTCCTGGTCTCCAGATGACTTTGCCAATGTGGTGGAGAACTTCCGACCCATCACCATCACTGTCCCAAGCTTTTTCAAGCAGGAGGCGGACAAAATGAAGGACGAGGATTTGTACAAGATTCTACCAGAGCTGAAGCGCCCCAGTTCGGTGGCAAAGAAATATAAATGCATTCCGGGCTCGATAAAACTGGAAATCTCTCCCTGCATTGAGGAGGCCAAGAATGCTTTAACTCCAGAGCTGGCCAAAATAAATCCCCAAAACGGAGAAGGTCAACGTCCTGTTAAGGAAATCCTTGAGTTTCCACAATCTGCCATTTACAATCCCCACTACACGTACAGGAATCTCCTTTTTGTCTCCCCCAAGGAGCTGAATTTCTCTTCACGAGCAGGATCCGCTCGCAACATTGCGGTTCGAATTCAACTTATGGCTGGGGAGACACCGAAAGACGCCGTCAATGCCATCTATGGCAAGTCCTCCTGCCCGAAGTTCTCAACCGAGGCCTTCACTGCAGTGAACTATCACAACAAGTGTCCGTCTTTCTACGATGAGATAAAGATTGCTCTCCCAGCATCGATCAAGCAGCACCATCACCTGTTCTTCACCATCTACCACGTGTCCTGCCAGAAGAAACCGCAGGACTTGCAGCCCTCAGTGGAGACTCCCATTGGATACACTTGGTTACCCCTCTTGGAGGATGGCAAACTCAAGGTGGGGGAGTTTAATCTCCCAGTGATGGTGGAAACGCCTCCAGAGAACTACTCATTTATACCCCCAAACGTGCATCTTCCGGGTATTAAGTGGCTGGACAATCACAGGGCTGTCTTCGCCATCAATGTGGAGGCGGTGACTGCCGTGCACACTTTGGATGCGTGTCTGGATCGCTTCTTCCTTATCTGTGAGTATTTGGACACCCGAAACATACCCTCTCATATAGGAGAGGGCAACATCGAAGCGGAGTTGAAGAAGTGCTTGCTGGAGATCGAACATGCAAACAGGGAACCCTTGGTGAGGCATCTTCCTCTAGTACTGGACAAGCTCATCGAGTTGCTGGTGATGACCCACAAGGTGGGAGGTCAGGCCATGTCGTTGGGATCCACCGTCTTCGAGGTCCTCTGCCTGGTATCCTCGCTGCTTTCGATTCTAAATGACGACCTCATTGTGGACCAGTATGGAAGGCAGAGCCTGCTCTCCACCTATGTTCAGTTTCAATGCAAGATTCCACACCCGTTCTACAGCAAGCAGAGACTAACCTGCAGTCGCAGCACAACGGAGGAGCTTCAGCTCAGCGAGACCTACAGCCTGTACGATAATGTGTCCTCCAGTGGAAGGAGTCTGGATCGGAAGGGTAAATAATACTCTATAATACCATCCAATCCCATCTAATTGTAGTTTTTCAGACCTCTCCATGGACATGCTCCACTCGATGGTGGGACGGGATGTGCAGGTGCGTCTTCTGCACGAGGAGCTGGCCCTTCATTGGGTCGTAGCCAGTGGAAAGGCGGCCGACTTGGCTATGTCGAATTCCTGGTTCCTCTTCGAGCTGATTGTCAAGTCCATGATTGAGCACCTGCACAACTCAAACACTCTGAATGGACCCCGCAAACATCGTTTCCCGCACCAGTTCAACGATGATTTATCCACGCTGGTTCATTTGGTAACCACCAAAGTGGTTGGCTATCACAGCAATGAACCCAAGTTGGCTCAGAGTCTGAATGCCAGCCTGAGCTTCTTCATCTTCGATATCCTGAGCATCATGGACCGTGGATTCGTGTTTGGCCTGATCAAGACCTACACCAAGGTCCTCATCTCCAAGAATGCCTCCATACCAGACCTGATGAACTACAAGATCGACTTTTTGAGGATTGTGTGCAGTCATGAGCACTTTGTGGCTCTGAATCTGCCTTTCGGGACCTCCTACACCATGGTATCAGCCCCCTGCAGTCCGACTCCAAGCACCACCTCCAGCAACAGTCAGACATCGTGTGTAAGTAAACAGTCCCCTCTCTCAATGCTAGCTTAGGTACTTAAACTTTTCTTCTTCTCCCCACAGGGATCCCTCGAGCGAGCTCTGCATGCGGACCTGAGTCAGGAGTTCCTGCAGCAGCACTTCCTTGTGGGTCTGGTTCTCAGCGACTTGGCAGCGGTGATGGAAGTGCCCAATCCCCAGCTGCATGGAAAGGCCATCCGGTGCATCCGCAACCTGATGACCTCGCACGACCTGGACACGCGCTACAGTGATACGGAGGCGCGTGCTCGGGTGGCTGCACTCTACATACCTCTACTCTCCATAGTGATGGACAGCATTCCGCAGTTGCATCAGCACGGGATGGAGCAGGACCGACTGCAGCAGTTTGGACAGCTGGAGGACTACCAAGGCCCTCTCCAAACTATTACCACATCCACCATCAGCCCGGAGGTAGCTTATGCCATTTCAGGAAGTCGCCCTTACTCCTACATGAACGACCAGGTGAAGAACAAGTCGCCATTCAGCTCGGAGAACACCCGCCACTTGCTCGTTTGCTTCCTTTGGGTGCTGAAGAACCTAGAAAGGAGCATCCTGTACCGTTGGCTTCTCGGTCTCAGTCCCCACAGAGTGCACCAAATGCTCCAGGTGGTGAATGTTTGCCTCAAGACCTTCGAGTACACAGGACAGAAGCACTACACCACTCTCAAGAGGACCAACACACAGAGCTTTAGGAAGAACGTGTCCACCGATGTGAAGGAGAAGCTGGAGGAGTGCATCAGGGGAACCAATTCAGCACGATATGACTTGATAAACCGGAGGAAGGACAGGAATTCCACGGAGAAGCTCCGCTGGCGCAAGGATCAGATGCCCTATCGATCCCAGTACTCGGAGACTGGCGCAAAAAGTGAGCACGAACTGGAGCTAAGCCACTTCATCGAGGGCTCTCTAGCCACCGAAGTGGCTTTAGTGCTGTTGGACACCCTCGAAATCATTGTTCATGTGGCCGCAAATCTGCACCACAATCTCCTGGGAACTGTGCTGAAGGTCTTACTTCATGCTCTCTCCCGCAACCAGTCTACTTTGGCTCTCCAAAACCTGTTTGCCTCGCAGCGGGCTCTGATCTTCAAGTTTCCCAATTTGTTATTCGACGAGGAGACGGACATCTGCGCGGATTTGTGTTTGATTCTGCTGAAGCACTGCGGTTCTTTGTTGCCGGGAATACGGTCCCAGGCAGCTGCCTCTTTGTATCTGCTGATGAGACAGAACTTTGAGATTGGGAATGTGAGTTCTTCTGAGATAAAAACTTTCTGTAATTAACCCTTTCTTTCTCTCAGAATTTTGCCCGTGTGAAGATGCAGGTCACTATGTCGTTGAGTTCTTTGGTAGGCACCAGCTCCGTTTTCAGCGAACAATCCCTTAGGAGGGCTCTTAAAACCGTGCTTGTTTATGCCGAGTCCGACTCGGATCTCCAAGAGACCTCCTTCCCGGAGCAAGTGCAGGATCTTCTGTTCAACCTGCACATGATACTCTCCGACACGGTGAAGATGAAGGAGTACCAGGAGGATCCGGAGATGCTGCTCGATCTGATGAACCGCATTGCTAAGGGCTACCAGAACAATCCAGACTTGCGACTAACCTGGCTGGAGAACATGGCCAAGAAGCACCGAGAGCGTGCCAATCACACCGAGGCGGCCATGTGTTATGTCCATGCAGCTGCTCTGGTTTCGGAGTATTTGAGTATGCTGGAGTCGCAAACCCATTTGCCAGTGGGAGCCGTGAGCTTTCAAAAGATATCCCCAAACACCCTGATGGAGTCGGCCGTCTCAGATGATGTGCTCAGTCCTGGAGAGGATGGCATTTGCCTGGGAAACCACTTTACCGAAACAGGACTCAAGGCTCTGCTCGAGGAGGCCTCGAACTCATTCCAAGTGGCCGGAATGTACGAGGCAATGAACGAAGTCTACAAAATACTCATTCCCATCTGCGAGGCCAACAGGGATTTCCAGAAACTCAGCAAAGTTCACGGGAAACTCCAGGAGGCCTTCAATCGGATTGCCCAGCTACAGGTGGGTTGAAGGTTAATTTCTGTTTTTAATTTTTTTCTCATTATGACTTGTTTCTCTTTAAATAGGGAAAGCGAGTGTTTGGCACCTACTTCCGTGTGGGCTTTTATGGAGCAAAATTCGGGGACTTGGATCAACAGGAATTCATTTACAAAGAGCCAACTCTAACAAAACTACCAGAGATATTCAGCCGACTGCAGGTAGGGTTAACTAGGATGGATTGGATAAAATGAAATTATAAAATAATAATTCCTCTTGCTCCCCTTAGAACTTCTATACGGAACGCTTTGGTCCTGACTCTGTGCATATCATCAAGGACTCCAATTCAGTGGATGTGAACTCTTTAGATCCCGATAAGGCTTACATACAGATCACCTATGTGGAGCCCTACTTTGAAACCTATGAGATGCGCCATCGTGAAACATATTTTGAAAGGAATTTCAACTTGAGTAAGCTTTGTTATTGATTAGTTATTAAGTTCGTAGCTTTTATTAATCCATTTTGTATGTTGTAGAACGATTTATATATGCCACACCCTTTACGAAAAATGGAAAGGCTCATGGGGAGTTGCATGAGCAGTGCAAGAGGAAGACCATTCTAACCACAGCCAATCATTTTCCCTATGTGAAGACCCGAATTATGGTGATAAGCCGGCAGCAGATTGTGCTGGAACCAATTGAGGTGGCCATTGAGGTGAGACTGATCTTCAGTTATTCCACTTTATCCGTATTTAATACAAATGTCTTTCCCTAGGACATTCAAAAGAAAACAGTGGAACTGGCAGCGGCTACAAATCAGGAGCCTGCTGATCCCAAGATCCTGCAAATGGTCCTGCAGGGATGCATTGGCACCACCGTCAACCAGGGCCCGATGGAGGTGGCCAGCGTGTTCCTCTCGAACTTGTCGGATGGCACAACCGTTCCCACAAAGCACCAGAACAAACTGCGATTGTGTTTCCGCGAGTTTTCCAAGCGATGTGCGGATGCTCTGAAGAAGAATCGCAACTTGATTCTGTCCGACCAGAAGGATTACCAAAGGGAGCTGGAGCGCAACAACGATCGCTTTATAGAGCGCTTGACTCCTTTCATTACTCTCACAACTCTCCAGAATCATGGCGTTGTTAAGTGAGTTTATACTTCAGGCTAATATATTTATTATTCATTATTCAACCCGATTTCAGAGCCAATGCCCACAACAACAAGACCACTCCATTGAAATGGTAAATCACTAAACGACGTTGCTTCCAAAAAACATTCTCTAACCATCTCCTTGAAATTACATGTCTAGCGTTTCGGATTATTTTAAGTAAGTTGCGTACAATCTCCCCCATAATAGGGGCTATTCATATCTGTAGTGGCTAATATTCCCCTCTTGACTGATCATTCTCTCCATATGCTTGAATATTACCTTAGACTTTCCACCCCCATTATAAATCCCATATGGTCCAATACCAAATATTATTACCAAAAACAAAAATGATCAGTGATTAAGCATAAAATACATTTTATCTTTTATACATTTGCAATAAATATGTATGTAAAACTAAACTACAATATAGAGTTATTATTTTCATGGGCGGGATTTCAAAACGTTAAATTTTCACACATTTAAATCTGATGATTTTAAGTTAACGGGTAAACGGTTATATACCTTGTTATCGATATTATGCAATCGGTGAGACCTGTAAGGAAGTTAAAACATACAGGACAGTTATAAATAAGTTATTTACTCTATGGGTAAAACCCGCTTAACTTTAACATAAATTTTGAATTTGATTTCCAACATAAGGTTAACATCGATAACAGCAGTGTGGCCCATCGATAATTTTCCAAAAAACCGAACAAAAAGTCTGGTAACTCCGAAAGTCCCTCTCTCAGAACCGGGAGGAGAGAGAAAACAATCGGAGAACGCTAGCTGGGCACACTGTCACAGTTAAAAATAATGTCGTCAGAGCGCGTCGCGTTTTCTTACCGCTGAGGAGTTGTACCAACCCATCGAATAATCTTAAGTGCAGATTGCACAGCTACGCATGCCCGTTGTAACCCATTCGTGTCCATTTGTTCTCAGTGTTCGTCCGCGTTCCAACGATTTTACAAGCGCAACGAAAGCGAAATCGAATGTAAATTGTGATAAGTGCCGAGCGTCCCACCTATGTACATAGCTGCGTGAGCGAAAGAGAGAGGAAGAAGGAAAACAAGCGTTCCCCCGCCGACGAAAAAGAGGAAGCAGCAGGGCAGCCACCGCCTTCACTGCGCAACGGCGAGTTAATTAGTGTAAGTGAACGGTGGAAGCATCCTGGAATAGTTGTGATCTCAGTTCAGTGATAAGGAGCGCGAATAAAAGCAGATTCCATTGCAGTCTTTGCATGTATCTACATATGTGCGTATTCCAGTGAGTCAGCCACGCACACACGCTCGCGCTCTTTTTGTTTTTGCTCTGTTGCTGTGTTTTTCTCTTGTTTTCTATGCTAATTCCAATACATAGCCACACCTATGCGGGCTGGAGTGTGACGCGTGTGTTAGTGTGTGTGAGTGTGCAGTGAATGAACGAATGCCGGCGTAAAATGGCAAGCTTGTATCTGTTGTTGTTGTTATGCTGATGGTGGTGCTGCTGGTGTAGCATTGCGATCGGTTTTCGGGCCGGGAAATTAGGTCATCACATTCGCTCTACACATAAAACTGTTAGTCTTAATGGGTATTGGTTTTGGTTAGGTGTTATCACAAGCAGAAGCCGTAAAGTGCTACAACCAGTAATTGAAAATGGAAAAGTGCTGATACGTTGGAAAGAAACAGTTGTGTTTGCAACCGAAATGTTCATTGAATATGCACTATGCACGTACACTTGCACATACACAACTACAAAAACTACTGTTGTTGTTCATGTGCAACTCAGCATAGCGGGTTCATTAACACGATAAATGTGCACACATACATATGTACAAACACACGTATAACAGAGCTCGGATCGTTCCTTTTTGAGCCGCACACTTTTTATTCTAATTTTATGCCACTTGATGGACAATTATTATTCATAATAACCCTGGTATAACATTGTGTCTGTATGTATGTATGCAATGTACATTTGTCTGTATGCCATTTTCAATCTCAACTGTTTTTATGTACACTTTCATTTGGCTTCCTCGATCATCGACGGATGTGTATGTGTATGGTGTGCGCGTACGATTGCGGTTAACAAATTAGTAGCGATAAATGTTGATCTAATAATAGAAATATTCTTGATAATGGTAAACTTTTAGAAAATAAATTATTAAATCATAAATAAATTTTGTTGTTGTATATGACTACACCTCAACAAAACTTTGATAAACTAAATCATTTGGATAATTCTTTAAAAAATATATTTTTTTTTTTAATTAACTAACATTAATTGCTTACATTTTGTAATTAAAATTTTTTTTAAATATATTAAAATTAAATGTTATGAAATCATTGTAAATCTAAAAATGTAGGACATATTTTGAATACAGAGTACTATTTTTCCACTTTGGCTGGTACTAACCTTTTGACCGCACCTGTAAATGTACGCCTGTGTATCTAGTTACATAGAAATTTACATACATACAAATACAAGTTGGCCAACGCTTCAAACCGCCTACAAACGATTCCCTGCCGTTCATTTCAAATCTCGTCACAACTTGTTTGGCAAGTCTTGTAAATCGAGTTCGAGTTCTTCTCGTTGCCGTTGCCTTTGCTACGGTTATTCATTTACTACTTTTCTGCCAGGGAAACACGGCTAACGGTTCTCTGCGGGAACTACAATTTTGCTATTTTATATCTATTTGCAGTTTTATATCAGGAGATTAAGGATACAAATATACACAACAATCAAATTCCACAATGCTGAAGTTCATACGAGGAAAAGGTCAACAGCCCACCGCCGAACGGCAACGCCTGCAAAAGGATCTATTCGCGTATCGCAAGGTGTGTATTACACAAAATAATATACAAGCGACCCTCCTTGTTTTTGTTTTTTCCTTTCCTTGGGTTACTATCTTAACTCGGCCTTAGCCGGCGTTTTATTGATAAAAGCTTTTATCAGCCCCACCCTGTTTGGCCGGCAGATATTTTCGTTGAACATAACTTTTTGTGGAATGCAATCTTAAGTAGCTCAAGGTACACTCACTCCTTGGGAATTCTTTATAAAATGATTAGCTAACTGTTCCAGTGCCATATTTTGCATGGCATAAATATGGGGAAATAGCAAAATTGAATGCGATGCCAATTGACATATTCAATTACGGGGTCGATCACTTTTCATTAAAAAGTCATTTCACTTTGCAGCGAATATAAGCAAAGCGAGGGCTCTCTTGGAACTTTTTTTAAAATGTTTTTACAAGTACAATTAGCTTGTGAAAGGCAGCCATAGAAAAGAAGAACCAAATAAGAGTTAAAGGTATTAAAATAATTAAAAAGAAGAAAGAATATTAAAAAGTAATACTGAAAGGCAATGATGCAATAGAAAAGAAGAAATGTTAACAAAATAGCAGTTAATAGCATTTAATTAATTAAGAAGAAGACACAGCTAAAATGTTTAATAAATAACCTTTATGCGGCGATACCGTCCCCCAATAACTGGGTCAAGAAGAGGGTAAAATTCTGAATTTGCGCTTTTCAAGCATTTCACTCTTGTTTCGAGCCACTTTTGTTAAAATGGGTGAAATTTACACGCGAGGCAGCCCGTCGGCGATGTCATCAAGTTTTCGGACACCATAAATCCAATGACATCATCCGCGGTTCTTTCTTAATGTTCTCCCCCATTCATATGAATACTATAAAATTATCAGAGCTATGACATTGAAAATATTATGTCTAGTTTCCATTTCTATATCAGTTGAACTTTTCTGTCTGTCTTTAAAACAAAATACATTTTTATAGTACCAATAGGTTTTCAGATTGTACATTTTATATAGAGCATTAATGGGTTTTTGGATATTAGTCATCTTTATTTTATAGAACCTTATGTACAAAAGCATGTATCGATGATGACTGTAACCAAAAACCAAAAGGTAATAATTTTGTACACACAGCGCAATCATGGCAATGCTAGTCAAGGCATGAAGGGAGTGTAGTTGATAAGATTAACCCTGTTTGTTTTATGGGCTGGGTAAATGGTTTGGTTTGGCTTCAGGAATACCCACACAAGCCAGAATGTGTGGAGCGTATTTATTGTTTAGGTAGATAGGCGCAGTATCTTTCGCTGATAAGATTTCAAACAAGCTACAAAGAACGGAGCGGAAAGGAAATGATGCACCTGTAATTGGGTCAAAAGCCTCAACCACCTGTTAAAATATTTTATGTTCTTGATTTATTTTAAAATCCTTGAATTTATTTTTCCTTAATAGTTTAGATTGGTAAATCTCAATGGAGTACATTTTTTCAAGAATTTATTATTTATCCCTCCATTGTTTATATAGTGAAATCTTACCTTGTCTTCACCATAAATATTAGGCATAATTTACTATTCTCCATTGAATTCCAAACATATTACCTAAAACAAAGATAGTAGTTTGCATTCCTATCTAATTATTTATGTGAAAATCTAGCAGTCAGATAAAGAGATCAAACCGAGTTGTGCAAATAGCTTCGTTTCCAGAGCTCAGCGGTTGTCCAAATTCCAAACAAAGCCAAATGGAAACAAAGCTCCGTTCTGGCGCTGCACTGGGATGCTTGGATGATTTTGCTGTTCTTTTTTGTTAAACAAAAAAGCAATAAATGGGTCAGAAGGCAAAGCTCTTCACGGTCCACGAAAGAAGCTACTTCTTTATTATTTGTATCTGCCTGCTTTTATAGTTCTTGGCTTGCTTTACAAGAGTCTTGTGCCTGGAGGAGGTTTTCTCTCCGTCGAAAACTAATAAAGCTGAAATTAAGAAAAGCTCCGAGATTCTAGAGAAAAGCAATTATGCAAAAGATTCGTTTCTGGAGCTAAACGAGACTTGCTAAGCTTAGGCTTTAGTTTGAATGGGTTTTCCAACACGAAAGGTTCGCGTTAGGCCAACGTGGCCAAGAGACATGGCCAAGACGTCTCATCAAAGCAAAAACTGTGTAATATTCGAGTTTAAAGATTATAGATGTTTTGAAATTCTTTTCATACCTTTGCAGAGGGTATGATAGGTTCGCCACGGAAACCTGGTGGAGACATCTCCGATACCAGTCCTTCGGTGTATTTTAAGATAGTTAATTCATTTTCCTACATACTACTACACTACACTACTACTATATTCTATAGCTTGCTTGCACAAACTGCAAGGGTATTCTCAGTGTCGATGTCCTGTTTGAAATTCTTGTAATAATTTGAAATACAATCTTACTTCTTTCAGACCGCTCAACATGGATTCCCACATAAGCCCTCTGCGCTTGCCTACGATCCGGTTTCAAAGCTCATGGCAATCGGCACCCAAACAGGAGCCATTAAGGTCTTCGGACAACCCGGAGTGGAGTTGTACGCTCAGCATACATTAGTTAACAATTCTGCAGCCGAACTAAATGTCCAGCTGCTGGAATGGGTTTATGGAACTGGTCGGATACTCTCCTTGACGGCAGCTAATCAGCTGATACTTTGGGAACCGGTGGGAACCACTTTGGTGGCTATCAAGACACTGCCTTTCGATGGCAAACTGAAGAAGGTCTCCTCGCTGTGCTGTTCCCTTAACAAAGATCTCCTCTGGATTGGAACTGAGGGTGGCAACATCTACCAGCTGGATCTGCAGTCCTTCACCATCAGAGAGCCTGTCATTTACCATGATGTGGTGCTGGAGCAAGTGCCCCCTGCTTACAAGCTCAACCCTGGAGCGATCGAATCCATTCGTCAGCTTCCAAATGCTCTCAACAAGCTCTTGATTGCCTACAATCGTGGGCTGTGTGTGCTGTGGGACTTTGAAACATCTTCTGTGGAGAGGGCCTACATTGCTCCTGGACATGGACAAAGTGTTGGACTCTCAGTCAGCCCTGATGCCTCTGAGTTCAGCTGGTACCATGCAGATGGATCCTACGCCACCTGGAGCATAGACAGTGCTGATCCACCGCAGAATGTTAACTACGTTCCCTACGGCCCCGATCCCTGCAAGAGCATTAATCGTTTGTTCAAGGGCAAGAGAGGGTAAATACTAATCTCTTACAATTGAAATGATAGCCTGCTAATGCCATAATTTTTAGATCTACCGATGTGATTGTCTTCTCTGGAGGAATGCCTCGTTCAGCGTATGGGGATCACAATTGCGTTTCCGTTCACGTCAGCGATGGACAGAAGGTGTGCCTAGACTTCACCTCCAAAGTAATTGATTTCTTCGTTACCTACAAGGAGGATAGCGATGTAATGGAAGTCCTCATTGTGCTGCTCGAAGAGGAGCTCTGCGCCTACGACCTGACGGACTCGAATGTTCCGGCTATTAAGGCTCCGTATCTGCACTCGGTGCATGCCTCCGCCGTTACCTGCAACTACCTTGCCTCCCAAGTCACTCAGTCCGTGTACGAGAGAATCTTAAGAGCGGGCGATGAACAGGACATTGACTACAGCAGCCTGGAGTGGCCCATTACTGGGGGAACAGTGCCCGAAGATGTGCAGTCCGATGAGGAGGAAGCAGCCAAGGAGTACGAGATACTTTTAACTGGCCACGAAGATGGTTCCGTGAAGTTCTGGGACTGCACGGGAGTGCTGCTGAAGCCGATTTACAACTTTAAAACAGCTGGCATTTTTGGAAACGAGCCCGACTTCCGTGACGATGCAGCCGCAGACATAAGTGGAGAACAGCTGGACGAGGGAGAACCTCCATTCCGCAAGGCCGGCCTCTTCGATCCCTACTCCGATGACCCGCGATTGGCTGTAAAAAAGATTGCCCTCTGCCCGAAGACGGGACAGCTAATAGTGGGAGGAACAGCCGGTCAAATTGTCATAGCCGACTTTGACGATGCCTCCGATGAGAAGGTTGCCCTGAAATACAACTCCATGAACCTGGTCAGCGACCGCGATGGCTTCGTGTGGAAGGGACACGATCAGCTCAACGTTCGAACAAACCTCCTAGAAGAAGACGCCGCCCCTTTGTCGGAGAATGGCGTGAATATCACAGGAGTGCTCCAGGTCTTGCCCCCGGCAAGCATCACGTGCATGGCCCTCGAAGCCAACTGGGGCCTGGTGTCCGGAGGAACTGCTCACGGCTTAGTGCTGTTTGACTTTAAGAACTTTGTGCCTGTGTTCCACCGATGCACACTGAACCCGAACGATCTCACCGGAGCCGGGGAGCAGCTGTCCCGTCGCAAGTCGTTTAAAAAGTCGTTACGAGAGTCGTTCAGAAAGTTGCGCAAGGGCCGATCCACACGGACCAATCCCACCAACCAGGTGCCCACAACGGTGAGTCGGTTACGAGCTGAAATGATTTTAATTACTAATGTTTTAATGCATTGCAGCTGGAAGCACGACCGGTTGAAAGGCAAATAGAGGCCCGCAATTCCGACGATGGACTTGGATCGATGGTGCGGTGTTTGCTATTCGCCAAAACCTATGTGACCAACGGTGAGCTTATTATAGAACAAAAAAGGAATGCTTGGAATACCTTTGCAAACTTCTATCCTTTGCAAAGGTATCAATATCAATTTCAACCTAATAATATGAACTCTCTTTTTTTAGTAAACATAACTTCGCCCACTTTGTGGTCCGCAACAAATGCCAGCACCGTCTCGGTTTTCCTCTTGCACCTGCCCCCAGCGCAGACTGCCGCAACTGCTGTTCCACCAGCCAGTGGCAATGCTCCTCCCCAGCCCCGTCGCATTTCCGCACAGCTTGCCAAGGAGATTCAGCTGAAGCACCGTGCCCCCGTGGTGGGTATCTCCATCTTCGACCAGACAGGCTGCCCCGTGGATCAGTTGAGTCCCGGAGAGAATGGAACACCACCGCACCGCCTGCTCATCGCTTCCGAGGAGCAGTTCAAAGTGTTCTCCTTGCCGCAACTGAAGCCGATCAATAAGTACAAGCTGACCGCCCACGAAGGGGCCCGCATTCGTCGCATTCACTTTGGGTCCTTCAGCTGTCGCATATCGCCGGAGCTACTGCAGAGTCTCCATGGAGGCAGTCCCACCAAGTCCACACGCTCGCATGGCGAAGGAGATGGGGTCGGCAATATCAGTGCAAACGGACGTGGGGAGGTGTATCATGAAATGGCGCTGATTTGCCTGACCAACATGGGTGATATTATGGTGCTATCAGTACCCGAACTAAAGCGACAGCTCAATGCTGCTGCCGTGCGACGGGAAGATATCAAGTGAGTGTTTCAATATATAAGTGTTTGTCGTTTCTTTGAAATATAAATAGGGAGAGATAAAGTGCCGCACTCATTACGTAGTAAAAGATTACAAAATATTAAGAAGTATAACAAGCAAAACATTTATACATAAATGCGGAAAATTAATGTTTAATAATTCTTACCTATTTTTCCAGTGGAATTTCGTCGCTTTGCTTCACAAATGGCGGAGAAGCGCTGTACATGATGTCCTCCTCGGAGTTGCAGCGCATTGCACTGGCCACCTCCAAGGTTGTCCAGCCCACGGGCATTGTGGAAGTGGAGCCGTTGGAGAGCGAGGAATCCGAGCAGCAGGCTAACGACGAGGATGAGAGCGACAAGGAGGCGGATGCAACCAACGAAGCTCCAAACAATGCCGAGATCAAAGAACCCCCGGTGGCCACGCAAAGGGCGAAGGCTGCGGTGGAACGCAGCGTTGACAGAAGCAGCCTCCATCTGGCCAACGGCATTGGCAGCAACAGCAGCAGCAACTCACCCAACCGTGCCAACGAGACCATCACCAGCTCCATTGGTGACATCACCGTCGACTCGGTGCGTGACCATTTAAACACCACCACCACCACGCTGTGTTCCACGACCACAGAGGAGACTGTCGGTGAGTAAAGCCACACCTTTTGCTTCTTTCGCCAATATAGTCTGTGCTTCAGTCTCTTGTCCTGTTAATCCATAACTCGCATAACATTTCAAGGAGGGGTTCTAGTCTAGGCCATGAATTCCCTTTCCGATGTATCTTAAAAAAATATATTTTTTTGACAAAAAGTTTCCTTCTAAATTGAATTTGACTAGAACCTCCCCTACATTTCTTCCTGGTAATCGGTGCATTAAAAGTCCTTGTCTATAAAATGTGGCATTTTGTGTCCTTTTGTGCGAATTACTTGAATGCTCACCCATTTGTTTGACTTCTGATTTTAGATAAGCGCCAAGTTGCCACCCCACTCTAGATACAGTTTAATTTTGTTTGTTAGAAGGCTCTACCACCTGCATAGAGAGTATTGCATGCCTATTTCTTAAGTTTCCGAATTGACTCCAATATACCACCGTTCTCTTGTATTAATTGTGTTGAAACGCAGGTCGCCTGTCAGTGCTTAGCACGCAAACAAACCAAGCCACCACCACCGTGAACATGAACGACATTCCGGACATCAGCATACCCAACCTGATGGACTTGACATCGAAAAGGTGCGTACCACTTGCAAAAATCCATGGCATTGGACTATAATCTAACGAATCTATTTATCCAACAGCAACACCACCGAAACGAGCACCAGTTCAGTGGTCATAAAATCCATCATTACGAGCATATCACACGAAAAGACGAACGGCGAAAGCGAAACCAGAACAACTAAAACCACGACGCATGAAGAGAGCCAATTTTAAAATATACCCTACCCGGCCAGCAAGGCAAACAGATGCGGTCAAAATACTGAGCCAGAAGCTACAAGGCATTTCGTAATCGAATTGAACAATTTTCATCGCATGGCACTTTTCGAGAGAAAACCATTTGGAACATTTTTGAACTTTTTTATGACTTCAACAGTCGATTGACTTGACAACCAATGACGGATAATCCAAGCTAGCTACTATATTTTTTTGCAATAAAAATCGACTATAAAACTCGATTTTCTCGATTTCGCAGTGCTATTATTCTGACCGCAGCTGTATATAATATTACGTATTTTAGATATGTATAACGCATGTAAACATCTTGACTTCACATTTATAAGATTATCGACAGGCAACTATTGCATTTTTTTACAAGCTCTATTTAATTTCATCGCACGTTATTTTTTGTAATTCAGATTTGTTTAAGTTTATATTATACTCCTTACCGACCGACCGCGTTTACAAATGTTTAGTGGAATTTACTTCTTCTGTATGTATTAGTCCCTTGAAGTTGACAAAGCAAGCGTATATAAGCTGGCTACATATCCATACAAACGAATCCAAATCCTCCCGTTTGCAATTCCATTTGAGTTCGAATTTTACATCTCCAGAGATCGTAAATTGAAATAATGGAACTGGGAACAGCGCTAAAAGTACAATACGAAACACGTATGCCTTATACAAAATGACTATATTTACAGCGGATTTTTAAAAGTATTAAAAACAAATATTTACAACTTTTAACGACTGATTTTTGTTCTCTGGGAGTGTTATATTCTTCTGCTTGGTTGTGGAGCATTTGGAGTTTACATAATTCTGCTTTTTAAAATATGTTGTCAATCCAAAAGCTGTTTAAATTGGTGCAATATTGTCAACCCTACTTTCGATAACAAATAACAGTGCTGAAAAGCGAAAATGGTAAAATGCTGCCCATCTAGCGGGAAGATTTGAATAATATTTCAAACAATTTGGAAGACATTTATTATTTATAGCTATTAATTTGCATTCCTTTTTAAATTAAACTTGGTTAAAATGCAGTACAATTTTCCGCTAGAGTCCTCCAACTCCCATAGAGCCCTTCACTGCCAACCAAAATGAAGTTAATACTTCAAATGAAAACTTTCCAAATAATTTCAAAAAGAAAGTGGAGAAAATTCCCACATGAAATTTCACATTTTCGAGGAGCGGAAAGTTGCACTGCAGTTTCAACTACCACGTGGAAACTTCAACTCGCGGACAAAACTTGCGACAATGGAATTCCCTTTTATCTCGAGGGCCCGCCTCTGGGAGGGACTTTAATTTGTGCAACGTTTTGAGCAAATTGTTCAGGCGGAGACGCCGTTTTTAATATGTTTTAAGTAATTTGTGCACATTTGCGAATTTTTATCGCGGCCACAAAGTTTGTCCTTTGTGTTGCTGCGACCTGACATTGCATCCCCTCTCCTCATCCGCATCCCCTGATTGTTGGCCCGGTTGTAATGATGACTTTATGACTTTATTTACGTGCAATAAAGGAAGCATTCAGCGCGCTATCTGCGCGCATTTCAGAGTTCTCGGATGGTCGGAGCAGCGGGCACTACTTCCGAATATAAATGCGATTCCAGGTTAATTTATTCGCCTGCCTTCACAGCTTCATTTCCATTATTTTCGGGGCTGCTCGAGAGGCTGGCTGGCTGAATTCAAAATGTGCTCGAATATGCTAAGTCCCAGCCGGTTCCATGACGAGCATCCCGAGCTGTCCTTTCCAGAGTTGGAGGGCGTGGGAGTGGAGTGGTAGTGGGCTGGGCGTCGTGTTAACATACATACATGGTCCTCGCTGACGCATGTCTTCCTAAAACTCTGCTCGGCTCCGCATTTGCATTTCAATGATTAAAGTGTTAAAATGCCGGCCGACACATGCGGACTTTCCGTGTAGGTCCTCTCCACGCCCCT
The DNA here is from genome assembly GCA_021224005.1 of Drosophila setifemur. NCBI lineage: Eukaryota > Metazoa > Arthropoda > Insecta > Diptera > Drosophilidae > Drosophila > Drosophila setifemur. The sequence goes on along the minus strand of JAJJHY010003831.1, from coordinate 16,482,752 downwards.
GGATAGTTCCTAATGGCTTTATAAAAGCGAATACCTCGAGCAGAATGCGATTTTAATATTCTTACACTCTTGCCTCTTGTCCACGGTGTGAGAAACTTGTAAGCGTTGACTTTTTGCAGAACTTGTGGTGTGGCTGGTATGCAAATCGACCTTAAATCCGAAAAGTCTGATTTACTTTTACATACTCGGCTGAATTTATTATAATTTAAATAACTGTATTTCTTTGGAAATAATTTAAAGATTCATGAGAAGCAAAAAGAAGAAGCTAGATGCAGTTGCAAGCTTTGGGAATTTCATGTAAGAGAATATTTTCCGAAAAGGGATTTATCTAAAAATTGAAAAATAACATTTGGCAAATATGTATTGTACATTGAATTACTCTAGCCTCTATGCTAAATCATTTCGAAAAATTGTATTAAAGCTATTATCAATAATTTATTGGCGCTAATTAAAACAGTTTGTCCGCATTATTTCAATGTTTTTCTGCTATTTAAATAAATAAAATAGCCACAGCACCAACTAATTGGCGGAAACTCATCTAAAAAGCTATATGTCATCTTTAATTGCTGAGAATAGATTTTAATATATAACATTAGCTTTTATAATAAATAAACGAACTCCAACAATAATTAATTGGCGGATGCTGATTTCAAAGCAAAGTGCTGCCAGAACTATAAAGAAAGATAGAGAGGGAGAGAGGGTAAGCAAGCTTTCCAGCCTGCCTATCGATAAAAGCCTTTGAGCGTGTTACGCTATCGATCTTCCGATTGACACGCGGCCGAAGCCATTGCGACAGGTGAAAAGTTTTCGTGATCCTGATTGACTTGTACGAAAATCGCGTGTTCTTCGCGCTCCGGCTAATTGATAAATCACTGAATCCGGAGCTCTAATTGCTTCTACATTCCCGCGTCGGACTTCATTAAAAAGTTGAACAAATGGCACTCGTGCGTGGTGCGTGGGCTTTAATTGAAATGCGGATTCCAGTGCGTGTGAATGTGCGAATTTTGATGCACAGCGGTGGCGAAAACTCTCCAAAAACTCTGCCCCTGCCACGCCCTCCACCCGTTGCCCGCCGCAGCTGAAAAGCAACAAGGCGACAAACCTGCAAACCTGCAAACATGCAACCCGACAAACCTTCAAAAACCATCACTTGACGACACTTTCAGGCATTCCATTCCAGCCCAGCAATGGCGGACATTTCACGGATTTTCCAGGATTATCCAGGATAGATGGCGGGCTGAGGGTGGAGGGTTGAAGAGTGGAGAGGGGCGAGGTGAGGGCTGCGTCAGCCGCAGTGCGTGAAATGCATTTAAAATTTTGCGTTGTGCATACTTGTCGCCTCAAATTACAGCGCTGTGTTGGAGTGGCGCTCGTTGCGCTTTGTTTCGCCTTTGTTGCTGCACTTTGGCGTTGCAACCACAGCAGCGGTCACGTCAATAGCTTCAGTAATTGTGTGGCTAACATGCATGTACCAGTGAAATCCGTGCGAATTAATTAAATCGGGTAAGGTCACTAGATATCAGACACTGTTGGTCTTTATATATTATTATTTATTAATGGTGTATGTCTAATTATTATTTGCCATTTAAAGGGGGTTAAAATGCAAATAGTACATTAAATGCAACTGAAATTGGTTCAGATTTGTGTGTGGTTTGGTTTCTGTATTATTCTGTATTACAAATGGTTTTGATCAATGCAATTTTGACATTAGTTTGTGATACAGAAATGGTTAGATACCCGATTTTCTTGCAAACATCTTATCTTAAAATAAGGGAACATAATTAGGTTTATTAAATTTCTTGTTATGTAAGTTGGATGGAGTTTTTAAATAGTTGGCAGAAGACTAGATGGCATATTTAATAATCACTCGACTGGAATGTGCCGCAATAAATTGCGAAAAGGAGAAACTCCTCCCCAGAGAAGGATTGATTGGCAGTGGCATTGTCACAGCTAGTGCTAGTGCTGTTGCTGTTGCTATTGCTATTGCTCTGACCGCAGCTGTGGGCACTCATGCGTGCTGACTAGATTGAAATGCTAGAAATGCTCGAAATGCGCTTTAAGCACGCATTAGAGGCAATGCAGCAAAACAACGCTGGATAAAGCTGCACAAAGAGTTTATGTATATATATATATCTGGCAGTGGCACAACCGATTTTTGAGGATTAACACTGCACGCGCAGATGAAATGTGAGTATAATGGCAGGCAATTGATATTCATGGAGGGGTCCAGAGCTACACATGTAAGCCATCATTGAAGATGCTCAGCTCTTGAGTCCTGCTTCCTGTCTGCTGTGTGTTTTTGTAATTTCTCTGTGTGTGCTTCCCCAACCCGTTTGTTTGCTTAAGCCTCTGGAAATGGGAATGGGCTGGGGAGTTGGGCTTTAGGAGGAGGCTTTAGTTGGAGCACAACAAAAAACAAACACAAGAGACGACAGCCGACTGCTGGGGTTAGTTTACCGATGCGGCTTTTACGGGCTTAACATATTAATTAAACTTGAAGTGGAAACACGAAACCCAGCAGGGTCAACTTTAAATTAAGTTTTAATCTGTTGCTCATATTTAAACAGCCAGCAGGTTGCTGTGCGTTTGGGTGCACTGGAAAAGCAATTATGTGTCAAAACCATAAGATTTTTGTTAGACATTAAAATAAATAATATCATAAATAAAATGTTGGTCGAATGGGAATTGCTTTTAAATAAATTTAATTTAATTAAGCACTTGAGAACAATTTATCAATATTATCTAACTATCATCATGGAACATAAGGCTTATATAGATACGTTTTAATACTTGTGTTTTAAGGTAGTAACTCCGAAATTTCTTGAGAATTTTGTTAGCTTGTATCTTGTGAGTTACAATGTGATATAATTTCTCGGTGTAGCCATTTGAGGGGCTGCTCACCGCTGGATGGGTAAGTGCGTGTTGCTGTGGGCTTTCGGCTGTTTCGGCTCTGCATCTCTAATTGAAATTGGTCATTTGGCACACGACTTCCATGTAGACTGACGGATGACAGGCGACAAGTGACTGGCAAGCAGCGACATCGGGCTCTCATCTCCGCCCCATTCAGAGCAGCGGAAATCGGAGACAGGCGGGGATGTGTCCCAGCCACAGCAACTTGTGGCTCCTCCATCGATTTTCGGTTAATGCAGTTAACTTGGATTCTGTTCGTGTCCGTGTCGGGACAACGGAATCCCATAACTCTTCACAATCGCAATCGCAGCCACATGTGGCGGGGCAGGTGTGCGGATGGGATAGGAGGATGTGTGGATGTGTGGATGGGGAGGATGTACGAAGGATGAGCCCCTGGCAGATTGACAGCTTAATAAATTAAAATGCATTAAGTGGCTGGCGTAGATTTGCGGCAGCCATAAATCTTTCACTCCTTCCACTCACTGGAGCAGGACCAAAAGCTGGATGCTGGCTTGGCTTAAATATTATATTGTAATTCAAATATTTATGGCCATCAGCGTAAATAAAACTGTCTACTAAACATGGCCCGGGTGGGGAGTTCGAGTTCGAGTTCGAGCTGGAGTTGGAGTCGGATCGGGGGCTATCCGTGATGTATGTGCCTCAGGTGGGCGCCACCACCTGTCACATCCTGCCCCCTGCCACCTGCCGCCGGTACATTTTATTTCTCCGTAAGCTCGCAAGGAAACAAATTCTCACGCACCGAGCCATTGACACGGGCTGCTAAGCTGTTGAAGGCGGCCCTGGGAACTCCGACCTTCACTCGGCAGCTGCCAAAAAAGCGGCCTGAAGGTTGCCAACCCCCCATTCCCCCGTTCCCCCATTCCCATTTGGGCATCCAGACTGACTGCTGGCGGGGATTCCCTCTCCCTTTTTGGTCCCCGCAGATGGCGTTGGAAATCAAAAACATGCAAAATAGCTTCGTTTTCGACGGGCGATGCATATTTGTCAAAGAAAGCAAAAGCCGGGTCTGGTTCTTGAGACGGTGAATAGTGTTTGTGTGGATAATGGAATGAATTCTGGCCGGGATTCAGGTGTTCACAGCCAGCGCAGAAGCGTAGAGCATACATAAATACAAATACGGGTGCACGGGGAAAAATGTGAAAGGAAAATTAAATTATCTTTAAATCTAAAATACACTCAGGAATTTGAAATACAGTTTTATTTTCTGAATGAAAATAAATAAATATAATTTATATACAATGTTTTTTAAGTCAGTTTCCTATCATAAATATCAGATACATAGCTGAATCTTTTCTTTTGTAAAAATCGAATGTCTGATTATTTTCTATTAGAGACAATGGAGCAACCCAATGAGCTTGATACATTAGTATAGATCTGTTGATTTGTATGTCCCTACGTTGTCACATTTAAATAGTACTTCAACCACTCAATCATTTTAAAGAGTATCTTGAGTATCGTTCAAGGGAGTAGAAAAGAGCAGGTTACCATATAATCCTTTGATAATGGGGGTCAAGATCCATCAAATGCGCGCCATGCATGATAAGTAAATTCAATCGCCTTATCAGATTTGACTAAACTCTTCTACTTGACTTTGCCAATTTCCAAGCCATGGAAATTGCACATCCCTAACACGGAACCCCTTGATTTTTCGCTCTGTGCCGGGCAATGGGCAATAAATAAACAGCCTCGCACTGATGCCAAGCGGAAAGATGGAGGGCAGTGGTCGGGAATCGACAAATCATAATAATCATGGGCATTCCCCATTCGGTGGCATCCATAAACATTTGTTGGTACACTTTCTGTTGCCTACTTTTCTGGGTCTGGGTATGGGTCTGGGTCCAGCGCAGTTTTCCGTATTCCGAACTCCGGAGTCCCTGTGTGTGTGTGTGCGCTTCAATAAATTGTCTGTTATCATTTTCATGTTTTCGCATTGACAACGGTTGCTGCCTTCGGGCCCTGAGGTCTGGAGGTCTTGAGGTCGGCCGGGTCGCCGGGGCGTATGAGCAACGTCAACTTTGAATCGCAAAGCGGCTTGCAAGACAGCCAGTCGCAGACGTAGGCGTAGGCGTAGGCATCGGCATCGGCGTGGGATTCCGGACCGTGCTGAGCCTAATTTGCCGGAAATAAATGTGCAGCGATGTGTGCGGACTTAGGAAGCCAAGGCAGCTCGCGTCGTGAATCGTCGTGGGGCGGTGGAGGAGTCCAGAGTCGATTGGGAATGGGATCTGGATCTGGTTGCGGATGTGGAGCACCGAAACTCGCTCATCCTTTCGATGGCAATGGAGTGCTGGTTATTATTGAAGTCTCGAATTTCCGACTTGTCAGCAGTGGGTGGAAATGCTCGCGGCAAATCGAATTTCGTTCGATTGCATTTACCGGCAAGAGAGATAAATAAATAGGAGTGCCTTGAGTGGACTCAAGGAAAATTAAAGTTTAAAACTCGTCTGCATTGGGATGAGCAGATGCGTCTGGACAGCGGAAGCTTCTTATCAAAGCCACTGAACATGTCGGCATTGATTGGGAAGATCTCGAAAAAAGCTTAAAGTAATTTGTCTGCAGACAATATTTATTGTTGTATTACTTTTTTAAATGTAATACAATAGTTTTTAAAAAAGTTCTTAACTGCCTACTATTGTCCATGAGACTTAATGCTATTTCCATATAGTGAATTTAATGAGTAATGAAATACCCCATTGAAAATATTCCATGAACCCTATAATTTGAAGTTTATACCTCGTTTAATATTAAATAAATTTCAGCATATGTGGGTAATCCGCTTAAATGGGAGAGAACCTTATCTGGGAACCAATTTATTGCCACCTTATGGTCTTAATGAAGCTCGTGATATTATAGTTATTTCTCTTTGGATATTCATTTCTCTGCTCGCTTAAACCAATAAATTGCTGAAATCAATGCCCATGGAAGAGTCTTCCCCTGGGATAAATTGTAAAAAATTGTAAAAAATTGAGACGCTTCCAGAAGCTTTTACGAATCGGAATGTCGGACTTCCTGTAAATTCTTGTTTTTACCTCAAACAGAATGTTAAACAACTTTAAAGTCTCAGCTGGGCCATTAACGAGATTCCGGTGGCAGAAATGCCTGCCCAACTTAAAGATTCAGGGAAAAGAGCTTACAGAGGAGGAGGAGGAGTCGGAGGAGCTGGAGGAGGTGCGTGCTCCAATAAGTTTAATGGCTGCTGTTGCCGTTTACTGAAAACTCTGCGACATCGATAGTTGGGCCAGGAGAGCTCAGCCCTTTGGAAATGGTGGGGAGAATCCTGGGAATCTGGTAAATCCCAGGGATTGGAAGCCATTAGCGCGTTCGGCCAGAGCAGTAGAGGATGAGAAGTATGAGAAGGAGTAGCAGGCCCAGTTGGCTCACTTTCAGCGCCTCGGCAATTGTTTCGTCAGCGGCGCAGCTTGTCGGCAATCAATCAGCTCTCTGCTCCCGGACTCCCCGGCTCTTTGCATAATTAAAAAAGTATGCGTTATGTCGTTTACCTGACGTTTATTTCGGGGGAAGGGGACGTGGAAGGTGGAGCCGCATCAGCAATCCCGACAGGGAATTTAAATTACAAAGGCTTCCGCCTGAGTCTTCGCTCCGCGGGCTGAGTAAGCAATACTCCGGGTAAGCAACACCTGACACCACCTGAACGCCCTCGCCACGCCCACCGAGCGCCTCTTACTCCTCTTGTTGGAGGCAGATTCAATTAAGTTGATGAAACGACAATTGTCAGGTAGACGACGGGCACCAGTGTTGCCCAGTCTGGATTACTCAGAGAGGCTTAATCAAATATTGAACATTTCTAAAAACAACAGGAGACGCTGGTCGTGTATTTGTAGATTTAGTATTGATGTTTACCATACATTTTTGATTGGGCATACAATTTATAAACTGAAATAAGTAAATTAAGTAAATGTGCAAGATTTACCATTTAATACTATTTCAAAATATTTTTGGATACCATAGATATCCTTATTTTCAATCAATATATCTTCTATGATTCTATGATGAAGTCTTATATGTTATGAGATTATTTCCAAAGAGCCAAGTTCCTAGATCATCTGATTTTAGCAGAATTATTGCCAAGTTAGCATTTCTGCTCGAACGTTGAACGTTGGACGTGGCAATAAAATGACATTCTGTACATCGAGCGACGTCTCCATCCGTTGTCCATCATCGGGCATTCCATTTAAATACGTCGCTGTCAATTAAGAGAGCCACCAACGGAGGGTGGGTTAGAGGGGAGGTGGCAAAGTGGCAGAGTGGTGCAGTGATTGCAGCACCCACAAGGATAAGAGCAGGATTTCCCACCACCCACCTCACAGTTAAATCAATTATGAGCTTCGATGGACGTAACGAGCGTTGGATGGACACGTGTAGTCGGGTTATTATTATTACCCCAGTATGCTCGATTTAATTCCACTCAATTGGACGCCGAAGATTGCATCAGCAATTGAATTCCCCCCAGCTCCAGCTCCAGCCCCAACCCCAGCTGTCTCCTGGAACCCCTTTGAGTGTGCTCTTTGCAACTAATTGCACGGCAGAATCAGAATCAGAATCGGATTCAGGTTCAAAATGGGAGTCACAGTCATCGTCACAGTCGGTCAGTTGCAATATAATCGAATCGAATTCGCATCGTTGGCAAATTGAATAAGTGAATGATTTGGCCCCACACTTGGGAGTCTGGGCAGCCTGGGGAGTCTCCTCCTGCTCCTCCGCTTTTTCCCACTTTGAGAGGCGGCTCTGGGGCAATTAGTCAATCAGCAGAAGGCAACAATCGTGATTCCCATTGAGAGCAAACAAAGTTCTCGCGGCGCGAACCCAATTAAACAAACAGAAACAAAACGGAGCCGGCAGTTGACGCTGCCAAAGATTCCCCTCCATAATGGTGATGGTGATGCTGATAGGGATGCTGGTGATGGTGATGCTGATGATGATGCTGATGATGATGGTACTTCTGGGCATTGCACTGGGGCAATTTGCGTATATTTTAATAATATTCTGTGATTTATATTCATTTCTCTTTGAAAAGAGTTACGAGAAAATCAGTTATGAGGTCGTATAAACGACTTAATATCGTTGTTGTATAACTTTTATTGTTTTAAGTTTGATAACATATTTCATTTGCATTTTTATATTAAAATAGTTACTCAAAAGATAGATAGTTAAAGCAATAATGCCTAAAGTTTTTATCCCAAGTAATTTTATTTTAAAATCAATTACTTATATTATTTAAATTTTTAGATGGCTGATATTTTAAGAGCTGGCGAAAACAAGAACTCAAGGATAATTTCAACGATGCTGGACCCAAACCAAAGTGAGTGACGCTTCCTCTTGTTGATATTTAATTTATTTGTGGCATTTGATATTCCTTCGCTCTGTGCTCTGCAGGCAAAGGATTCATTTTCGAATTATTTTCGCAGTGTGGAGCAGCTTCCCTGGAGGCCGTGCATCCGGCGTAATTAGTGCACTCGGAGGCGCAGTCCGCAATCCGCAGTCCGCTCACTTGACCGTGCTTCTTTGTGCGTTGCGTCCTGGGCTCCTTTTCTGGGGATTTTCTCGAGTGCGTTTCCCTCTCACTCGGTTTGGCTCTTCTCCAGCTCGCTTTCGCAGCTCTCCTTGCCTTGTCGCCTTTGTTGATTCTTTTAAATTTCGCTTTCAATTATTTTATGCAAATAAGCAAGCGGAGCGCAGATTATGCCAGCTTGACGGGATTCGCATCTCTCCATCCGCGTCTATCCCTAATTCGCCCTCGTCCCCCTGTGTCCCTCGGAAGCGAGGCGGACAAAATCCGAGCTCACAATTCCACTCGCCAAATGAATTGTTTGGCATTGTTGTTCCCGGCTCTGGTCCACGCTCTCCGGTCGTCGGATGTCGGTTGTCGGTTGTCGGCTGTCCGTCCGCCTTTCTCAAGTCGGACCCGTAATCATCTTAAGTTGCTCAAATGGGTTTGTTCATTTCGAGTGTTTTCGAACAACTTCAAAAATAAAGCGATTTCGTCGTAATGTTTGCCCGTTTTCCTTTGCTTAATTGGAGCTCCTTGGGGGAAACGATTGCCCCCGTGCCCCATTTCTGGTTTGCCTTTTCCCAGGGTCCCCATTTCCCTGCCCCCTCCCCTTTGCTATGGCATCGTGGACGACTCATTAATCCATTTTCTCGAAATGTTTGATTTCTCTAGCATTTGCTTAAGCCATTATTCCATGATAAGCGTTGTTCGATATTTAAACGTGTTAGGTGAGTCATTATTGGGTGTTTTGATTGGGGTTTTATGGCATCGTACATATCCTTTAGGAGTAATAACTCTTGCTAATTTAAATCATTTATCATTCGCCACCTCAAATCGTAAATTGCCAAAGGAAAATTGTCTCAGGTCAACAACAATATCGATAATTTAGTTTTGTGGTTTAATTACAAAATAATATCGGGCTCTGCTTCTGTCAATGTCATTAGAAATTGACGTTGTAATTATGTTTTAAGCTCCCATTGAAAGCCCTGTTGCCCCTGTAGCTAATTAATCAATTAAAGTGTTTTATCCTTTGGCACCTTAAATTGTAAATTGTAAATTCTCCGAGGAATTTATGAAATATTTATGAACCTCTCACCCACACTACTCGATCTATGGCAGGTGGAAATTTAATTTGAATTATCATCGCAGGTAAATTTTTCGGTGTCACAGCCAGACACGGTAAAACGGATCCTTGGAGAGCTTCCAAGGTGTTTCGTCCTCTGAAAAGTCCTCTTCCTTTTCCCCCAACCCTTCCCTTCCCCTCCCTTCCCATCCCTTCCCCTATCGTCCGGTTCGTGTGTGCGAGAGAAAGGAAAATAATTGAGATGTCGGCAGAAATGTAAGTGGACTTTTATTGACTGTTTTGCTGCTTGGCTGAATGACTGAATGGCCGCAGGGAAAAGGACTCGCCTTGCCTGGCTCCTCTCTCTGTCATCCTTTGCTCTGCTTGGCAAGCAGCATCCTTTCGCACACCCACATGCTGGATCCACCAGATAGCTGGGCTATATCTCAGTGCGGCCACAGCAAATGGCGTGCATCGCCTTTGTCTACGATTCGAAGGTGAAAAATGCTCTGGTATATACTCGTACTCTGGAAAATCAATAGATTGACTTGGTCAGGCCAGCTCCCTCGGCAGTTGCTCCTTCCCCCAGCCCCAGCAGTTTTTGGTTCCGATTGGGTTAGTGGGTTAGCTCTTTAAGATTGGCCTTCGCTTGGCGCCAAGCTCACGTACACATTTTATGCTAATAACAATGCCAGCGAAAGCCATAGCACCCATATCAGCAGAGCACTTAAAGGAGTGGGAATCAATTATACCGAATTTTAGATACCTATTGCTTGCTCTCACCGGATAGGTGATGCAATTTAAGATATTTGTAAATGGATATTTTACTTAGAAGCAGTCTAAAGCAGGAACTGAAAGCGTTAAGAATTTAATGATTTTTATATTTTGTTTAATACATTTTCAAATATTAAATTATTTGTTTTTAAGTGGTTGATCTCCTATCCTAAGCTTCAAATAAAAATGATTGTGATGAATAGGGTAATTGTTTAAAGTTAAGACAAGTTTTTACATTTATCGCGACTACCTTCCACCTGGCGTACACCTGTTGCATATGCATCCTTGAACATCCTATACCCGGACATCAACCTTTATCCAGGGCATCTCGGAAACATCAACTGAAGGGCTCCGGTAGCTGCAATGGTTAACTGGAGCCGGGAATTGCCGTTTTACCTGCCACGTCGGCCATCGACGTTTTTGATATTGTTGTTGCGGGTGCTGTCGTCCTTGTCCTTGTGCTTCAACCTCCCTCTCCCACTTACACTCCCGAACCCTCTTCTCCTTGATGTCCCGAGTGGCCTTAAGGGTCGTCGAGTGGCATTTGGGAGTTTGGGGGCGAAGAGATTGTGTTGCGGTTAAATTGCGTCAAACATATTTGACATTTTATTATAACAGCGCAATATCGCATGATATTGCTCGCCTCCCCTCCCCTCCTGCCACTTACCACACATGGCCTGCCCCTTATTTCGGTGCCCCTCTGATCTCTTGAAGTGTATTTCATTAACTGCTGCTTATGAATATTAAATTAAAACTGCCTTTTACCAAGCCCAATACCAGGAAATACAGGAATAAGAAATTCGAAATGCTTGAACAACCTGGACCAAAAATCCGCTTAGGGCTCTCGACCAAGAGCAGGGACGGGGTTGTTACGGGGGGCGGGGCTTATAAGAGGGGCGTGGCAGAGACAATGCCTAAGACGTCGCATATTAAAAGAGCTCAAGCCGCGCCAAATTGAATTTTGCGCCAGACCGGAATAAAGCTGTTTGCCTGACGATGTCGAGACGCGGCAATTCAATTGCAACCTTAAAGAGTCGTCGCTCGTTCGGCCTTTCCGCGCCATTTTCTCTTCTCGGAAAGTGGGAAAATGCAGCTCATGAATTTCAAATGAAATTAAAAACGTGTTCTCCAAAAATAATAATAGCAGAACAGCAGCAAATGGAAAAGGAAAGGAAAAACACAAACCAAGTAGTTGCAACCGGGGCTGTTGCAACAGCCCGAAGGGGAAGCAGCACGGAGAAGGACGTGGTCAGTGGAGGAAGAAGATTACTCCGGAGCACGCCAGGACTTAGTGATGTAAGCTTGCCTGTTTTCCTGTCACTCTAATGGTTCTGCCCAGATCCTTCTGATTCTGATTCTCTCCTGAACTTCGCCGCCGGCTGTTGTCTACAATTAAGTCGGAGCCAGCAGTCAGTTGGACGATTTCGAGTGCCAGGTTGAAGGGTTAGAATAATGCAAGCTTGCGGGGGAGTGGAGCAAACGATTCGGCATATTGGATTCAAATCCTGCAAAGGGCCAACATGTAAACATGATGTGGGGAGATGGTAGAGTAATTACCGCTTAGGATTGCACCTATTAAAATAATGAACTCAAGAGTCTTCGTTAAATTATTGTTGAACTTTGAGATACTTCTGAGATATGCTTTAAGTTAGGTTATAAATATGTTATATATATTTTGTACTACAAAATACTGAAAAGAATTGAAGTCCCAGTTGGGATGTTGTAAATTTATTTATTACAAAATATATGAAACAAATGTGAAATCCGCCATCTGACAAACGCCACAGTTCGCACATTTATTTAAAGACAACAAATTGAGTAATATCCTGGCCTGGTCTGCCACGCCCACCGGTCCCGCCCTTGAGGCAACTTTTCGGTTACTTGAAAATTCAATTTTACGCAATATGCGCAAATCACGATTAAATCTTGTGCGTGCTCTTCCATTGCATACTTTGCGGCTGAAAGCGGGCTTTAAACATTGGAAAAAAGAAGACGGACATGGAGCACTTCCTCATTTTCCGCATTTTCCTGGGCCTGGGAGCTGCCCACTGGCGGCCATGAAAAACTATGAAAATGTGTTTTCAAATTGCGAAACAATTTGTTGACCGTAATTGAACTTTGTCCTCCGCATCCTGTTCCTGGTCCTGGTGCACCTCGCCACCCCCCCGGCGTCACCATAATTGTCGTAAAGCAAACTTTGGCCGCTCATTGCGAGGCTCGTAAAAGTTTTCCCCCGCCTTTCCAGCTTTTTCCCGCTTTTCTGCGCTTCTTCGTTTTCTTCGCGCGCAGCCTGCGGCGAATGGGCGTCCCCTGGAATCTCATCGCCAGTTGTTGTTTTCTGTCTCCCGACTTGCACTATATGTAAATGTATATCTTACATTAATGTGTGAATATTTCCAGAGATATGGTGATCTTCCTAGAAGAACTATTCGAACTCTAGGTTGTGTTTAATTTTAATCAAAATATAAATCACACACATGAAAGTTATGCAAAAGCGGACCAAGGTGGTGTAATAACTGAATCCATAACATTATTGATCTACCTAACCGAGTCCTGGTAACTCCGGTAATGAACAAAACAGTTCTTGCTGGATCTAAATTAAATCGGCACACTCCTCTCGAAGCCGATTGCAATTATTGACTGAAATTGGGTTCCTGCCCAAATACTTTCCCTAAATGGGTCTTGGCAAAGGGATGTGATGGGGATGGTGATTGGGAAATGCGATGCAATCCGAGTGCAAAGCCCAAATCCAACTCAAGGCCAATTCAAGAGTTCAGCTTGAATTGTTCGTATTGTACTCTCTGCCCAAGTGCCCGCCTGTCTCTGGGTGGAAAGTTTTTCGGCATAATAATTCATGGCTCGCCTGTCTTGGCCACAAATGCAAATTTGAAATGCAAAATGCCGATAATTGGCAAGGGGAATGAGTTTGAATGGAGGGTGGGGTGGCTGGGTGTGACAATCTGCCTGTGGCACGCACTCTTCACATCGCCACAACGACAAGGTTTCCCCTGTTTTCTTCCGAGTGCGCAGCCAGTTGGAAAATGCATTCCCCTCCCCGTTTTCCCAAACATTTCGCACTCACTTCTGATGTTTAGTCGCTCGTTGTCACTGGCACAATGGAGGAGCAACGTCTGAAGGACTCGAGTTCCCATTCAAGGAAATGATGCACTTGCTCGATTTTTAATGCCAAGAGTTTGTGGACCGTGGGCAGAGATCAATGGGTTATTTGGAGGAAACGTATTCCTAAAGCAGAAGTTTTTACTTTAATACATGGTTTTTATTTCAAAGAAAACGCTGAATACTTAACATTTTTATGAATATTTAACCTCAAGCTTATGAACTTGCATCTTTCTTCCGCTCATCCCCTCCACAAGTGTGTCATAAAAACCAGATGCCACGCCGCAGAACCCACAAAGAGACCCCATATGGTTAACCACCTTCGCCCACTGTGCAAGATCCTGCTCGCATTTCCTCCTTTCCACTCCGTCACATTTGTCGGGCGTAATTAGCCGCAAAGTATGCTATTTGCAGAATATTGCACATTGGCCATCGCCATGCCGACGGGATCGTCATAGCAATGGCCAATGGCTCCTCCATCTTAGGCGTCATCCAGGCTGGACATGTTCCTTTATTGAGACATTTCCTGCCTCCCATTCAAGCGCATGTGTCTGCACCGGGAGAAACCAAACGAAATCCGGGAATTATTTTATAAATGGTTAATATTATTTACAACAAGAAAGGAAGGCTAGCTTCGGTACCCGAAGCTTAGAATACCCTTGCAGAACAGTTGCCTTAAAACTGTGCGGTCATTTGTATGGCAGCTATATTAGGATATAGTGATCCGATTTTTGGTTTTTAATTTTCTAAAGCGGCTTTAATGTCTATGAAAACTGGATTTCTTAAGAATGAATTAATTAACTCGAAAAACACCAGAGTTATGCTCAATGACCCATCTCCAATCTCCATTCTCCCATCGTTCCTATGGCAGCTATAGGATATAGTGGTCCGATTTTTGTGAAACTTTCAGGATACGTTAAAATAGTCATTTAAAATAGATTTCTAAATAATGAATTGGTTATCTTAAAAAATGACGAATTTATGGAACTTTTTCTCAATCGTTCCTATGGCAGCTATGTGATGTAATGTTCCGATTCCGGCCGTTCCGACTTATATACTACCTGCAACAGATTAAAGGGTCGGTGCAAAGTTTCAGCCCGATAGCTTTAAAACTGAGAGACTAGTTTACATAGCAACCGACAGACGGACAGACAGACGGACAGACGGACAGACAGACGGACATGGCTAGATCGACTCGGCTGGTGATGCTGATCAAGAATATATATACTTTATAGGGTCGGAAATGTCTCCTTCACTGCGTTGCAAACTTCTGGTCAAAATTATAATACCCTCTGCAAGGGTATAAAAATAAAACCACCAAATATTAATTCATTGATTAGGACCAAGAACACATTCAAAAGATACACCAATAATATTTTAAAATTAAATATTTATAAATGACTAAACAATCTTGAATTAGGAAATAGACAAATGTGTAAAATTGTATAAGATTTTGTAGGTTCTTAAATTGCTAAAACTTTTAAATACCGAAAACTTTTTAAAGACAATATTTATTTACTGTAGGGTCTGTACCTTTACTGTCAGTAAAATGAACATTTAAATATTGCATTTGTTAAAGTTTTGTTTAGAATATTTTGATTTTTTGTCTCTGTGTGACTAGCCCCCCTGCCTCGCGCCTGTGTGGCTGATCATATAACCAGACCTAACCAGACCTGGCCAGAATTGACCAGACCAGTCTTTGAGGGCTGTCATTCAAGAGAAGAGGAAATAGGAAGCAGGAACAGGAGCAGCAACAGCATCATGAACAGCAAAAACAAAAACCGGAGGAGCCAGTCGGACCATTACAAAGGCACTGCCGACGCTTCCCGCCAGGAGCAGAAACAGATGCAGGTCCTGCCCCCCAGAGAGCGAGTGCATCTGTGTGGGTTTGTGTGAAAAATGCCACAATTTCAATTTCAAAGTATCCTTTTAGTCAAAAGGAAATGACATTTACGCGCTTTGTTGTGGTTTGCCCATGCATAAAACATTTTTTAGTTTAAATTTTTTATGTTTCACTCCATCTCACTTCAACCCATATATTTATTTATTTTTTTTTAAGGGGGACTCTTGCTGACGCACTAGCCCCCAATAGCCACAGGGGCGTGGCACCGCCTGGGGGCAGAACATGTTTGTGCGAAAAGCCGGGGGGCAGCTCCCCCAAAGCTCGTATCTGAAATAACCAGAGAACGAACCGCAGAGCAGAGCAGAGCAACGCAGGGCAGGGCAGAGCAGAGCTAGGCGAATGCAACTGCTGGAGCTTAAAACTCAGACTGCCAAGAACCCCAAGAATTATTTATGAAAATTAAATTCCCTCTCGAACGAACGCCACAGAATTGGCCTGGTGCGAGGGGAACCTCTGGGCCAAGAGCGAATTCGAGTCAATAATTGCACTCGCTACGAACAGGGGTACACCGATTTGTTTGCCAAACAAGGTGACAGACCGTACACATCTCTTAAAACCAATCATTCATTCATGGAACTCCTCTAATTCTGTTAGTTCCTGAATAGATGTTTTAAATACCCTGGGAAAATCGGGATGCACCTTTAAGTTGGAACTAGACGAGGGGTGTTGCACACGGTGTGTGGCAACATCGAATTGCCCGCAATAAGTGCAAAAATCAATGCGCAGCTCCGGGCTCTTCTCGCTTCCTCCTTCCCTTCGCCAAAGCGCTGCAAATGCGCTTCCTGTTTCCTCCAGAAATTCAGAGACAGTTTTGTGCGAGGGACGCAGAGCAGACATTTGTTGAATATCAACAGGAAATGCAGTGAATAAACACGTCGAGTTGTCGATTCGTCGATTCCACGAGCGCCCCGAGTTTGCCTTGCCTTTGCGTTCACCTCCAGTGCAACTATTGTGTTGCCTGCACAGTGAGAAATATTTGGAAGTTCGCGATCAGGCTGAAATAGTAAATAGTTATAGAACTAGATACTCCAATTCTAGAAAGATATATATTATCTTTGTCAGGATCATCAGCCGAGCCGATCTAGTCTCTTTGTTAAGCTATCAATCTATTTTAATAGTTGTTGAATATACTTAAATAGTTCTTGGAAAACGTACTTTAAATAATAGACCAATTAGTTGGTTAGGGTATTTCGAATATTGAAGTTTTTCTCAGTGTATCGCAACCGCTATCGGGCTAGTGGAGATACATAGATGAGGGAGAGAAGTTCCGAGGGAGTCGCACTTGCGAGTGCACTCAATTCGATACGATTCGATTCCATTGGAAGCGATTCAGCTCGACATCTCGATTTGAATGGAGGAGCGGATGTCTCCTCCGGGCAACGGCCAGCAAATAATGCCAAATGCATTTTCGATGACTGAGCAGCGGACCAACAATTGCAACAATTGCAACAATGGCAACTGCAACAACACAACCCTCGAATGTGCGGCTGCAACCATTTGCCCGGCAGTGTGGCAGTGTGGCACTGTGGCAGTGGTTCTGTTGCGTAATTGCATTCGCCAAAAATCGGCAAATGGCGTTTCATTCATGAGTCTGGCAATCAAATTAAATTCCAGGCTAAAGTGTTATTTTATTTTTTCGATTCAATTGAACGTGAACGGTGCAATCAGAACAGCAGCGTGTCCTTTTTGGGGTACATTTTAGCAGGAAACAACACTGGCACCACCACCAGCCCAGCACCATAAGCCAAGCCAT
This sequence comes from Drosophila setifemur, assembly GCA_021224005.1. NCBI lineage: Eukaryota > Metazoa > Arthropoda > Insecta > Diptera > Drosophilidae > Drosophila > Drosophila setifemur. The sequence goes on along the minus strand of JAJJHY010003831.1, from coordinate 16,465,702 downwards.
CATATTTTGACCATCCATCTGTCCGTGCATCCATCAGTCAGCCAGCCAGTCAATCATTCAAATCGTTTTCGTTTGCCTTTCTTTCCTTTTCGATTCCAATCAATTTGTTTGGCATTTTTGGCTGTTGCCAGTCCGCCCTTTTTTTGGCGTGCAAAACGCTGCCTTTTGTTTTTTGGCGTTTATCGATCTGAAGCTGAAAGCAGCAGAAAAACCAAAACCAAACCCCAACCCCAACCCAAACCCAAACCAGAATCAAAAACTGTCTGACGCTGCTTGTTGCATTTTTAAACAAAAGTTGCCGAACGAATGGATCGCCCTTGGAATGCGGAGTACGCTTCCGGTCGGAAGCAAAACGAATCCATCTTTGTTGTGGAGTGGACGTGTTTAATTTACGGCGATTCGCATCAGCATTGCATCATTTCGGCACGGCGGGGTAGAGAGTATCCTGGATTCGATTTCTCCATCACCGCGTAAGGCCGAGAAAACAATTTGCCCAATTACTACCGGAATATTTGAATTTTTTCCTTTGTAGTGTGCCGACTTGTTTGTTTTTCGGCTGGTCACATGTTTGCGTTTGCCGAGGGGATTCATTTATGAATTTTGAGCACCGAGTTTCAACGAAAACTAATCTCAGCCCGGATCACTTGTGGCTGTCGGAATATTTGGTGCGTTTCTTATTTTACCGGAATTTTTGGGCCGACAAAAAATCCTGTTGAATTGCCAATATTAGAACCATGTTTTGACTCTTTTATTTCAATTTGGAAAACGGAATTTTTGTGGTCTGCAATAAAAGCTATTGAAATTGAATTAAACTGGAAAATTTGATCTGAGCACT